>CM042672.1:47955110-48134566 GCA_023638005.1 Forsythia suspensa | reverse complement strand
AAAGAATGGTGGGACTCATTGGGTGGGAGCATCCCAATGCCAACAATTTCCTTCAACCCTTTGTCAAATTCTCCTAGATCTACTATCGAGGGAGACACATATGTGAGACAAACATGTCAAATAAAATTATTATTTTTATTATTAAGTAATTATATTATTTAAAGAGGGAGAAATCACTTTTCTCCCTCTTTACTTATAAAATTTTTTCTCCTCTTTACTTTAAAAATTAAGTTAAATAAATAACAAAATGACGATATAATTTTTTTATGACATTGAACTAATCTTATTATATTTTTATTTAACATAAAGATACTAATAAAATTAATTTACACATTATGTGTTTTATTTTGAACGAAAATAAAACGATAAATTAAAATATGAAGAATATAGTTGGCTCTAATATTTGTAGTTAATAAACATATAACTCAATTAAATAAAAGTATTTGAACATCAAGTTTGTGACAAAGTTATTTTTTTTATACAACAATAAAATAAATGTTTAAATTTTAAATAATATAATTACTTAATAATAAAATTAATAATTTTATTTGACATATTTATTACTAAAGTGTTAATTCCAAAATAAAAAAAAATCATTAATTTTCTTTAATTTTTTATAAAAAATAAAAGTATTGGACCTATTTGCACATTTTGTAATGATTAAGAATCTACATACAATTTCTTCTAATTAAAACTAAGGACATATTTGTCTTTTTCATCTCATAAGGACCAATTTTGCACCAAAACACATAAGTTAGGGATTTGTTTGTCAAAAAATAAACGTTAGGGACCAATTCCATACTAAGGGCAAAGGTTAGGGACCATTTGCGCCAAAATCCCTTTATTTAGTTTAGTTTTTATTCAAGTTTTTCATATCACATAGGAATTACATATACTTAAAGTACAATAATTTTACATTTTTTTCTTATGAAAATTTTAATGGACACAACTATAGTGATATATTTAATATGCTAAATTAAATATTATTTAATAAATGCACCAGACTCATTTGCACATTTCGTAAAGATTGGAAGTTTAATTGCAATTTTCTCTAATTAAATTTAAGCGAAACTAAGAGCATATTTGTCTTTTTCATCGAATAAAGACTAATTGCTCACCAAAACACGAGTTAGGGACTTCTGTACAAAAAAGACAAACGTTATGAACTATTTATGCACTAATGGTAAATGTAAGGGACAATTTGCGTCAATTTTCCTTGCTTAAATTATAATTTCAGTCAAACACATTTTTTAGGTAAATTACACTAACAATCACTGAAGTTATCTTAAAATTTCAAAACGGTCACTGAAGTTCAAAAGTTGTAGCGCTGGTCACTAAAGTATATAATTCTTTCTCAAATGTACTCTGTTAAGTTTCCAACTTGAATTGATGACGTAGCACAAAATAGACATTTATTTATTGTATGATAGTCTATGTACTTTATATAATATCCACTTTAATTCTTATATTTTCAATGGCTTTTTTGCACAAATGGTCCATATCTTTTGTACTTACTGTGGGTTGAAGACCTATATTTTCATTTTTAGTAGTGTAGCCCCTATTTCAAACTTTGTTAGCAACAATAGTCCTTTACGTCCAATTTCGTCAAATTAATCATTAGTTCTAGTTTTTTTGCACAAATGTCCCCGCGTACATTCCACTCTCTTTATTTTATAAAGGCATTTTGGACATTCTACTATTCATAAATAAAAATTTGCAACAGAGATCCTAAAACTTAAAGAAAAAATAATTAAAAAAAATACTGTTCTCCCCTCCCCTCCCCTAACCTAAATCGGCCGTCCACTATGTCGACCCCTCCAACCCTCTACCACATTGACATCAACCCTTCCACATTATTCCAACCAGTAGCACTTCAAGATTCATACGCTATTTTAACGCTCAATTCGGACTTCCATATTTGGATTCAACATGCTAATTAAGACTCCATTTCATGATACAATAAACAGCCGCTGGACTGTGGTCTGTGCACAAACATATATATATATATATATATACACCAAATGAATCAGCCACCAAAAACAAGTAATTGGGACCCTAATAAACCAACAAAATGGTTAAGAAAAATGATTTATCATCTTCTTCACAAACCGGTAATGGAAAATCTGGATCCGAATTTCATCGAACAACAAAACATGCAATTTTGACACGCCCGAATAAACCCATACAAACCGATTAATTTGGTTCTCAACAAAGGGTCGTCAGATTGACCATCAATAATTAAAAGGGCATGAGTTTTACGGAGAGAAGAGAGGCCTTGCAAAGATTTAAAGAGGGAAAACGGGTTTTGATGAACTGAGTGGATTGAAGCAAGTGTTGATTCAATATGATTGGAATCTGATCAAGTTTGAAATGTGCAAAAAACGGGTTCGGATTCAAATATGGTTCTTGAGATGGAGAAACGAGGAATCTTTTGTGCACAGGAGATGAGCTTCATTAGTTTGAAATACTTAATTGGGATAATTGCATCAAAGGTCTCCAACATTTCAAACTCGTTGGGGATATGCCCATAACCCAAAAAATAGCACCACACATCCCCAACGTATGAAAACTTTGGCGTGGTAGGTCCTTTATGACCAAATTACCCTTCTCTTTAAATAAATAAAAAAACAAAAAACAAGAAAAAAGAAAAACAATATTGAAAACTAACCAAATGTACCCAAAAAAATAAAAAGTAAAAAATATACCCCAAAAAAATAAAAAGTAAGAAAGATGTCCATCTTCTCCAAAAACCCAAAATTCCTCCTCTTACAATCCAACACTTGTGTTCATTTGCAGTAATAATTAAACAACAATGGAGTTTTCAAAAATACAATCTTTATTATCTGTCCTTTTGTTTTATCTACTATCTTTGTTCAACAATTCGTCGTCGTGCATTCCATCGAGTTAATTATGGTACTCTAAAACAACCTCCCGCCACGGCTCAAGTTGCACATTCTTCAAGGACAAAACCACCATCAGCCAGAATCAAGATCTTCGACGTGAACCCAGATATTCTCGGGGCATTTGCCAAAGACCGGAATCTTTGTCGTCACATCGCTCCAAACGGAGAAATCCCAAACCTAGTGAACATCAAGTATGCTCGGAGATGGGCGGGTAATAACATCAAACCATTCTACCCACAAACTAAAATCAACTACATACTTGTTGGAAACGAAGTCCTCCACCGGGGACCTCAAAATCGATCGATAACCTAGTTTCGCCATGAGAACTCTTCACGAGCACTTATCCGATCTGGGATTCAAGGTGTTAATGTTACAACGGCACATTCTTTGGGGATTCTTGAATCCTCCCAGCCGCCGAGTTTGGCCATGTTTCGTCCGGGTTGGGACAAGGGAGATCTAGCCCCCATGCTGCAATTTTTGCAAGAAACAAAATCTCCATTCATGGTAAATCCATATCCATATTCCGGATATTCACCAGAACAGGCAAAATTCGCTCTCTTCAAACTAAACTCAGGTCTACATGATAAATACACAAAACAAACATACACGAACATGTTCGATTTGTTGATCGATGCAGTACACATTTCTATGAAGAAATTGGGATATGGCGATGTGAAAATTACTGTAGGGGAGACTGGTTGGGCTTCTGCTGGAGAGACTTTTGAACCTAAATGTTAGATATTTTTGGGATATGGCGATGTGGAAATTGTTTTTGGATTGTAAGAGGAGGAATTTTGGGTTGGATTTTGGGTTTTTGGAGAAGATTGACCTCTTTCTTACTTTTTTATTTTTTTGGCTATATTTCTTACTTTTTATTTTTTGGGGTACATTTGGTTAGTTTTCAATCTTGTTTTTCTTTTTTCTTGTTTTTTCTTGTTTTATTTATTTAAAGAAAATGACAATTTGGACATAAAGGACCTACCACGCCAAGATTTTCATACGTTGGAGATGTGTGGTGCTATTTTTTAAGTTAGGGGCATATCTCCAACGATTTTGAAACGTTGGGGACCTTTGATGCAATTATCCCTACTTAATTTGGGTTTGTGTAGATGCATTAACGTTTTAATTTTAAAGGGAAATTGGCCAAAAACATCCCTAACGTATGGATCCGGTGTGCACAAATCATCCTTATTTTTCAAATTTTGGCAATTACATCCCTTACCTATCCATGTAGTGCCCAAATCATCCTTTTGAACAGAATCCATCCAATATTCTGTTAAACCTTTGAGATTTTGGCTCAAATGGTCCATAACTTTTGTTCTTATGGTGGAATTAGTCCCTAACGTTTATGTTTTGGCAAACAAGTCCCTAACCTATGTGTTTTGGTGTGAAATTGGTCCTTATGGAATGAAAAAGACAAATATACTCTTAGTTTAATTAGAAAAAATTGTATGTGGATTCCTAATCATTACAAAATGTGCAAATAAGTCCAATATTTTTATTTTTTATAAAAAAATTTAAAAAAACTAATGAGTATTTTTTTTTTGAATTAACACTTTAGTAATAAACATGTCAAATAAATTTATTATTTTTATTATTAAGTAATAAAGAGAAATCATTGTGAGAAATCATTTTTCTCCCTCTTTACTTATAAATTTTTTTCTCCCTCTTTACTTTAAAAATTAAGTTAAATAAATAATAAAATGACGTATATTGCAACGCCGCATGTTCACTTATATGATTTTTATAGATTATGACGATATTTGTCCTAATATTATATTTAATCTTTAATTAATAAATTATTATTTTTGTGACTAACCATGGTTTTTGCAGTGGAATGTTCCGTGGACGCTTTAGACGGTCGACGTGCCTAATAAATTGAATCCATGCATATACATATCTCTATCAAAATAGAAGTAAATTATAATATCTATTTAGAGAATGCTTACTTTTAGACTTGTCATACATTGAATCTAGACATAATATTGAAAGTAAAATTTTATGTAAAATGGTATAATTAATAATTGAGCAAAATATGTGGTAACTTTGTTAACTAGTATAGGCAAATATGATGGGCTTTTGATTACCAAACTAGCATAAACGTACCCCAAAAATAGAAATGAATAAAAATAATAAAAATGGTACATAATTAATGCCCCAAAAAATTAGTTTGAAATCTTATTTATTTAGACACTTTGTTTAAGGAAATAACAATCAATTCTCCTTTATTCTCCACCATCCGTCCAAGACCTTCATTTCACACATTTCATTATATTTTTCCATAGCCAAGAAACTTCCAAGGTGCAAAGACAAAGCATAATTAGGTACCTTATTCTTGAGGTTAACATTTTCTAATTGATGTGTTTTATGTGAAATTTTATATTCCATGATTAATTAATTTGTGTTAGATTTCTTAATATATTGAACGATTTTTCTTTTCTTTTTCTTTTTTTATTAACACTATATGTTATATTGTTGTATGCTCATTATATGTTTTATGCATATTTATTTTAATGCTTTTCATGTATCTATTTAAACAATTGACTAAATATTTAGCATTCTAAAATAATTACAGAGTCATTATTTGAAATTATATTATTCAAATAATATTTTATTGGAACCAAGAAAATTAAATTCTTTTTCGAGAATTAATATTTCATATTTTCAAAACTAGTGTTATGTTACTAAAATTTACATCTTAGTATTTAATTAAAGTATATATATGTATATGGTGCCGTTAGGGATTTTGGAAGTGAGATCATAATATAATTAATTATTGTTAATTATCGTTCTTTATCATGGCTAGAGATTTTAAATTGTTTATTAAGATCCACTATGATGGAAATATAATTTAATTAGTTTGAAGTCACTCTGCATTAGTTGTCCAGTTTGTTCTTTCACGTGTGTTGCAGAATTCGTATAGGTTGCTGTGCATTTTAAATTGTAATAATTTAAAATAGATAAATGAATAAAGATAAATTTACGTTGAAGTTTCTTAATAAAGGCTAATGACTTAGGACTCTTGGCACGTTGACTTCGTGGGCAGCTCGGGATATCTCCATTTGCTAATTAAAACGTGAATAAAGATCCAAGTAAGTAAACTCTCCTAATATTCATTTATAGAATGCTATGTTAATTGTCTAAATGTGTTATATTATTATCTGAACATATTATTTTGTAATTGCTTTAAATGTTATTAATATTCATGTGACATATTCTTGCATGTGTAAGTAAGTTAATGCATCCATAAGCATGCATGGAGTAAAGTTTTCAATGGTAATATTGTACAGTGTATTTTATTCAACTATGATATGTATCCCAAATTTTATAAATGAAATGGTGTTCGCCTATGCCATGAAAGGTGTGAGTGGGAAATGGGGCGTGGAGGACCGGCGCACCCGACGAATGATAATGTTGAATGTTGAATGTTTAACCGCTTTGCGGTACTACCGGTAGATGGAACGGGTTCCAAATAATAATGGCCCACTGCATACTGATTGGATAGGCGATACACAAAAGTGAGCTCACAATGTTAAAGTTTTTAAATGATAAGAAAAGATGGGATACATATTCTAGAAAACTACTTGAAACCAATGCATATCATAAGCATGCATCATGTGCATGAGGTTTACTTACTGGGCGTTAGCTCATCCCATATTCTCCACATTTCGGATGATGAGAGCTAAATGATTCAAGATGATTTGCTTGGGGGCGAGAGACGGACTCGATCTTGTTTAAATTAAAGTTTTATTTTTGTTATTATTTCAGAAATAAGATGCCTTAAGCCGATTAATGTTTTTGGAATACTATTCTTTTACTTATTTTAATTTAGTCGAACTATGAAATGTTCCGCAATTATTGTGTTTATTCAATAATGGATTTGGGCATAAAATTTATTATGCAAATTATTGTTTTTAATTAATATTGTTTAAAGCCATTGACAATTAGTTCGTATTTTCAAATAAAATAAAATAGAATGAATGTTTTATCCATTTTTTCGCATTTATATCTTGTTATTTAATGGTAATTAAATGCTAACATTTCTAAATCTAGAGTTTCTAGACTTGGGGTGTTACAGTATTGGTATCAGAGCAAGAGTTTTAAAATCGATTCTGTAGACTTTTGATTTATTTTGTTATTTTTTTTTATTTAAAAAAAATGGGTGTAGTACTGGGTCACGCCGCCAAGGAGTCCTCTCGCGATCATTTGGTAAGGTTGAATTTTATCTCTTAAATTGTAAACAATTATTTGATGCATAAATGTTGTAGTTGCAATATAGTATTAATAAAATTTCATTAAAAGTGATATTAATAAATAAATAAATAAGTATTTGCATTCCAGTATGGCCCCCGCTACTCGTTCTCAAGCTCATGAAGAAACATCTGAAGCTCGTCCAGAGGGGTCAGGCAATAGCACAGGGACCCCAATGACAATGGAGGCTTTTATGCAAGCATTGGCTTTACTTGGGCAAAACAATCGACCCGTGAGGAATGACCAAACCCGCGAACAAGGAAAGATATCAGAGTTTAAGAAGTTATCTCCACCATCATTTGCTGGCACCACCGACCCTCTAGAAGCTGAAAAATGGTTAACTGAAATTCAGAAGGCATTTTCGGTTATGAGCTGCACAGAACAAGAGAAGGTTACATTTGCTGCTTACATGCTTCAAGGAGATGCTTACGATTGGTGGTTGATGGTTCAACGCCAACATGAGAAGGATACCAGACCATTCACTTGGAATATGTTCACAGAGGCCTTCAACAGCAAGTATTTTCCAAAAGTGTACGCCAAAGACAAAAGAGAGGGAGTTCATTAAGTTAGAGCAAGGAAGCCGAACAGTTACTGAATACGAGGCTGAATTTGCTCGTCTGGCAAAGTTTGCCCCAGACCTAGTAGCAACAGAAGAAAGAAGAGCAAGGCGCTTTGAGGAGGGACTGAAGTCTCGTATAAAGCAAGCAGTGATACCATTCGAATTAACGACCTATAGAGAAGTGGTTAGTAAGTCGCTTTTGGTGGAAAGAGCTCAACTCTTAGATAGGGAAGAGAATAAGGCCCAGCCAAGTGGTCACAAGTTCAATGGTGGAAATTCTAAAGCACAGTTTTGGAAGAATAATGGTCAAAAAAGAAGAAACGACCAAAGCAACAACAAGGGCCATTACCAAAACAAGCAGCCGAGGAAGACTTGCTCGAAGTGTGGCAAGGAACATCTTGGCGAATGTCTTATGGGTATGGGTGTGTGCTTTAAATGTGGAAAGCTCAGTCACTTCATAAATAATTGCAATGAAAGGTCTTTTGGCGTAGCAACAATGAGCAAAAGAAAACTCAAGCACGAGTTTTTACGATGTCTAAGAAAGAGTCTGAAGAGGCCTCAACTGTAGTGACAGGTACCTATATATATTTATTTAATTATTTCATTTGTTGAGTGTGATTTAACTTCATGCATTGAATTAATGTAGGCACTATGTATGTATGTAATGTACCCGCCAATGTCTTGATTGACTCTGGGGCTACTCATTCATTTCTTAGTCCATCTTTTGCCGAGAAATTGGAGAAACCACTTACGCAAACAGATACACAGTTTAGTGTGTCCACACCCTCTGGAGCTATAATGAATTCAAATTATGTTTTATGTGATTGTTCAATAATAGTAGATGGAAAAGAACTACCAATGAGATCTTTTAGTCTTTGGATGTCCGGACTTTGATATCATATTAGGGATGGACCTGCTATCAAGGTATCATGCTACGATTGGTATTATAAGAAAGAAGTGGTATTCGAGCCTCCAAATATGCCTAGTTTTTGCTTTTCGGGAGCAAAGTCAAAGCCCTCTATTCCTATAATCACCACTATGAAGACTCAATCAATTGTTAAACAAAGGTTGTGTAGCTTATCTAGCTTCAATAATGGAAGAATCAAAGATGAATCCTTCCGTTGAACAAGTCCCAGGGTTCAAGAATATCCGGATGTATTCCCAGATGATCTCATTGGTTTGCCACCAAAAGGGAGATTGATTTTGTCATCGATTTATTGCAGGAACAGCTCAATATCAAAGGCACCATATCGCATGGCCCCCTCGCCGAACTCAAGGAAATCAAAGACCAACTCCAAGATCTTTTAGATAAAGGATATATCGACCAAGTTTCTCCCATGGGGTGCTCCAGTACTGCTTTGTAAAAAGAAAGATGGCTCGATGAGGATGTGTATGGACTATCGAGAGTCGAACAAGGTGACAATAAAGAACAAGTACCCGTTGCAAGAATTGAGGACTTATTTGACCAACTCCAAGGTGCTAGTTATTTTTCCAAAATTGATTTGCGGTGGGGATATCATCAACTAAGAATCGAGAGAAGAAGACATTCCAAAACTCGCCTTTCGCACTAGATATGGGCATTATGAGTTTCTAGTAATGCCTTTTGGTTTGACAAACGCTCCAGCAGCTTTCATGGATCTGATGAATCGAGTTTTTAAAGAATACTTAGATCAGTTTGTCATAGTTTTCATTGATGACATTTTGATCTACTCACGATCTAAACATGAGCATGAGCGACATCTGCGATTAGTGCTTGAGATACTTCGAGACAACAAACTCTTTGCTAAATTTAAGAAGTGCGAGTTCTGGTTAGATAGAGTACCATTTTTGGGACATATCATATCAAAGGAAGGGATTGCAGTGGACCCTAGCAAGGTCGAGGCTGTCCAAAACTGGTCGACACCATCAAACGTTGGTGAAGTTCGTAGTTTCCTTGGGTTAGCTGGTTATTATCGAAGGTTTGTCGAGGGATTTTCTAGAATTGCCTCAGCGTTAACCCAGTTGACCAAGAAGAACGTAAAGTTTCAATGGACTCCAGACTGTGAAAAAAGTTTCCAAGAGTTAAAGAAACGCTTGACTTCAGCGCCTGTCCTAACGATTCCACAAGATAATGAAGGGTTTGTCATCTACAGTGATGCTTCGAAAAAAGGGCTTGGCTGCGTTCTGATGCAACATGGTAAGGTAATTGCTTACGCCTCAAGACAGTTGAAAGAGTATGAAAAGAACTACCCAACTCACGATCTCGAGTTGGCAGCTGTCGTCTTCGCATTAAAGATTTGGAGACATTATCTATATGGGGCTAAATGTGAGATCTATACTGATCATAAAAGTCTAAAGTACTTTTTCACTCGGAAGGAGCTAAACATGAGACAACGCGATGGTTGGAACTTGTAAAAGACTATGATCAGTGATCAACTACCACCTGTGCAAGGCCAATGTTGTGGCGGATATCGTTAAGTAGAAAGACTCATGGATCAATAGCTACATTGCGGGGCATTCGAAACCATTGTTGGTAGAAATTCAAAAGTTTGAGTTGGAGATTGTACCTCGAGATAATCACAGTTATTTTGCCAATATGACCATCAAACCAACACTACTTGAGAGGATTAAAGCTTTGCAATACGAAGATCCTCGGGTATTGAAGTTTCGGACTGAAGTTGCTGATGGAAAGCGCACTGATTTTATTATCACTGCTGATGGTGCACTTCGATATGGCAGTAGGCTTGTAGTTCCTGATGATGAAGGATTGAAACGAGAAATCATGAGAGAAGCTCATAATACTCCTTACTCGATTCACCCTGGAAGCACGAAGATGTTTCGAGATTTGAGAGAACATTTTTGGTGGATTGGAATGAGCCGGGATATAGCAGCATATGTTCAACACTGTCTCACCTGTCAACAAGTTAAGGCTGAGCATCAACGACCTTCGGGCCTCTTGCAACCACTTATGATACCGAATGGAAGTGGGAAAGAGTGGTATGGACTTCGTTGTTGGTTTACCTAAGACTAAGAAGGGCTATAATTCTATTTGGGTAATTGTTGATCGTCTTACTAAGACGGGCGCACTTCTTACCGGTCAAGACTACTTATAATATGGAGCGATATGCGAACTATACATGGCAGAGATAGTCGGGGCGCATAGAGTTCCATTATCCATTGTATCTGATCGTGACCCTAAGTTC
Source organism: Forsythia suspensa (assembly GCA_023638005.1). Lineage (NCBI taxonomy): Eukaryota > Viridiplantae > Streptophyta > Magnoliopsida > Lamiales > Oleaceae > Forsythia > Forsythia suspensa. Next base: position 48,123,671 of record CM042672.1, on the reverse strand, counting down.
ACTTCTTCTTTTTGGAAGAGCCTACACAAGGCCATGGGCACACAGTTAAGGTTTAGTACGGCGTTCCACCCGCAAACAGACGGACAGTCGGAAAGAACAATTCAAATTCTTGAAGACATGTTGCGAGCATGTATTATTGACTTCCAAGGCACTTGGGATGAGAATCTTCCATTAGTTGAGTTTGCCTACAATAACAGCTTCCAATCTACCATTGGTATGGCACCTTATGAGGCATTGTATGGAAGAAAATGTCGATCACCTATCCATTGGGATGAGGTTGGAGAAAGAAAGTTATTGGGCCCAGAGATTGTCCAACAAACAGCTGAGGTTGTTGAGAAGATCCAAAAACGGATGAAGACTGCTCAAAGTAGACAGAAAAGCTATGCAGACAAAAGAAGAAAGCCTTTAGAATTTGTTGTTGGGGACATGGTCTTTTTGAGGGTGGCACCTATGAAGGGTGTAATGAGATTCGGGATGAAAGGGAAGTTGAGTCCTCGTTTTGTGGGACCCTTTGAAATTTTGGAAAGGGTGGGTGAGTTGGCTTATCGGATCGCATTACCACCAAATTTGTCGTGTGGTGCAAATGTATTTCATGTTTCTATCTGAGAAAATATATCTCAGACACCTCTCACATCCTAAGCTATGAGTCATTGGAGCTCCGCAAGGATTTTACTTATGAAGAGATGCCAGTAAAGATCTTAGAGAGGGTAGATAAAGAACTTAGAAGAAAGACGATAACGTTAGTCAAAGTTCTTTGGAGGAACCATCTTTGTGGAAGAGGCAACATGGGGCCTTGAAGATGAGATGCGGCAAAAATACCCTCATCTATTTGGTAAGTTTTAATTTCGAGGTCGAAATTTATTTTTAGGGGTAAGGAATTGTAACGCATGTTCACTTATATGATTTTTATAGATTATGACGATATTTGTCCTAATATTATATTTAATCTTTAATTAATAAATTATTATTTTGTGACTAACCATGGTTTTTGCGGTGGAATGTTCCGTGGGCGCCTTAGACGGTCGGCGTGCCTAATAAATTGAATCCATGCATATACATATCTCTATCAAAATAGAAGTAAATTATAATATCTATTTAGAGAATGCTTACTTTTAGACTTGTCATACATTGAATCTAGACATAATATTGAAAGTAAAATTTTATGTAAAATGGTATAATTAATAATTGAGCAAAATATGTGGTAACTTTGTTAACTAGTATAGGCAAATATGATGGGCTTTTGATTACCAAACTAGCATAAACGTATTCCCAAAATAGAAATGAATAAAAATAATAAAAATGGTACATAATTAATGCCCCAAAAATTAGTTTGAAATCTTATTTATTTAGACACTTTGTTTAAGAAAATAACAATCAATTCTCCTTTTATTCTCCACCATCCGTCCAAGACCTTCATTTCACACATTTCATTATATTTTTCCATAGCCAAGAAACTTCCAAGGTGCAAAGACAAAGCATAATTAGGTACCTTATTCTTGAGGTTAACATTTTCTAATTGATGTGTTTTATGTGAAATTTTATATTCCATGATTAATTAATTTGTGTTAGATTTCTTAATATATTGAACGATTTTCTTTTCTTTTTCTTTTTTATTAACACTATATGTTATATTGTTGTATGCTCATTATATGTTTTATGCATATTTATTTTAATGCTTTTCATGTATCTATTTAAACAATTGACTAAATATTTAGCATTCTAAAATAATTCTGTAGTCATTATTTGAAATTATATTATTCAAATAATATTTTATTGGAACCAAGAAAATTAAATTCTTTTTCCAGAATTAATATTTCATATTTTCAAAACTAGTGTTATGTTACTAAAATTTACATCTTAGTATTTAATTAAAGTATATATATGTATATGGTGCCGTTAGGGATTTTGGAAGTGAGATCATAATATAATTAATTATTGTTAATTATCGTTCTTTATCATGGCTAGAGATTTTAAATTGTTTATTAAGATCCACTATGATGGAAATATAATTTAATTAGTTTGAAGTCACTCGCATTAGTTGTCCAGCTTTGTTCTTTCACGTGTGTTGCGTAATTAAGATAGGTTCTTTGTGCATTTTAAATTGTAATAATTTAAAATAGATAAATGAATAAAGATAAATTTACGTTGAAGTTTCTTAATAAAGGCTAATGACTTAGGACTCTTGGCACGTTGACTTCGTAAGGCGCCGGGATATCTCCATTTGCTAATTAAAACGTGAATAAAGATCCAAGTAAGTAAACTCTCCTAATATTCATTTATAGAATGCTATGTTAATTGTCTAAATGTGTTATATTATTATCTCGAACATATTATTTTGTAATTGCTTTAAATGTTATTAATATTCATGTGACATATTCTTGCATGTGTAAGTAAGTTAATACATCCATAAGCATGCATGGAGTAAAGTTTTCAATGGTAATATTGTACGGTGTATTTTATTCAACTATGATATGTATCCCAAATTTTATAAATGAAATGGTGTTCGCCTATGCCATGAAAGGTGTGAGTGGAAAATGGGGCGTGGAGGACCGCGCACCCGACGAATGATAATGTTGAATGTTGAATGTTGAATGTTGAATGTTTAACCGCTTTGCGGTACTACCGGTAGATGGAACGGGTTCCAAATAATAATGGCCCACTGCATACTGATTGGATAGGCGATACACAAAAGTGAGCTCACAATGTTAAAGTTTTTAAATGATAAGAAAAGATGGGATACATATTCTAGAAAACTACTTGAAATCAATGCATATCATAAGCATGCATCATGTGCATGAGGTTTACTTACTGGGCGTTAGCTCATCCCATATTCTCCACATTTCAGATGATGAGAGCTAAATGATTCAAGATGACCGTTGCTTGGGCGAGACGGACTCGATCTTGTTTAAATTAAAGTTTTATTTTGTTATTATTTCGTAAATAAGATGCCTTAAGCCGATTAATATTTTTGGAATACTATTCTTTACTTATTTTAATTTAGTCGAACTATGAAATGTTCCGCAATTATTGTGTTTATTCAATAATGGATTTGGGCATAAAATTTATTATGCAAATTATTGTTTTTAATTAATATTGTTTAAAGCCATTGACAATTAGTTCGTATTTTCAAATAAAATAAAATAGAATGAATGTTGTATCCATTTTTTCGCATTTATATCTTGTTATTTAATGGTAATTAAATGCTAACATTTCTAAATCTAGAGTTTCTAGACTTGGGGTGTTACATATATAATTTTATGACATTGAACTAATCTTATTACATTTTTATTTAACATAAAAATACTAATAAAATTAATTTACACATTATGTGTTTTATTTTTGAATGAAAATAAAGCGATAAATTAAAATATAAAGAATATAGTTGGATTTCTAATATTTGTAGTTAATAAACATATAACTCAATTAAATAAAAGTATTTGAACATCAAGTTTGTGACAAAGTTATTTTTTTTTATATAACAATAAAATAAAAGTTTTAATTTTAAATAATATATTTATTACTTCATAATAAAAATAATAATTTTATTTGACATTTTATTACTAAAGTGTTAAATAAAAAAAAAAAATTCATTAGTTTTCTTTAATTTTTTTATAAAAAATAAAAGTATTGGACTTATTTGCACATTTTGTAATGATTAGGAATCCACATACAATTTTTTTAATTAAAACTAATGGTATATTTGTATTTTTCATCCCATAAGGACCAATTTCGTAATAAAACACATAGGTTAGGGACTTGTTTGCCAAAACATAAACGTTAGGAACCAATTCCACAATAAGAACAAATGTTAGGGACCATTTGCACCAAAATCCCAAAGGTTTAACGAAATATTGGATGGATTACATTTCAAAAGGATGATTTGGGCACTACATGGATAGGTAAGAGATGTAATTGCTAAAATTTAAAAGATAGTGATGATTTGCGCACGAATCCATACGTTAGGGCGTTTTGACCAATTTTCCAATTTTAAATGGGGGTGGGGTGGGGTGGGGTGGGGTGGGAAGAGTATTTTTAATTATTATTTTTCTTTTTTTTCCTCTTAAATTTAGGACATTTCTTTGTAAATTTTATTTATGAATAGTAGAATGTCAAAAATGCCTTTATGAAATAAAGAGAATAGAATGCGCGCGGGGACCATTTGTGCAAAAAAGCCAGAAATAACGGTTAATTTGACGGAATTGGACAGAAAGGACAATTGTTGTGAAATAGGGGCTACACTGCAAAAATAAAAAGATAGGTCATCAACCTGCAGTAAGTACAAAAGATATGGACCATTTGTGCAGAAAAGCCTATTTTCAATTGTATTTCAGTTAAGTCCTCCAAAAATTATATCTTAGGTCCTTAATCGTTTTACATCTTTACACTTAGGTCCTCAAATTTTTAATTATCTTTCAGTTAAGTTATCCAAAATTGCATCTTAAGTCTTCGACTTTTTACATCTTTAAACTTTGGTCCTCCAAATTCTTGATTTTAGTAGCAAAAATAAGTACAATGAATATTATCCACCTTGTAAAGTGGTACATTTTGGAGATGACAGTCTCGCAGATTCCTCACTAGGCGTAGATGAGAATTTATTGCCACAAGATATTGAGGAACTACTCTTTGAAGGATCTAGCTTGAGTTGTTGCTTATTAGATTATTTCCCAATGTTGAATAATGCTAAAGACTTAAAGAAATGTGACATAAGACTTAAAGAAATGTGACATAGTAGTCGAGGATAAAATAGAGTGCATTATGAGGTTATCGTCAGAGGAAGAACAACAGTCTCGTGGGGTCCCATTCCAAAGCGGTCCCATTCCAAAGCCTCGAAGATTTACCCCTTTATGGTTTGCCAAATTTTATTGGTCTCCTCTAGTGGGAAGGAGGAGAAGCAGTTTCACCTCTTCCACATGGCGCATTTTCCCAGCTTAAAATGTTGCACATTTATGATTGTGGTAAAATGAAGATGCTTCTCCCATGGAGTTTGGTACAAAACCTCCTTAATCTCCAAAAGATGGATGTTTCTAATTGTCATGAAATGGAAGAGATAATAGGAGACGATGGCAGAGATCCTACTGCAAAGAGTAGCGATAATGTCACCCTGCCAAAGTCAAAAGTTCTCTCTCTTAAGAATCTACCAAAAGTAAAGAGCATCTGCAAGGGGATGATGATTTGTGATTCTATCGTGTCTATTTCAATATTGAAATGTACAGTACTAAAGAAGTTCCCATTGCATCTGGATGGACAACCATCTGCTCCCAGATTTCTCAAAGATATAAAGATAGGGAGAGAAGAGAAACAATGGTGGAAATCATTGGAGTGGGACCATCTGAACACCCATAAAGTCCTTCAACCCCTGTTAAGGCTATATTGGTGATATCTGCTAAGAGAAGAAGCTATTTATCACAAGTAAGTATTTTATTTTTAACATGATTTAGATCATGATCAATCCTAACTGTGAACTGTGAAGGAAATAAATCATGGTGACAAAATAACAATCTCAGTTTTATTGTGAATCTTGTCAGGTTTTTACATGGATGTGTACCTAATTATCTGGTTGAAACAAGACCAATACTAAAGGTGCAATTTGATCTCAACATTGTTCATTGCTTTTCGAGGCATTTTATCCCAACACAAATGTAATTCGAGGTGCTTTATTACGCTTTTTAATGTTTGTATATCTTATCTTGTACAATATTATCACTTGATTATTTGACGGTATTTGCAAATTCTTCTAATAGCTTCTTAATCAGCATAGTTGTTAATTTTCAATAAATATATCCAATTAAATTCAATTTTTTCGATTTTCTTTGAATTTAGCAATTATCCTTTCAAACAGTTATTAAAGATTCATGTGCAGCTCGATGACAATAACACTACAACCAAAATGAGATATATATATATATATATATATATATATATATATATATATATATATATATATATATATATATATATTATTGTGGAGCTAATTTTGTTTTTATTGACCAAAATAATTCCACCAAAAATTGATTTTTTTTTTAAATACTACCAAATGCATTTGTAACAAACACTTGAATAAAATTTCATATCATTTTAGAGATCCATTATCAATTACAAATCTTAAACATATAAAATAATACTAAAATTCTCTATAAAAAAATAAATAAACTCATCAATGTATTTGATAAGTGCATTTATACACTTATATTGATTCCTTAATGAAGAATTTTTACATAATTCTAAGTATTTTAAAATCGATATCTATTAAGTTTTTGTTCATTTTTGTGATTGTAGGACAAAATCCCTGAACTCAAGTCACATTGGTAAAATCGACGAGTAAATGAGAAGAAATTAAGTTTTTGAAGTAAATATCAAGAGTCAAATATTAGAGGATGAGAAAGAAGATAAAATCAATAGATTTAAGGAAACAATGAAGAGTTAAAGTGAAGGATCAAACACCCAAAAGTCGAAAAAGCGAATTGAGAAACTACAACCGAAACATGTGGAGAAATTAGAGCACAACCTTTGGTACAAATATCTCCATAAGGAAAATAATATACCATTAGAAAGATAATTGAATTATGGTTCCAACACTTTTTACGGATTGCAATTTTGAGTTTCTTACAAAAAGTTATGGCTATTTGAAAATCAGTCACCAACAAAGCACTCTCTACTCGCTCGAGCGGGATGGAGGCTCACTCTAGCGGGAAGTTAGCCGAAAAACCACCCGTTCTATCCACTCGAGCGGCCGTGGCACCCGCTCGGGTGGACAGATCCGCTAATATATCATCAATTTGGTTAAAATCTATTTTTGGAAAATGTTTGGAGACTTTGGACATAAAATTCAACCATAATTGGACCCATATAAATAGGAGAACTCTTATAACTAAGGAGGAGTCGAATTTTGGAGAGAACAAGAAGGCAAAACACAAGATCTTTACAATAATTTCTTCATCCGGGCAATTTTATTGGGATTTCAAGTAAGAAAAATTTGAGATTCTTGGGCAATCCATTGAAGACATTCAAGAGGGCCAATTTAATCTTCAAAGTTCTTCTTGTAGTTAAATATTCCGGGTGATGAATTCTCTATTTATTATGTGTTTTTGTAAATCAAACATGATGGGCTAAACTCTTTATGCTAAGAATGATGATGTAAACCATATGTTGAAGTTTTAATTCAAGAATTCCCGTTTTTATTCTTGATTTGTATTTGTTTGATTTATTTTATGGTTTTAATATCCGTTTAAATGATTGATCACTGTTTGAACGTGCTTGTGATTTATTTTCGCTTCCAAAAGGTTCAAAATAGATTAGCTCATTATGGTTTCAAACACTAAGTCCTATAGAAATTAAGAATAATTTCCTATGTTTAGTGCAATCAAATTTAATAATCTAGATATTGAAAGCGTTTTTGTATATTAGTATTCAAAATAGGAATGTTTTGAAACTTATATGAAAATAGGTTTAATTCTACTCGAAATAGATTATTAGATAACTTAGGATTATCGATTGTCAATTTGAACATAAATTAGATTAGAACGTAGAATTTCAAGGATTAAAATAGATACTAATGGTGGAGTCAGATCCTAACATAACTCATTTACTTGATTTTTCTCTAAAAGCGATATTTGCACTTAGTAGTTATAGTTTAGAAAATATCAAACTTTCTTGATCCAAATATTTATTGTGTGTATTCGATTTAAGCTCGAATTGGTCGAAATTAAACTAATGTCTAAATCTTTGTGGGAACGATACTCTTTTACTTAGTTTTACTATTACTTGTCAACGAACTAAATGCGCTATGAATTTCAACAAACAAGTTTTTGAACCTCCTCTATTTACAAATAACAAATATACTAATGAATTGGCGTTTCTCTAACCTGATCAACTCTCCCACGCACTTCGCTCTATTTGATTTGTAATTTTTTTAAATATTTTAAAATAATTAAATATTACATAAACAAGTTTATTCTTTTACAAGAGCTAGAAGTGATAAATTTATAATAAGGCTGTAGAACGACAAAAATTTAGTCGAAGGATAGCTCAGGCTGTAGAACGACAAAAAATATGTCTTTCAATAGTTTGAGCGTCAAATGCCTTTCGGTTTGCTTTTTTTCCCCCTCATGTTCTTCTTCTTCAAACTAGACATTAATCCATGAATACAATTTCTTCCAACAATTTTTCAGCAATTATATTCAAAATATTTTCAAATCTAAAAACAACTCAAACTAATCTACCTTAGAATCTATTGAAATTTTGTTCTTATTGGGTTGAGTTGGAATTGTAAATCTGATTTTGAATTAGCTTTGACTACATTTGAATGAGATATATAAGGATTTTATATAATTCGTTGAGGGTATTTTTGTCCAAAATAGCCATTTTTGAAGTTGTTATGGTTGTCCATCCAGCTGCAATTTATTGAGAATTAAATATCGTGTTGATTGAGAAGCAACTAAAAGCATGTGCAAAAGCGATCGAGTGATCAACGGATATATAATCGATTTGTAAACAATTTAGACAAGTTTTATATAATGTTTGGTACACATGCTATAGAATATTTATTGTTTATTACTAAAGAGAACACCTTATCAAAAAAGCTAAACAACCTTCAAAGCAGTCCCCAATTGCATTTGGATGGGATATCTCGTTTCATTTATTCGCACAGATGGTGCACAAATGACTATTTTGACAATTGTTTGACAATTTTGCCTCTAACTTAAATAAGTTGAAATTATAGAAAAAAGAAAATATAATGAACGTATTGTAATTGAGCCCTTAACCTATTCGAAAGTACAAATAAATCATAAACTATTTTATTTTATACAGATATGTTCAGACCCAACGAAAAAGGAATCATCTTTTCTATTACCTTGTCGAATAGATCGACAACAGCAGCTGGTGGTGGCATCCTTTTATCTATTGCAAAGTGAAATTCCTCAGGTACAATAACCTGCTTCTTCATATTGCTGAATATCCCCATTTCCCATTTACTTTCAAATATCTAGAAAGTATAAAATGACAGTAAATTACAGTAATCGAGGAATAATCTTTTATCTGAATTTTCATGAGAAGGTGAAGATGCAGCTACCTTTCTATTCAGTGGCTTTGCCTTGAACTGGGCTACTTTTTCAAGTTCCTCAAAATTTTTTATCTTGGGAGGACGTGCTCGAATAGATGTTTGAAGAAGTGGTTATTTTGGTGGTGTAAGGTGAGGTTTTCATTGATCTTTCAGGAACTCAAAAGACAAGAGAGCCAAAATGTGTTTTAAATACTGTCCAGATTTCTGGTTTTGGATTTATGATAGTTTTGAAGGTTTTTGGGATTTGGGTTTAGTGAATAGAGCCTCCACTTAAAAGTGAAATTTCTACTTAATTTCTTGTTTCTTGCTTATTTGAGGGTATATAATAATGAAAATGACTTGATTAGCTGGATTTTGGATGTTTGAAGCCCTGGTTGCAATGAAGTTTAGTTCATTTATTATCTTCTTAATTAGTTTCCATGATGAATCGAATTAAAAAAAAATTGACTTGCTTCTTTTTTCCCCCTCTTTCTCTAAGCATGTTAGAAAGAATTTGGCCCATAGTTTATTGCTCATTGAAGTGTTGGCACCGGATTTGGTCAAAAACTTCCTTTTTGTCTGCATTTTTGTTTTTTCTCAGCTTCCTTGTATGGAATGCAACTTGTGATGAAGAAGAAAGGAGTTTTCTGAATGCCTATGAAAAGTTTAGTCCACTTGGCTAATAATGATTTCGACTATTTTGGACTTACAAGTAAGAAAAACTTGTTTGAATTTCAGGACAACATTTGTTTTAGATGATTCTATTTTTTTTTTTTTTTGGAGAAGAACATCTATCTCTATAAAATAAAATAATTTAGAATTTATTTTTACTTTTGAAAAGGTTAAGACCTCAATTACAATATGTCCATTGTATTTTCTTTTGTCTATCATTTTAATATATTTAAGTCAGGGAAAAATTGTCAAACAATTGTCAAAATAGTCATTTGGAGACCATCTGTGCGAATAAATGAAATGATGTAGATAATATCTGCTAAAAGAATTGAATGAAGATAAAATCGTTACAAACATGAAAGAATGGAGACTGTTAGTGTAATTAACCCCTTTTGGTAATTCTTTTCGAACAAATATGTACGCAAAACAATTGATTCATATGCAATTTTAATTTCACATATGTATCATGTAGCTGGTCGCAAGCACGAAAAATGAGGGTTTTGTGATGCATTTTTTTTTTCTTAAAAATACATTATAAAATCTATTTTCAAAAATTTAATATTTCAAAAATATATGTTTTGGGTCAAATACCGAAGAAAGCTAAAAAGTGCTGCATGATGCTATTTTTTTAACCATATAGAAAATCATCAAAAAATAAAATAAAAAAATTAGTTTTCAGAATTTAAGAAGAATTTAAGGAAAAAAGGATCACAATCCACTCGGCTCAGCCCTGTACGAGTCTAACTCATGGGCTAGTCCTAAGAGCCGAGCCCGACTTGCTTATCGAGTTAGCTCGACTCGATCTATTGCCATATATAGACCAAGATTTTTTTTTTTTTTTTATAATTTCAAATTTACAAAAGCATCATCTCTATTATATTTTAGTTATCAATTATTCATATTTTAGATTGACATCTAATGCTATTAGTATGAGCCTAGTCCAATATTAATAAATCATCAATTAAGTACCACGACTCTTTAATTTAAAGCTAAATAAGAATAAATTATTTGAGTTATTAAGAACACATTTGGTATGTAGTAATAAATAAAAAAAATAATACATTAATTCATATTTCAATTTTTAAAAATATGTATTGCACAAGTTGTCCTTAACGAACAAACTAAAATAAACCCAAATCATCATGAATGTTTTTTGTGATCACTCCAATATAAACGTTGTTGATTGCAAAGGAGAAAATAATAAAATGTAAAAAACTATCTAATAATTAAGTGATAAGTAGCTTTACAACAAGAATCCACTCAATGACAATAAAATATAACATAAAAATGATTACAAGCACTCATTAAACACATACGCCAGGTCACTTGAAATTTTGAAATCCAAATATTTAGACTGATCGAATTACTATTTCGAGCTAATGGGCTCTGATAACATATTAAGATTTATGTTCAATCTTAAAAGATCGACATTATTAGAGGAGTAGCTCAATTCTTTATATATTGGGTTAATATTTTTATACTTAATTCGATATAGAATTTTACTTATCCACAACGTTTATAGGACATGTTTAAAGGGACCCAATACAATCAAGAAATGGAATGTAGGACCAAAATAAGACTAGCATTTTTAAAGGAGATATTCTTTTAATAAACAACATTTTGTAATCCCTTTTGTTTATCTTCTTGTAATGATCACGTGGGTTATTACAAAATGATAAACAAAGGGATTACAAAATGTACGTTTTGTAATGATCACGTGGGGTATTATGAAAGGTCAACAACATTTTTGTCTGCTAAAATGTATGATTAATTTTACTAAAAAAAATTTTTTAACAAATTTTGATACAAGTTGATAAAATGTATGGTTAAAATTAATTATTGACTTTGACTTTAACTTTCACAAAATTTTACATAAAATTAAACAAATCCTAAGTCATTTTTTTATCCTTAATTGGTAGCATCGGTGACAATTTAAAAAAAAAAAAACAGAACAATTGTAATAAAGTGATCGACACAATCAACACAGTCACAAAAACATTTACTATTCTTTTGTACTAAAACAACAATGAAAGTTCGAATTTAAAAAGGATACAATACACTCAGGTCCTATTCAATTTTATCCACACCTATCATCTCAACATTTTAGTAATTTGCTTGTGAGATGGATATTTCTAACAATTTTTCCCTCCAACTTAAATAAACTTATTTTGACCACTAAAATCAAGGATTTAGGAGACCAAAGTTTGAAGATGTATAAAGTTGAAGAACCTAAGATGCAATTTTGGAGGGCTTAACCGAAAGATAATTGAAAATTTGGAGACCAAAGTGTCTGAGATGTAAAAAGTTGAAGGACCCAATATGCAATTTTGAAAGACTTAAATGAAAGATAATTGAAAATTTGGGTACCAAAGTGTAAATATGTAAAAAGTTGAAGGACATAATATGCAATTTTTGAAGGACTTAACTGAAAGATAATTGAAAATTTGGGGACCAAAATTTGAAGATATAAAAAGTTGAAGGACCTTAGATACAATTTTTGATGTATTTATTATAAAATTTATTTTGAAGTATTTTCAACTAGGTCCGTATATTATAGAGGTATTCATTGAGGTCCAAATTTATTATAATTAGTGGGTAAAGTCCACATGTCAATAATTTGCCACGTGTCATCCAAATGTGCGCCACATGGACATTTACAAGTGACACGTCATCAAGTTAATTGGAGAATTTCAGCGAGTGACCTTTGGTGCAAGCTTTAATAAACTTCAACCACCGCTTACTTCAGTGACCATCAATGAAATTAACCCATCAGTTCTCATATTCAGAAGATATACAACCACAAAATTCTTACAAAATGCAGATTGAACTCGTAATTTTATAATTTAAATTCACTAATTTTATCAAGACGAATTGTTTTGATTTAGTAATAAGGGGCTTGAACTCGTAATTTTATAATTTGAGTAAGTAGTCTAGCAAAAGCTGCATTTCTAGTAGAAAGTAAGCAGACATGCATCAATCTAATAAAAGAATCAACTAATACCATAAAATAACGAAATGGTCCACATAGTGGGTGAATCAGCCCACATATATCTCCATGAATTCTTTCCAAAAAAGTTGGAGATTCAATACGAACCTTCGTAGTAGAAAGTCTAATAACTAACTTGTCTTGTGAACAAGCAGTACATGGATAATAATTAGGTAAAAGAATATTCTAGTACTTTAGAGGATGTTAATGTGAATCGAGCAGCCCAAAGAAGGCCCTTTCTCTCTCTCGCTCAATCTCTTTTCGTCGAATTGCACCGTCTTCGGTGAACATTGGTCGAACTCACGACCCGGACTCATCTCATTCTCTAATCTCCGCCTCGCGAATCGCCAGTACATTCAAGCCAAACCTAATTTGAGTGGCGTAATTGAAATTGATGTAATAACGGTGATAATTTGACGATTGAAAACACTCGATTGAGAGTATCCAAGAATTCGATGATTTCAAGGGTTTATCCAGATTCTTCCTCAAAGGCTACCATTTTCGTAAAATTGAGTACCTCTCCAAAAGGAATCTAAATAATGATGGCAGGAAACTAAGGACACCTTAATGCAAATAGCTTTACCATTAAATAGAAGATATTTTGTGGAGGGGCAGTGTGTATGTGCATTTGAAATGGTGGGTTTCAATTCAGCATGTCATATAAACAATCGTATGACATAGTTATGTCTGTGTTAGTTCAATCGTATGACATAGTTATGCGTTTTGATACTATACTATTTGGATATGTTTTTTTCTATTGTTGATTTCATACGACAATGGTTCGATCTTTTAATTTTGATTTTTCTTTTTTAAAGTTGTCTCCATCTTAGTCATTCGTAGTCAAATCAACATTTTCAGAGCATTATTAGTTGAGCATTAAAATTAGTAGTTTCTTAGACCTAGATCGTATAACTTATCGTAAAGTTTCTAATTACATTTATTGTTTATGTGGACGTTCAAGTATAATGAAACAAACTAGTGCTTCGAAGATGTTTCTGGACGAGCTTGGATGGGACATAGAGACTAGTATACAAACCAATTATTATATCGGAATTCTGAAAAGGTTGATTGATCATTTAATCATTTCTCATACCTCATTTGTTGTTTTGTAATGAAAGAGGAAGTTTAATTCCTTATCTTTTAAAATGCATTTTTTAGTGGTCCAATGGATAATCTGTCAAGATTGATGTCAAACTCAAGTTTTTAATTAGTGAAGTATGGTCTTTCCGGCGAACTATGGTATATCTATCATTGTTAGATTATCTCCAAAGCAACCGTGGATTGTACTAAAAAATGTATTACATCATTTTAAATTGTTTGCATGACAAAGAGAAAAGTGGAATATGTCTAGTATACCATCTGTATTTTGATGGTTTTTTAGAAATCCTCTATTTATAATTAATTTATATCTATTAAAATGTATGCTAAATCTATTTTAATTAATTTTTTATAATCACCGACCGTCTGGAGGTTTTCTCCGTTACAAGGATAAAAAAGTACTCTGTATGTCACTACATCTTTACTATTCATCTCTTCCAAAAGTTGCTATTAAATTATCTTCTTCAACGGACCATCTCCAAAATCTGTTCACCTTCTCAATTCATCATCCTCAATTGATCATCTCCCTCCACTGATCATCTCTAAAGTCTGTTCACCGCTTCAATCCATTATCACAATAGAGCTTACGATCGGATTCCACCGCAAAAGAAGCGATATACTAGTTTATTTCTATCGGAATGTGTGGTAATCATCATTTATTTAAAATTTTATAATTTATCTATCACTTCCTCTTATAAATGAGAACAACAATTTTTTCAATCTATAACCGTATTGGATATGCTTCTCTCTTACGTCTTTATTTTAGTTGTCAAATATACAATAATTCACGTTGTGCTTTCCCACCTCAATGGCTTAAAGGGCCCCTTGGTTCAATTATTGCATTTCGGTTTTAATGCTTTCCCATCTTTCCTCGAAGGTTCTCGCTTAGAGTCCAGATCTGGACTCGGGCTTATAGTCTATGGGAAGACTTTAATGTCCTTCCTCGAGGTTCTTCGTCAACGTTAGTGTATACACGCACGCCTTTCTCTCGACTTAATTGTTATATACTTTTCTTTGTTAAGGGAAAGTCCCGAAATGCGAAACCCCACACATGTCGAGAGGACCCTTGACCAGGCGGGTTGTAAATCGGGGGATTTTTTTTTAAATACTACCAAATGCATTAGTGCCAAACACTTGAATAAAAATTTCATATCATTTTAGAGATCCATTATCAATTACAAATCTAAAACATATAAAATAATAATAAAATTCTCTATCAAAAAAAATAAAAAAACTCATCAATGTATTCTGAAAAGTGTATTTATACACTTATATTGATTCCTTAATGAATAGTTTTTATATAATTATAAGTATTTTAGAATCGATATCTATTAAGTTTTTGTTCATTTTTGTGATTGTAGGACAAAATCCCCGAACTCAAGTCACATTGGTAAAATCGACGAGTAAATGAGAAGAAATTGAGTTTTTGAAGAGAATATCAAAAGCCAAACATTAGAGGATGAGAAAGAAGATAAAATCAATAGATTTAAGGAGACAATGAAGAGTTAAAGTGAATGATCAAACACCGAAAGTCGAAGAAGCGAATTGAGAAACTACAACCGAAACATGTGGAGAAATTAGAGCACAACCTTTGGTAAAAATATCTCCATAAGTAAAATAATATACCATTAGAAAGATAATTGAATTACGATTCCAACACTTTTTACGGATTGCAATTTTGAGTTTCCTACAAGAAGTTATGACTGTTTGAAAATCAGTCACCAAAGAAAGCACTCTCTACTCGCTCAAGCGAGATGGAGGCTCGCTCTAGTGAGAAGTCAGCTGAAAAACCACCCGTTCTATCTCGCCGAAAGGGCCGTGGCACCCGCTCGGTGGACAGATCCGCTAACATATATCAATTTGGTTAAAATCTATTTTTGAAAAAAATTGGAGACTTTGGGCATAAAATTCAACCATAATTGGACCCATATAAATAGGGAGAACTCTTATAACTAAGGAGGAGTCGAATTTTGGAGAGAACAAGATGGCAAAACACAAGATCTTTACAATAATTTCTTCATCTGGGCAATTTTATTGGGATTTCAAGCAAGAAAAATTTGGGATTCTTGGGCAATCCATTGAAGACATTCAAGAGGGCCAATTTAATCTTCAAAGTTCTTCTTGTAGTTAAATATTTCGGGTGATGAATTCTTTATTTATTATATATTTTTGTAAATCAAACATGATGGGCTAAACTCTTTATGCTAAGAATGATGTTTTAATTCAAGAATTCCACTTTTTATTCTTGATTTGTATTTGTTTGATTTATTCCATGGTTTTAATATCCGTTTGAATGATTGATCACCGTTTGAACGTGCTTGTGATTTATTTTCGCTTCCAAAAGGTTCAAAATAGATTAGCTCATTATGGTTTTAAACACTAAGTCCTATAGAAATTAGGAATAATTTCCTATGTTTAGTGCAATCAAATTTAATAATCTTGATATTGAAAGCGTTTTTGTATATTAGTATTCAAAATAGGAATATTTTGAAACTTATATGAAAATAGGTTTAATTCTACTCGAAATAGATTATTAGATAACTTAGGATTATCGATTGTCAATTTGAACATAAATTGGATTAGAACGTAGGATTTCGAGGATTAAAATAGATACTAATGGTGGAGTCAGATCCTAACATAACTCATTTACTTGATTTTTCTCCAAAAACGATATTTGCACTTAGTAGTTATATTTTAGAAAATTTCAAACTTTCTTGATACAAATATTTATTGTGTGTATTCGATTTAAGCTTGAATTGGTCGAAATTAAGCTAATGTCTAAATCTTCGTGGGAACGATACTTTTTACTTAGTTTTACTATTACTTGTCAACGAACTCTCAGACGCTTGCGGATTTCAACGAACAAGTTTTGAACCTCCTCTATATACAAATAACAAATATACTAATGAATTGGCGTTTCTCTAACCCAAAACTAACTCCCGCCAAGACTTCGCTCTATTTGATTTGTAATTTTTAAAATATTTTAAGATAATTAAATATTACATAAACAAGTTTATTCTTTTACAAGAGCTAGAAGTGATAAATTTATAATAAGGTTTGTAGAACGACAAAAATTTATGTCGAAGGATAGCTCGGTTTGTAGAATGACAAAAATATGTCTTTCAATAGTTTGAGCATCGAATGCCTTTTCGGTTTGCTTTTTTTTTCCCCACGCTCTTCTTCTTCAAACTAGACATTAATCCATGAATACAATTTCTTCCAACAATTTTTCAAAGCAATTATATTCAAAATATTTTCAAATCTAAAACTACTCAAACTAATCTACCACGTAATCTATTGAAATTTTGTTCTTATTGGGTTGAGTTGGAATTGTAGATCTGATTTTGAATTAGCTTTGACTACATTTGAATGAGATATATAGTGATTTTATATAATTCGTTGAGGGTATTTTTGTCCAAAATAGCCATTTTTGAAGTTGTTATGGTTGTCCATCCAGCTGCAATTTATTGAGAATTAAATATCGTGTTGATTGAGAAGCAACTAAAAGCATGAGCAAAACCATCGAGTGATCAACGGATATATAATCGATTTGTAAACAATTTAGACATGTTTAATACAATGTTTGGTACACATGCTATACAATATTTATTGTTTATTACTGAAGACAACACCTTATCAAAAAAGCCAAACAACCTTCAAAGCAGTCCCCAATTGCATTTGGATGGGATATCTCCTTTCATTTATTCGCACGCATGGTCCACAAATGACTATTTTGACAATTGTTTAACAATTTTGCCTCTAACTTAAATAAGTTAAAATTATAGAAAAAAGAAAATATAATGGACATATTGTAATTGAGCCCTTAACCTTTTCAAAAGTACAAATAAATCATAAACTATTTTATTTTATACAGATATGTTGAGACCCAAAGAAAAAGGAATCATCTTTTCTATTACCTAGTCGAATAGATCGACAATAGCAGCTTGTGGTGTCATCCTTTTATCTATTGCAAAGTGAAATTCCTCAGGTACAATAACCTGCTTCTTCATATTGCTGAATATCCCCATTTCCCATTTACTTTCAAATATCTAGAAAGTATAAAATGACAGTAAATTACAGTAATCGGGAATAATCTTTTATCTGAATTTTCATGAGAAGGTGAAGATGCGGCTACTTTTCTATTCAGAGGCTTTGCCTATTGCCTTGAACTGGGGTACTTTTTCAAGTTCTTCCTTTTCTAGTTCCTCAAAATTTTGTCTGCATTTTGTTTTTTCTCAGCTTCCTTGTATGGAATGCAACTTGTGATGAAGAAGAATGGAGTTTTCTGAATGCCTATGAGAAGTTTAGTCCACTTGGCTAATAATGATTTCGACTATTTTGGACTTACAAGTAAGAAAAACTTGTTTGGATTTGAGGACAACAATTGTTTTAGATGATTATTTTTTTTTTGGGACAATTGAGGACAACAGTTGTATAAAATAAAATAGTTTAGGATTTATTTGTACTTTTGAAAATGTTAAGGGCCCAATTACAATATGTCCATTGTATTTTTTATTTTTTATTTTTGTCTATCATTTTAAATTATTTAAATGAGGAGAAAAATTGTCAAACAATTGTCAAAATAGTCATTTGGGGACCATCATGTAAGCAGTAAATGAAATGATGTGGATGATATCTACTAAAAGAATTGAATGGGGATGGAATCATTACAAACTTGAAAGAATGAAGACTATTAATGTAATTAACCCCTTTTGGTAATTCTTTTCGAAAAATATGTACCAAAACAATTGATTCATATGCAATTTTAATTTCACATATGTATCATGTAGTTGGTCGCAAGCATGAAAAATGAGGGTTTTGTGATGCATTTTTTTTTTTAAAATACATTATAAAATCTATTTTCAAAAATTTAATATTTCAAAAATATATGTTTTGGGTCAAATACCAAGAAAGCTAAAAGTGTCTGCATGATGCTATTTTTTTTAATCATATTGAAAATCGGTTTGATATCATCAAAATAAAATAAAAAAATTATTTTTCAAGATTTAAGAAGAATTTAAGAAAAAAGGATCACAATCCACTCGGCCAATGCATGTACGAGTCTAACTCATGGGCTAGCCCTAAGAGTCGAGCCCGACTTGCTTTTTTTTGAGTTAGCTCGACTCGATCTATTGCCATACTTAGACCAATTTTTTTTTTTTTTTTTTTAATTTCAAATTTACAAAAGCATCATCTCTGTTATATTTTAGTTATCAATTATTCATATTTTAGATTGACATCTTATGCTATTAGTATGAGCCTAGTCCAATATTCATAAATCATCAATTAAGTACACGATTCTTTAGTTCTTTTAAATTAAAAATAAGTCATTTATGAAGAACGCTAGAGTTTTAATTTAATGCTAAATAAGAATAAATTATTTGAGTTATTAAGAATACATTTGGTATGTAGTAATAAATAAGAAAATAATACATTAGTTCATATTTCAATTTTTTAAAATATGTATTGCACAGATTGTCCTTAACGAACAAACTAAAATAAACCCAAATCATCATGAATGTTTTTTTGTGATCACTCCAATATAAACGTTGTTGATTGCGAGAGGAGAAAATAATAAAATGTAAAAAACTATCTAATAATTAAGTGATATGTAGCTTTACAACAAGAATCCACTCAATGACAATAAAATATAACATAAAAATGATTACAAGCACTTATTAAACACATACTGTAGTGTCACTTGAAATTTTGAAATCCAAATATTTAGACAGATCGAATTATTATTTCGAGCTAATGGGCTCTGATAACATATTAAAATTTATGTTCAATCTTCAAAGATCGACATTATTAGAGGAGTAGCTCAATTCTTTATATATTGGCAAATATTTTTATACTTAATTCGATATAGAATTTTACTTTTAACAATGTAGCCCAAAGATTTTTCTGAATCGTGATTTTAGCCCCCATCCACAACGTTTATAGGACATGTTTAAAGGGACCCAATACAATCAAGAAATGGAATGTAGGACCAAAATAAGACTAGCATTTTTAAAGGAGATCTTCTTTTAATAAACAACATTTTGTAATCCCTTTTGTTTATCTTCTTGTAATGATCACGTGGGGTATTACAAAATGATAAACAAAGGGATTACAAAATGTACGTTTTGTAATGATCACGTGGGGTATTATGAAAGGTCAACAAGATTTTTGTCTGCTAAAGTGTATGATTAATTTTACTAAAAAAAATTTTAACAAATTTTGATACAAGTTGATAAAATGTATGGTTAAAAAATTGTAAACTTCATAATATATAGTTAAAATTAATTATTGAATTTGACTTTAACTTTTACAAAATTTTACATAAAATTAAACAAATCCTAAGTCATTTTTTTATCCTTAATTGGTAGCATCGGTGACAATTAAAAAAAAAAAAAAGAATAATTGTAATAAAGTGATCGACACAATCAACACAAATACAAAAACATTTACTATTCTTTTGTACTAAAACAAAATGAAAGTTCAAATTTAAAAGGATACAATACACTCAGGTCCTATTCAATTTTATCCACACCTATCATTTCAACATTTTAGTAATTTGCGCAAATGGATATTTCTAACAATTTTTCCCTCCAACTTAAATAAACTTATTTTGACCATTAAAATTGTACTTTTGACCACTAAAATCAAAGATTTAGGGGACCAAAGTTTGAAGATGTATAAAATTGAAGGACCTAAGATGCAATTTTTGGAGGGCTTAACTGAAAGATACTTGAAAATTTGGAGACCAAAGTGTACAGATGTAAAAAGTTGA
Organism: Forsythia suspensa; assembly: GCA_023638005.1. NCBI lineage: Eukaryota > Viridiplantae > Streptophyta > Magnoliopsida > Lamiales > Oleaceae > Forsythia > Forsythia suspensa. The sequence goes on along the minus strand of CM042672.1, from coordinate 48,103,103 downwards.
AGGACCCAAGATGCAATTTTTGAAAGACTTAAATGAAAGATAATTAAAAATTTGGGTACCAAAGTGTAAAGATATAAAAAGATGAAGGACCTAATATACAATTTTTGAAGGACTTAACTAAAAGATAATTGAAAATTTGGGTACCAAAATTTGAAGATATAAAAAGTTGAAGGACCTTAGATGCAATTTTTGAGGTATTTATTATAAAATTTATTTTGAAGTATTTTCAGCTAGGTCCATATATTATAGAAGTATTCATTGAGGTCCAAATTTATTATAATTAGTGGGTAAAATCCGCATGTCAATAATTTTGCCACGTGTCATCCAAATGTGCGCCACATGGACATTTACAAGTGTCACGTCATCAAGTTAATTGGAGAATTTCAGCGAGTGACCTTTGGTGCAAGTTTTAATAAACTTGATGACCACCAACAAACTTTGTTACTTCAGTGACGATTTTGTAATTTCAATGAAACTTCAGTGACCATCAGTGAAACTGATGATGTTGCAACATGCCACTATAGTGTATACGAGAATCTAAAAATTTTGTTGTAAGCAAACATTTTTATTTAGATTTTATTTCTTCTATACAACAACAAATTAAATAGACAAACATCTATATTACTTATATATTTTTGTCTTACTAAAGATAGTTAATTTGAGAATATAAATTCTTCGTTGTTTCAACTTTCAAGCGTACAACAAGCCTGAAGTCTGAAATATTACAGTCAACATTAAGCAGCATTTGAATTTTTTTTTTTTTTTCTGATTGTATAATAAGACTACTATTACATAATTACCTTAAAATTTAACTGCCATTAATTCTTGAACACTTTGATAACACTGAAAAATCAGTATGCTAGTATAAATGTTTGTTAGTAATTTGTGAGGAGTTATACATGGTAATAATCAAATGTATTTGATTTTGTTCAAATGAAACAAATATTCTGTGTCTTTAGAAGCTGTTCCATACAGCCTGCTTTAGTGAAGGCTTCTATTGGTTCAGATATAAGATTGCAGTGATTTAAATATAACCTGGATTGAATGATTTGTAAAGATGGAAAATCTTAAGTTGATTTCAATGGCTTAATTATTTTATCGTTGCTTATTTAGGAAAAGAAGATGTAGAAAAGTTGAGTCTCGATCAAAGTGGCAAAGAATATTTGAAGATGCTTGAAGAGCTAGATATCACCACAATCGTTAAAAAAATTGCCTAATTCCTTCAAATTCTTATGGAGGTTAAGAATTTTTCGTGCGATCAAAACTCCATTAGAAGTGCCATCAATGCAAAACACAAAATCGGGTGCACGGATATATTGTTTAAGTTGGATTTTTATGCTCAAATTAGCAGACATTCAATAAAACCTAAGGTGCTTAATTTCTTGTTTTCGTGTCACAGACGATTGCATGGCTGATCTCATTAGTGATAAGTATTAGAATTACATTTAGATTAGAATACCATGTAGTAGGATACCATATATGTAATATTCCTATTCTAGGTAGAACTCTTTTCTTTTTATTTCTTTCCTTATTAGGTTTCTATTAACCTATATATATATCTTGTAACCTCATTCATAATTACATTACATCAATATACGAGAGAATTATTTCTCCACACGTATTCTTCATTATATTTCTTCATCTCTTTTATATTTTTACATGGTATCGTGGCGGCGATTACGGCGACGATGCTTCGCACAAACGATGATAGAAAAATCATAGAAACGACGATTGCCCAATCGGATCTCATAGCTCTACAGCAATCCGATCATCCCGGCTTCATCCTCGTTTCTAATCCACTTGATGGAAACAATTATGGCACAAATACCATAGAGACGACGATTGCCCAATCGGATCCCATGGCTCTACAAACAATCCGATCATCTTGGTTTCATCCTCGTTTCTAATCCACTTAATAAAACAATTATGGCACAAACACCATAGAGACGACGATTGTCCAATCGGATCCCATGGCTCTGACAATCGATCATGAAGGGCAACATTCAATCAATTCAATCAATTGGAGATCGAATCGGAAAAATAACGATCGGCTGAACCGGTCAACTGCTTTCACCATTCCGGTCGACCGCCTCGACGAAATTTGGCGAAGTAAACGGTGCACCTATTGCGGGATGATTGGCCACATCATTGATACTGCTATTTCATCCATGGCTTCCCTCCGGGCACAAGTTTCATGGAAAAGACATGAAGCCACGAAACAAACGCTTCACAAACACTACTACCGCTTCTACACCGACTAAAAAGAAGGCAAAACGCTCACAACCAAGGAATATGAACAGATCATGACACTTCTAAACAACAAGTCGGGTAATGACAAGCCTTGTGTTAACACTTCAGGTATCAACATCTCTACTACCCCTTTGATTAATTCATGGATTATTGATAGCGGGGCCACTGACCATGTGACGAAGGATGAGATTCTTGAGAATAAATTCATGCCAATGCACAAATCTGTGCAATTACCGAATGGAGGTCATGCTCTTATTAAATCCATTGGCACAGTTAACTTTGAAAATAATATGACTGTTGATAATGTGCTTCATGTTCCTAGATTCAAAGTTAATCTATTATCTATCAAGAAACTTACTAGAGAGTTAGGTTGCTATGTGACTTTTTTCCCTAATTTTTGTGTCATGAAGGATCCGACTACGAAGAAAACGATTGGCTTGGGAAGGCGTAGTAACGGCCTATATTACCTTTCACAAAAACCACAAATACATCATACTACCAAGGATCAACTAACCTATGGCATAAACGTCTTGGACACCCTTCACCTCACCTCTTCAATTCAGTAGCACAAAGTATCCTAGGTATTAGTTTTGATTCTCACGATATTTGTGATATTTGTTATCCGCAAAACAATCTAGACTACCCTTTAAAGTCGGGTCAAATATCTAGCAATAAACCCTTTGATTTGATTCATTGTGATTTTGGGGACCTCATAGAATTTATTCTTATTCTGGTGCTAGATATTTCCTTACAATTGTTGATGACTTTTCTCGTTATACTTGGGTACACCTCATGCGTCACAAATCTGAAACTCAAAGCATAATTAAAAATTTCTTTGCTTGGGTTAAAACTCAACACAACCTGACTATAAAAACCCTAAGATCTGACAATGGCCAAGAGTTCTTATCCTTGCAAACATTCTTAGATGAAAATGGTACTATTTTTCATAGGTCATGTCCTTATACCCCTCAACAAAATGGAGTGGTAGAGAGAAAACACCGACACCTCCTTAATGTGGCTCGTGCAATTAAATTTCAAGCTAATCTTCCGTTAAAATTTTGGGGGGAACATATCAAAACAGCTTGTTACCTTATCAATCGGATACCTTCACCATTGCTCTCACACAAAACACCCTAAGAAAGATTGCACAAGAAACCACCACCTTATTCCCATTTACGTGTCTATAGTTGCCTATGTTTTGCCACCAACCTTAGACCCAGCCATAAATTTGATACACGAGCCAAACGGTGTGTGTTCCTTGGATACTCCTCAGGACAAAAAGCATACACCTTATATGATCTAACCGACAAAAAGCTAATAGTATCCCGAGACGTTGTGTTTCATGAAAATATATTTCCATACACTTCCCAACAACATGATGAAACCAACTCCATCCCATTGCCACAATCTATGCCTCTAGATGTTGAAACACCATATTTCACAAACCCAGAGGACCAACACATAGCAGAAACGAATAACTTGCGTAAGATCCCGAACCATCATCCAGACCAACCGGTCGACCAGACGGTCGACCGGTTACCTCATCTGGTTCAACAGAGAGTTTAAACGGTCGACCGTCTTCACCTACCGGTCGACCGGTTGAGCAATATCCAACCACAATTGATCCACCTACCTCTTCTCACCTCTAGATTACCAACTTAGACGATCCACAAGATCAATTCAAACCCTATTTCACTTCGAAAGATTACTATATCAACCATACTCGCCTACTCAAGCCGGGTCTCTTCCAACCAAATCCAAAGACCGACACCCTATATCAAGGTATGTATCATATAGTAACCTTTCTTCTATACATCGTGCTTTTACATATAATATTTCTCATATCATAGAGCCGACTACATATGAAGGACAAAGATGTCGATCCCAAATGGGTCGCCGCCATGAATGATGAAATTCGTGCCTTGGAAGAAAACAATACTTGGTCACTTGTACCACTTCCTCCAAATTCTCATCCTATTGGTTGTAAGTGGGTGTTCAAAATTAAATTTCATTCTGACGGTACAGTTGAACGATACAAAGCACGATTAGTGGCGAAGGGGTTTACACAACAAGAAGTGATTGATTATAATGAAACTTTCGCTCCAGTTGCAAAGTTAACTACAATCAGATGCTTACTTGCTATCGCCTCTATTCGTGACTGGAGGCTTCATCAGATGGTTGTACACAATGCCTTTCTTCATGGTGATCTTGATGAAGAAGTCTATATAACTCTCCCTCCTGAATTTCGTCGATAGGGGGAGACACCAGTTGTATGTCGACTTCATAAATCTTTATATGGATTGAAACAGCATCTCGTTCTTGGTTTCAAAATTTGTATCTCGCTATTATTCGATTTGGGTTCAAACAACACATGCAGATTACTCACTCTTTACAAAGGTCAATGGTAATTCATTTACTGGCGCTTCTATTATATGTGGATGATATGATTGTCACAGAAATAATAGAGAAGCAATCTCTACTACAAAAATATTCCTTGCATCTCAATTCAAGTTGAAAGACCTTGGCACATTAAAATACTTTCTTGGAATAGAAATTGCTCACTCAAGATCGTGGATTTCAATAAATCAAAGGAAGTATACTCTTGACATTCTTCAAGAAGCTTGGATTACTTGGATCAAAACCCCGGCATTTCCTATAGAGCGCTCATTGAAATTTAATCTGATCGACGGAAAGTTATTGAAAGATCCCACATACTATTGACGGTTGGTAGGAAAGCTCATTTATCTCACCATTACCGACTGGAGATCTCATATTCAATCAATACACTCGATCGGTTTATGCGAGACACCTAGACAACCCCATCTTAATGCGCTTCACCGATTGCTCCGATACTTGAAAGGGGCACCAGATTTGAGATTATATTTCCATCAAGTGGAAAATTGCAGCTAGCGTGATTTTGTGATGCAGATAAGTGGAGATATTACTACACTACGTCGCTCGATTCCATGGATATTGTGTATTTTTGGGAAAAGCACTTATATCATGGAAAAGCAAGAAACAAACGATCGTGTCCAAATCTTCAAAGCAGGTCGAGTATAGAAGCAATGGCTTCCATTACATGTGAGCTTATATGGTTGAGACAATTCTTGACGGACTTATGTTTAGATCATCCACAAGCAGCAATATTATATTGTGATAATCAAGCAGCAATGCATATTGCCGCTAATCCAGTATATCATGAAAGAACAAAACACATTGAAATAGATTGTCATATTGTTCGTGAACGAATTGATAAGGGAGAGATCAAGACTGCCTATGTTCCAAGCAACAATCAGATTGCAGATTTATTTACTAAAGCATTGGGGAAGGAGGTATTTCACAAATTCACTCACAAGTTGGGCACTCTTGACATACATGCTCCAACTTGAGGGGGAGTATTAGAATTCTATTTAGATTAGAATACCATGTAGTAGGATACCATATATGTAATATTCCTATTCTAGGTAGAACTCTTTTCTTTTTATTTCTTTCCTTATTAGGTTTCTATTAACCTATATATATATCTTGTAACCCCATTCATAATTACATTACATCAATATACAGAGAGAATTATTTCTCCACACGTATTCTTCATTATATTTCTTCATCTCTTTTATATTTTTACAATAAGGATGTTAAAAGTCTCACGATCTGTAAGAAAAGAGGTTTCTTAGATCTGCCTAACGCCTGCTTTTGGCATTGGATGCTCTGTTTGGCATTGAAGGTGATTATATTCCATAAAGTTTATGAAGATATAATGGTGTTCAAGTGTCTTCTTTCATGCATATGTGTTTATAAGTTGCTCTCAATGCGCTATATCTATAAGTTGCTAAAGTCGATGAATATCTTGCATAGAGTGAAAATGAGCAACAACTTCTCAAGATACTCCTTTGGAGGAGATCCTTGTTGACGATCCGGATCTCGGACTTCAAATCATGATGTCCGTTCTAGGTGTGAAGCTCGGACGCCAAATTCATGGGTTGGGAGATGGTCGTCTTCTAGAGATTAGTACTTCTTCCAATGTGCGCCATATGGAGAAGGAGCTGAAAGAAGAACGTGATGTTCGAAAGGAGGCTCATGCGCTTCGAATTGAAATAGAGTAAAGAATGAAAACAATTGAAGGTTGGTGGGCAACAATTCAATTCTACATCTGCGAGCTTGATATTATTTTATGCAACAACTTTGTAGACAAGATCCTAGTTTCGCTTACCACCATTTACATCTGTCAATATAGGATGTCAATAGACGATGATGCTAATGAGGAAGATGATGCTATTGGAGATGAAGAGAACGACTTTGGTGAGAATGAATAGCATATCTAAAAAATAGGATGAAGAGTTAGTATTTTTCTTTATTAGATGCATTATAATAGATAGAGAGCATGTTTACTAAACTAGTTCTAAGTTTAGATAGTGAATGGTTTTAAGCGTATTTTTGTACAATATTTTAGGTTCAATGTTATATTGATTGATGCTTATAATGGTCTTAATTTAATTTATTGTCTTTCTACATTTTTATATTATTTTCATTAAGGTAAAAAAATTTATATAATATAAATAAATAATTAAATATATAAAAATAATTAATTTGACCCTACAAATTTTATCATTGTTGGAAAAAATAATTTACTTAGCCCATGAATACGCTTTTTTCACAAAATATCATTTGTACAAAAAGTAGAACTTAGTCCACAAAATTTTTCGACACAAAAATTATTTAGAGGAAAAGTACGATTTATCTCACAAAATAATTTTTGCCTATGTCTACAAAACCTATTTCGTGGACAAAGTCGAATGAGCCATCATTTGTCGCCTTATATCTTTCATCACGATACTTGCCGTACAAACGTCTCTACAAAAAAAATTTGTCAGGAAAGATTTCTCCCCCACGAAAAAGAACTTTTTCCTACAAATTTATTTAGTATGTGGAATATAAAATTCTTGTAGTGATTATTGCTCCTGGGTGTCCAAGTCGATCATGCCAAATATCACTTATATATAATTTTGTCGAGTTTAAAGAATTATGAATTTTCCAAATCATTACAAGTTAGACATGTGAAATTTTGTGACAATAAAATATTGGTTGATTGTGCAATCCTATATATGTTGGGAAAGGTGGGGCAATTTAATTTCCCAAAAAGAAGCAATTTAATCATCTGTTGGTTTGTAAATTCTATTAATTACTATAAGAGTTGGACCTTGGATTTGTTATCTCATTTATCTTACTTTGTAGATTTTTGTTAGATGCAATGACTTCCTGACAATTTGCAAAGAATTGTTTCTGGTCAAACCTCTTTTATATAAAACATGATTTTCCGATATTGTTTGGATCAATTTCTATGAAAGTGTCTTAATATAATTGTATGCATCAAGATTTCTGCGTAACTCTGTTACTGGCTTCAATTTTGGTGTTATATAACACCAATTGTGTTTTTTTTGATGACTAGACTCGGTATCATTTTCTGACGGTGTTTTACAATTGTAGTCTTGACAAAAATAAAAGTGGAATATGTCTAGTATACCATTTGAATTTAGACGGGATTTAGAAATTCTCTATTTATAATTAATTTATATCTATTAAAATGTATGCTAAATCTATTTTAATTAATTTTTATAATCACCCAACCATATAGAGATTTTCTCCGCTACAAGAATAAAAAAAGTCTTTGTCCGTCACTACATCTTCACTATTCATCTCCTCCAAAAGTTGCTATTAAATTATCTTCTTCAACCGACCATCTCCAAAATCTGCTTACCTTCTCAATTCATCCTCCTCAATCGATCATCTCCTCCCACCGATCATCTCTAAAATCTGTTCACCGCTTCAATCCATTATCATAATAGAGTTTACGATCGGATTCCACCGTAAAAGAAGAGATATACTAGTTTATTTCTATCGGAATGTGTGGTAATCATCATTTATTTAAAATTTTATAATTTATCTATCACTTCCTCTTATAAATGAGAACAACAATTTTTTCAATCTATAACTGTATTGGATATGCTTCTCTCTTCGTCTTTATTTTAGTTGTCAAATATACAATAATTCACGTTGTGCTTTCCCACCTCAATGGCTTAAAGGGCCCCTTGGTTCAATTATTGCATTTCGGTTTTTAATGCTTTCCCATCTTTCCTCGAAGGTTCTGGCTTAGAGTCCAGATTTGGACTCCTAGCTTATAGTCTATGGGAAGACTTTAATGTCCTTCCTCGAAGGTTCTTCGTCAACGTTAGTGTATATACGCACAGCTTTCTCTCATTTAATTGTTATATACTTTTCTATTAACATGTTAAGAGAGTAAGGAGAGAGAGAGAGAGTTTATAAAATTTGTAGGATATTCTGATCTTGTGCTCCTGCCGCTGTTTGTTTTGGGATTTTCACGATTCAATTCAAAGTAAATATTTATGTGTCTAGGAAATTCACTTTACTTTGTACTTTTTGAAACCCTTTACCATTAATTGAAATATTTTCATTCTAATTTCTATTTTGAAACCCTCAAATTCTTTATTTTTCTTTTCCTCTCTCCTCCAACCATCATTGCCGTAAGTGAGGTAAGTTTATTCTTTTGTTTTTTGTACCATAATTTGGGTATATTTTTTTTTTTTTTTTTTTTATTTAATAGATTTTATTATTTTTTTCAAAGTCTTTCAAATGTGAATGATGTAGAAATTGTGATATTTTTATTTATACCTTGTGAATTGTAATATCTTTTATTTATAAAAATCATTGAAGTTTTATATATTAAGGGTAAAGTGAGGTTGGCTTATTGTAGGAGGGGTAGTAGAACTACTAACTCTCGTGGTACTAGTATTCATCTTAGGATTTTCTAAACTTACGTTAGCCATTTATATTTCTAGATCCACTAACATTTTTCTATATCTTTCTGCATTTTCTCCAGAAGTTTCAAAGAATTTTTCTTCAAGCTCTTGTTTTGTTTCATTCATGAAATTATATACTGATTCTAGAGTTTGTGGTTCTTCTTTAGTGTAAAACTTTATATATTTTCTGTTATAGTTGTTGATATTTTAATATTTTCATTAATTTTTAAAAGATTTGCTGAAATATCTTTTAATTGTGTATTCATATTTTGATTTAAGTTATATGGTTCAAGTAGTTGGTAGAATTTATTATTTTGTTCAAGAAATTCTTCTATTATAGTTTCGTGTTCTATTAGTGAATTTTGTTTTATTTTATTCATCATAACAATATTTTCTTTTATTAGTATCTTGTCTTCTTTCTCAAATTGAAATCCTAATCTATTCCCAATTTCAATAATTATTTTTTTTATCATCTTTTAATTCATTTTCTATATTTATTATTCTTTTTTCTGAAATTAAAGGTTTTCTTAATATTTCTACTCTTCTTTTTTAATTTTTCTAATTCTTGCTGAGTTTTTAGTATTTTTATTTGGTCATTTAACATTTTATATTCCTCAAAAAGTTTATTTCTAAGATTTTGTAATTTTTGTTTATTAGTGTTATTTAATATTTCAATTTGCTGAATTTCTTTTAGAATTTCTTGATCTTCTTTTCTAATAGACTTTTCTCCAATTAATCCAAATTTATGTATCAAAAAAGTTTTTATCCAATTAATGTGTTCAAATAAATTAATTTTTGATACTTTGTTATAATTATCTGACATAATTATAATTCTAATGTGGCTCTGATACCAATTCGGGTGAGGAACCTTAAAATTGTAAAATTAGAGGAATAATATAACAAATATTGAAGTTTTTATATATTAAGGGTATTTTAGGTATTATTTGGTCAAAGACTATTTTTAAGATTTAGCAAAACTTGAAGGTTATATTCAATACCGTTGACATTTTGAATATCTCTAATTTTGTATAATTTTAAAAAGTGTGAATTGAATACTGATTACTTTTAAAGACTTTTTAAAATTTATATTGAATACTCCAAAATTTAATTTTGATAGAGTTTAAAAGTTTGTATTAAATACACCTAAACTTTAAACTCTAGAAAAGTCATTAAAAATCTTAATTAAATACACCCTAGTCATGTTTTGAGTCCTTGATTTGAATAAATTATATAATAGATTTTAATTAAATACACCCTAGTCGTTTTAGGTTTTAATAATATATAATGGTGAATTTTGACTGTATATAACAATATTGCATGATTTTTTCAGGAAGTCAAATGGATAAGTTGCTAGAAATTGTTACAAAAGCTGCCGAAATTGTTACAAATGCTACCACACTGCTATGCCCAGACTTGGAGGAAAATACACAAACCCTTCAAAGAAAAATAGAATTGCTGAAAAGTCGAAAAGTTGATGTGCAAGCAGATTTACAAAATGCTGGAAAAAACGCAAGAGAGAGGTTGAAGATTGGTTGATTAATGTCGAAAACAATATAACAGAATTTGAAACCTTAGAACAAGAAATACAATGCAGCAGATTTTATTCACGACAAAAGTTGGCTGAACGTGTTGAAAGAATGACTAAGGAAGTGATGGAGCTTGATGAGCAAAGTGATTTTCCTGGAGGGCTTTTTCTTGAGGTTGATGAAAGTATTGGCCAGCTAATGTTAACACCCCCACACAATGGCCAAGCATTTCTACAAAATTTCGATGACATTTGGGCGTCATTAATGGATGACAACATCTTAAGCATTGGCATTTATGGGATGGGGGGAGTAGGCAAAACAATTGTAGCAATGCATGCCCATGATAAGCTCTTAAATGAACCCAAATTCTCGGGTCATGTTTATTGGATCACCGTCTCTCAAGAGTTCAGCATTCACAAATTGCAGAGTGACATTGCCCAAGCACTGAAACTAGATTTCGCACGTGGGAGTGACGAGAAGAAAAGGGCAACTCAACTATTTCAGACATTCCAGAAAAGGGGGAGTTTTGTACTTATACTGGATGATGTTTGGAATCAAATTGATGCAGAGAAGATCGGCATTCCTCCTAGAAGGGATGGGTGCAAGTTGGTCATAACAAGTCGATCAAAAGAAGTTTGTCATCGAATGGGCTGCCAGAGGATTAAAAAGTGAACACACTTTCCGAACAAGAAGCTTGGGAACTATTTTTGAAGAAACTTGGCAGAGATGAACTTCATCCAGAAGTAGAAGAAATTTGCAAGAAAATGGTAAAAAGATGTGGTGGTTTGCCACTTGCACTCGTCACATTGGCTGGAAGCATGAGGGGTGACTGATATTCACGAGTGGAGAGATGCATCAGAAGAACTGAAAGAATCATGTATGGGCGAGCCGACATGGAAAACGAGGTTTTACCAATACTCTTGTACAGTTACGATCGACTGAGAGATCCAAAGCTACAACGTTGTTTCTTGTATTGCTCCTTGTATCCTGAAGACTATCCTATTAGAAGAGAGGAATTGATTGAAAATTTCATTTCAGAAGAGTTGATGGATAGAAGATTAAGCTGGCGAGCTGAGAATGACCAAGGTCATGCAATCCTAAATCAATTGGAGAGAGCCTGCTTACTAGAAAGGGTTTCGGATAGAATTGTGAAGATGCATGATTTGATCAAACATAAGGGAAATACCATAGATACATGGTAAAAGCTGGTCTTCGCCTAAGGGAAATACCAGAAGTGCAAGAATGGACAGAAGATTTGGATAAAATTTCCTTGATGATGAACTCTATAGAGGAAATTTCAATTGGCATGTCACCCAATTGTACTCAACTTTCAACATTGATTTTGAGTGAAAATCCACTGAAGTCGATTCCAGATTGTTTCTTTACGCAAATGCGTGGCTTACACACTCTCAATTTAAGTAAAACGTCTATTCAGTACTTACCACATTCCATTTCAGACTTGGAGAATCTCAGAACATTATTGCTCAGATGTTGTTTCAATCTTAAATCCGTGCCAACTTTGGAAAAACTCAGGCTACTGACACAGCTGGACCTTGCAGATACTAAAATTGAGGAGTTACCCGACGGTGTGGAAAGCTTGACCAACCTCAAAGTCCTAGATTTGGTTCGCACATCCTTAAGCATGATCCCGACAGTATCTTGCATAGTCTCTCTCTTCTTCAAAGAACTCAAACTGCCAATTCATAGAGGAGTACCAATAGAAGATGTTTTGGCATTGAAACAGTTGGAATATTTTTGTGGCAGTGTTAATAGCGTAAGTGATCTCAATCGACTTATCACGCTTTCTACAAAGTATGATGCCACCCGGTTTCTACTCTATTTTTCTAATCTCGAAATTTGATGAACAAATTATTTGGGAAGCATCACATAGAAAATTGGTATGTTTCGGTCAGGAGAGTCTCATGGATTCCTCTTTAGGCGAGGGGAAGATTTTGCTTCCACGAGATATTGAAGAACTAAGCTTTTCTAGAAGCGGCTTGAGTGGTTCCTTGGCGATGGTTTCCAAATGTTGAATAATGCTAGATACGTAAAGGAGTGCATTGTATACCATGAGGATGAAATAGAATGCATTATAAGGTTATCATCTACGGAAGAACAACAGTCTCGTGGGGTCCCATTCCAAAGCCTTGAAGAGTTATTACTTTATGAGTTGCCAAATTTCATTGGTCTCTTCATGTGGGAAGGAAAAGCAGCAGTTGCACCTCCTTTACCTGGAATTTTTACCCAGCTCACAAAATTAGGGATTTTCGAATGTAATAAAATGAAGAAGCTTATCCCTTGGAGTTTGTTACAGACCCTCCCCAACCTCCAAAAGTTGGACGTAACGTTGTGTAAAGAAATAGAAGAGATAAATAGGTGACGAAGATGATGATGGAAGTCCGGTTATAAATGATGAGTCTTGAAGTCACCATGCCAAGGTTAAAGATATTAAGGCTTGAGAATCTACCAAAATTAAAGAGCATCTGCAAGGGGATGATGATTTGTGATTCCATTGAGAATATTATAATAAAGAGGTGTACAAACTTAAAGAAAGTGGCTCCTCTCGATGGACAACCATCTCCTCCTCCATCTCTTAAAAAGATTCAAGTATATGCAAAAGAGAAAGAATGGTGGGAATCATTGGAGTGGGAGCATCCCAATGCCAACAATTTTCTTCAACCCTTTGTCAAATTTGATTCCTTCTGGTCGTACTAAAATGATGTATTGACTTTTAATCAAAGTTCTTTTTCCATGTCACTAATTCTAATAGCTTTTTTCTTTTTATGTTCTAATATTAAATCCAAGAAATATATTTTAAATAAATTTTTATTTTTATTTTATCTCTAAGACAAAAAAAAAATTAACTTTCACAAAGTTGATGTTCAAATACTATTATTTAATTGAGTTATTCGTTTATTAACTACAAATATTTGAGTTCCAACTCAGTATTCTTTATATTTTAATTTATCGTTTATTATCGTTCAAATATAAAAATACATAATATGTAAATTAATTTTTATTAGTATTTTTATGTTAAATAAAAATATATGATAAAATTGGTTCAATGTCACAAAATTATATACGTCATTTTGTTATTTATTTAACTTAGTTTTTATTCAAGTTTTTCACGTCACATAAGAATTACATATACTTAAAGTACAATAATTTTACATTTTTCTCTCATGAAAAATTTAATTGACACGATTATAGTGATATATTTAATATGTTAAATTAAATATTATTTAATAAATGTACCGGATCATTTGTACATTTCGTAAAGATTAGAAATTTAATTACAATTTTCTCTAATTAAACCTAAGGGAAACTAAGGGCATATATGTCTTTTTCATCGAATAATGACTAATTGCTCGTCATAACACATAAGTTAGGGACTTCTGTACGAAAAAACAAACGTTATGAACTATTTATGCACTAATGATAAAAGTTGGCGACCATTTGCACCAATTTTCCTTGCTTAAATTATAATTACAGTCAAACATATTTTTTAGGGTAAATTTCACTAACGGTCACTGAAGTTATCTTAAAATTTCAAAACGGTCACTGAAATTCAAAAGTTGCAGCGCTGGTCACTGAAGTATATAATTCTTTATCAAACGGCCACTCTGTTAAATTTCCTACTTGAATTGATGACGTAGCACAAAATAGACCTTTATTGCACAAATGGTCCCCGCGTGCATTCCACTCTCTTTATTTCATAAAGACATTTTTGATATTCTCTCTGCTCATAAATAAAAATTTGCAATGAAGTCCTAAACTTAAAAAAAAAAAAAAAAAAAATACTCTCCCACCCCACCCCACCCCACTCCACTCCACTCCACTCCTAAATTAAATGACCACTATGTTGACCCCTCCAACCCACTACCACATTGATACAATAAACAGCCGCTCGACTGTGGTCTGTGCACAAACATATATATATCTATACTATAATATAAGTGTCTATAGCATGTTTACTATTCACCCTTCAACCAACGCGACGTCGTTTTGATGTTGTATTAGTCTTAATTTTGTCCAAATCTCACCATTTTGTCCTAATCTTTTGACACTTTTTATATATTAAATTAATATCTTTGGCCGCATTTTTGACTTCTTCATCTTTTCTTTTCTTTTATTTGTTTTAATATACATATATTAGTGTCTTTTAGCCATAAATTATTGACTTCTTATATATTATAGTCAATATATATTCATTTTTTCCTTAATAAGTCATCAAATTTGGTGCTTTTTTATCCTCAGTTGCTATGGAGAACAAATGATGAAATACAATCGATTCTTAAAGGTTTTGCTAAATTTCATTTTCTTTAAACTGCAGTTTTTTTTGTCCAACATAAATATTTGCTACACTTTATACATTAAGTATTTTTACATAATTCCAGTTGGAGACGATATCCCTATGGGTTACCTAACCATTGGATTTGGTTTCACATAATTTTGTGTTGTATAACTCAAGGTATGGATATTTTTGTAAACTGCGACAGTATGAATCCGAGAAACTGACTTAGATGTTTTGGTGATCATTTTAGTATGCCGAAACATGCCGTCGGACTATAAAATTTTTATATGTGGTAGCTACATGGGTATTCTACGTTCCTTGAAAATTTCATATTGTTCGGTGATCGTTTTCTATGTCAAATAAATTTTTTTACTCCATGACCGGGTGAATTGTTTCTCTAAATTGTCTTTCTGTTCACCAACTCAAAAATATGTTGCACCTTATATATTAAGTATTTTTACATAATTCCAGTTGGAGACGATAGCTCTATGGGTTACCTAACCATTGGCTTTGGTTTCACATGATTTCATGTTATATAACTCAAGTTATGGACAATTTTTAAATTGCGATAGCATGATCCGAGAAACTGCCCGTGATGTTTCGGTGAGCATTTTAGTGTGTCAAAACATGCGGTCGGATTATCAAATTTTTATATGTGTTAGCTACATGGGTATTCTACGTTCCGTGAAATTTTATATTGTTCGATAATGTTTTCTATGTCAAATAAATATTTTTGCTCCATGACTGGGTGAATTGTTTCTCGAAACTGCATTTTCTGTTAACCAACTCAAAAATATGCTGCACCTTATATATTAAGTATTTTTACATAATTCCAGTTGGAGACGATAGCTCTATGGGTTACCTAACCATTGGCTTTGATTTCACATAATTTCATGGTATATAACTCAAGTTATGGACAATTTTGTAAACTGCGACCAGATAAAATCCGAGAAACTGCCTAGGGTGTTTGGTGAGCATTTTAGTAAGTCGAAACATGCCGTCGGACTATCAAATTTTGATATGTGGTAGCTAAATGAGTATTCTATGTTCCTGAAAATTTCATATTTTTTTCGTTATCGTTTTCTATGTCAAACGAATTTTTGTTACTCTATGACCGGGTGAAGAAATTTTTGTAATGATGCCCTTATTTTGAAATTTTTATTCACCGGTCATGGAGTAACAAAAAAAATTTTGACATAGAAAACGATCACCGAACAATACGAAATTTTCAAGGGACATAGAATACTCAGGTAGCTACCACATACCAAAAATTAATAGTCCGACGGCATGTTTAGGCATACTAAAATACTTACCGCGAAACCTCCTAGGCTGTTTTTTCGGATTTATGCTCATCGGCGTGCGGATTCGCTTATTATAAACCAATCAAAAACTTTAAGTAGTGTAAATATCTTCTTAAAAATTTTGGACCTTGGTTTTGTGGTAGTTTTAGTGGATTCCCATGTTTTGGTTACACGTTAATGATGTGAACTTGAAAGGTTTTGCTAAACTTCATGTTTTTCTAAGATACGCTTTATGTTGTCCAACTCAAACATTTACCGCACCTTATATATTAAGTATTTTTACATAATTCCAGTTGGAGCGATAGCCCTATGGGTTACCTAACCATTGGCATTGGTTTTACATAATTTCATGTTATATAACTCAATTTATGGACAATTTTGTAAACTGTGACAGCATAAATCTGAAAAAACTAACTAGGATGTTTCGGTTAGCATTTTAGTAAGCCAAAATATGCCGTCGGACTGTCAAATTTTGATATGTGGTAGCTACATGAGTATTCTATGTTCCCGAAAATTTCATATTTTTCGGTGATCATTTTCTATGTGAAATGAATTTTTGTTAATCCATGACTAAATGAAGTTTTGAAGTTTTTTTCCCCCACGTGTCGTGCAATGGAAAAGTATTGTTAAGAATTTTTATTTATTTATTTTTTTTTTGCTGTAGGTGGACTTTTCATGACAAATATAAAAAAAAAAAAAAAAAAAAATTTCCCCACTTTGCCGAGTAGGCAAAGTGGGGGAATTCTTTTTTTTTATTTATCCCACTTTGTCGAGTTACTCGGCAAAGTGGGAAAATTAATTGTAACTCGACAAAGTGGGAAACATTAAATTTTTTTTTTTTTTTTTGTAATTTGCACTTTAGTCCACATTCTTTTCATTTTATAACAAATTTACCCATAACCTTTTTTTTTTTTGGCCATCCCCGACTTTTAAATTTCGTTACAAATTTTATTTTGTCCACCTCTTTAAATAATAAAAAAATAAAATAAAATGTATATGAAGTCCTACAACTTTTAAAAAGTAGCCCAATTTTATTTTGATATTTTTTTAAAAAAATTTTTTAAAATTTCTCGAGTTATTCAACAAAAAAAATAATTTTTTTTTTTACATTTTGTCGAGTTACAAGATGTTAAAAAAAAAAAAATTTAAATTTGTCGAGTTACTACTAGCCAAAAAAAAAAAAAACATTTTTTTTTATATTTTGTAGAGTTACTCAATTTTTAAAAAATATATATATTTTTAAATCTTCTCAAGTTACTCGAATTTAAAAAAAAAAAAAAAAAAATTTTCTTTTAAAATTATGTCGAGTTACTCGAATTTAAAAAAAAAATTTTAAAAATTTTTATTGAGTTACTCAAATTTTAAAAAAATTAAAAAATTTTTTTTAAAAATGTTGTCGAGTTACTCAATTTAAAAAAAAAAAAATTTATTTTGTCGAGTTACTCGAATTTAAAAAAAAAAAAAAAATTTAAAAATTTTGTCGAGTTACCCGAATTTAAAAAAAAAAAAAAAAAAATTTTAAAAAATTTTATCGAGTTATCAATTTAAAAAAATATATATATATATTTTTTTAACTTTTGTCGAGTTACTCAATTTTTAAAAAAAATAAAATATTTTTTTTTTAACTTTTGTCGAGTTACTAGAATTTTAAAAAAAAAAAATTTAAAACTTTTGTCGAGTTACTCGAATTTTTTAAAAAAAAAAAATTTCTTAACTTGTGTCGAGTTACTCAATTTAAAAAAAAAAAAAAAAAATTTTAACTTTTGTCGAGTTATTTGGAATTTTAAAAAAAAAAAATTTAACTTTTGTCGAGTTATCGAATTTTTAAAAAAAAAAAAATTTTTTTTTTTTACAAATCGAAAAAAAGTTTGTCGAGTTACTATTCAACTCGACAAACTTTTTCGAGATGAATAGTAACTCGAAAAAGTTCTTTGCTCATGAAACTTTTTTTTTTTTAATTCGAAAAAGTTTGTCGAGTTACTATTCAACTCTACAAACTTTTTCGAGGGTGAATAGTAACTCGAAAAAGTTATCGTTCATGAATTTTTTTTTTTTAAATTGAAAAAGTTTGTCGAGTTACTATTCAACTCGACAAACTTTTTCGAGGTGAATAGTAACTTGAAAAAGTTACTGCTCATGAATTTTTTTTTTTTTTATGATGAGCTTTTACATTTCTAATTTTTTTTCAATGAAAAAAATCAACAACATATTTTATTTTTATAACTATTAATTATAACATTCTTACTAATAATGTTACTAATATTTTATTATACTAATTGCTAAAATAAAATAAAATAAAATATATTTTATTAATTGTTTATGATATATATTAAATTTATATGACATATATTCTATTTTACTATATTCTAATAAATGAAACATTAAATAAAATTTTGTATATGCTTTATTTATCAAGTTGCTCGACAAATCCAAATTTAAGACTCACGAGTTTGTTGAAAAATAACACCACTAAATAAGAAAAAATTATTTAAATGTATGACATCATTTAAATAAAAAGGAAACAAAATAATGAAAATTTTAAATTTCGTTTCGTTCGTCGAGTAACTCCGCAACTCGATTTTCGGTTGTCGAGCTACTTGAGCTATTGAATAGATTGATTTCAGTCATCACATTTTTAATCGAGTAACTCGACAAACTTGATTTTGGGTTTATCGAGTTACTCGAGTAACTCAACAATGCATATTGTTCATTTTTAGTTTACTTTTTTTTATTTAAATTATGTACTACACTTAAATTTTTTTATTTTTAGTTTTTCATGTTATTTTTAAACCAACTCATGAATCTCAAATTTGGATTTGTCAAGTTACTAGATAAATTAGTCATAATAAAAGAATATATAATATATTGTATTAATTGATTATGATATATATTAAATTTATATGATATATATTTTATTTTGCTATCTTCTAATAAATAATCAATTAAATACAAATATGTATGTGCTTCATTTATCAAATAAGTTAACAAATCCAAATTTCATGTCAACACGTTCTTGAATAATAATATTACGACATTCAAATTAAACAAAATAGTCAATGTATTAAATAATTTAAATAAAAAAAAGATTAAAAAAATGAAAATTATGCATTTTATTATTGGCTCGAGTAACTCGGGAAACTCGATTTTAACTTTGTCGAGTTATGCTCTACAATGAATAATCAGTTCTTTTATATCAATAATATTTCATATTCTATAACTTAATATAATATGTTATAATAAAATAGCTATTATAAAATAAAATAAAATCTAAATCATAAAACAAAACAATCTTTTACAATTTATTACTTAAGCAACTCGACAAATTGAAAATAAATTTTGTCGAGTTACTCTATAACCTACATGCTAAATACATATATTTTATATTATAGAAATTTTCTGTTTACAATAAAGAGAAACATAAAATATAATATACACAAGTCCACAAAATATCAAATATATAGAAAAACTATTGTACATAAATTCATACATTTATTTATAATATCTGTAAATCAATTATACTAAGTGAAATCTATAATTACTTATTCAATTTATTTCACGAAAATATTCTGTTTTATGATTTTTGCTTTTGTATCATTTTCATCGAGTAACTCGACAAACATGATTTTTAGTTTGGCGAGTTACTCGAGTAACTTCAACAATGCATATTTTCATTTTTTTTTTTTTGTTTTCTTTTCTATTTAAATTATGTAATATACTTATAATTTCTATAATAAATATTATTATAAATTATGTTAAAATACTTATTACAATTATTAATTAAAAAAAACACATTTATTTTCGTAATATAATTTGACATAATTATTCTAACAAAAAAATTCATTATTATAACAAATTTTTACTACAATTTATTTTCATAATTTATGATGAAATCTATTTAGTATGAATTTGTCATAACAAATTTATTATAATCACTAGATTATTATAATAATGTAATAATTGATTAATAATATATTACTACTGCAATTGCTTTTATTATGCTATAAATTTATTATAACAATTTTTAGTTATAATATGTTATACTAATTGCTAAAATAAAATAAAATAAAATATATTATATTAATTGATTATGATATATATTAAATTTATATGATATATATTCTATTTTACTATGTTCTAATAAATGATACATTAAATAAAATTTTGTATATGCTTTATTTATCAACTTACTCGACAAATCCAACTTTGAGACTCACGAGTTTCTTGAAAATAACACCACTAAATAAGAATAAAAAATTATTTAAATGTATGACATACTTTAAATAAAAAAAGGAAACAAAATAATGGAAAATTTAAATTTCATTCGTTAGTCGAGTAACTCGCAACTCGATTGTCGACCTTGTCAAGCTACTTGAACTATTGAATAGATTAATTTCAGATCACAATTTTAATCGAGTAACTTCGACAAACGTGATTTTGGGTTTGTCGAGTTACTTTCAGTAACTTCAACAATGCATATTTCTCATTTTATAGTTTATTTTTGTATTTAAATTATGTAATACACTTAAATTTTTTATTTTTAGTTTTTTCGTGTTATTTTTTAACCAACTCGTGGAACTCAAATTTAGATTTGTCGAGTTACTAGATAAATTAATCATAATAAAACAATATATAATATATTGTATTGATTGATTATGATATATATTAAATTTATATAATATATATTTTATTTTGCTATATTCTAATAAATAATCATTTAAATACAATTATGAATGTGCTTCATTTATCAAATAAGTTAACAAATCCAAATTTCATGTTTACACGTTCTTCGAATAATAATATTACAACATTCAAATTAAACAAAATAGTCAATGTATTAAATAATTTAAATAAAATAAGCTTCAAAAAATAAAAATTATTCATTTCATTAGTTTCTTGAGTAACTCGGGAAACTCGATTTTAACTTTGTCGAGTTATGCTCTACAATGAATAATGAGTTCTTTTACATCAATAATATTTCATATTCTATAACCTAATATAATATGTTATAATAAATTAGCTATTATAAAAATTTTATATATTATTTTAAATTAATATAATATATCATATCTAATTTTATGAAATATAAAAACACGATGGAGTAAAATTTGTTATAATAATTATTTTTATTTATTACAATAATTATATGAAATTATATTATGGAAATCATTTTTATTTATAATTACTATTTATAATATTCTTTATAACAAAATTTATATTAATATTCATGAAGACAATTTATAAATAAAAATTTAATAAATTTTATAACAGTTTATAAAAAATTTATTTAATATCAATTTGTTATAATAAATTGATTACACTCATTAAATCAATATAATTGATTAATAATCTAATAGTACAAAATTAATTTTGTAATGTTATAAATTTATTATAATAATTGTTTATTGTAGTATGTAATAGTAATTTCTAAAAGAAAAGAAAATATAATATATTGTATTAGTTCATTATGATACATATTATATTTATATAATATTTACTTTATTATAATTTTACGCTTACTATAGTCTATTATACTAAATAATACATTAAAATTATTTTGTTTTTTTTCTATCTCAAGTCAATTAACTAGACCAAATGCTTGCCCAATATTCAAAATTTCCCATTCTATAGCTCGACAAACGTTTTCCACATAGATAGTCTTTTATTGTTAAAGGAAAATGTTAGTTTTTTTTTTTTTTTTATGGTGAGCTTTTACATTTCTAAATTTTTATAAATTAAAATTTGATTAGAGTAGGTGTAAACAAAAATTAATTATATTATGACCCTCTTTATCTGTATATTTTTCACTTTTTAATATTTAAAATTATTCACAAGGAAAAAGGAAGATTTTTGTGCAGCTTGGAGAGTTCATGCGTGCATATCTAAGATGATTCACTGCAAATGCTAAGAGTTGTATTATTTTTTGTCGTTGCTTTTGGAGAACTGATTATTAAGCTTATTAGATTATTAAACAAAGAGTTAGAATTTTTTAACTTAGCAAAGGTATGAGACAATTAGAAATAAAATCCCACCGTTGGAACAACATAACTTTACAAAAATTAAATCAAAATTTTTTTTTTTTTGTTTCTCGAGTAACTCGAGAAAGTCATTTAGGAAATTTTTTTTTTTTTAAAAATACTAACTTTGCCAAGTTATAAGGCAAATTGGGGAAAAAGGTAAAAAAAAAATTTCCAAAATTTCACTAGTCATGGAAAAAATTCATTTGACATATAAAACAATCACCGAAAAATATGAAATTTTCAGAGAACATAGAATACTCATGTAGCTACCACATATCAAAATTTGATACTCCGACGGCATGTTTCGGCTTACTAAAATGCTTACCGAAACATCCTACTGGAATAGAGAGGAAAAAAAAATAGAAAAAGTCGACAAAAAAAATTAAATAAAATAATTGGGCCTTGTCGGGAATTTTTTTTTTAACCTTTGTCGAATTACTCGACCAAAAAATAAAAAAATTAATTTTTTTTCCCTTAGTTGAGTTATTCGACCAAAAAAATTAAATTTTTTTTCCTACCAAAAAAGCAAAAAAATTATATTTTTTTTCCTTTTATCGAGTAACTCGACACAAAAAAAAAAGTTAAAAAATTGTCAAATTGGATTTAAGACTTAAAATTAAAAAATTTATATAAAAGTCAATAAATGCGGGCATTGCCCATCCAACTATCACTAATTTGTCCTACAAATTTGCATTAAATTTTTATAAAATCAGCTTTTGTTAACTTTGCTATTTTTTTTTTTAAAATTTGACTTTGGTTTTGTTGAGTAACTCTAAAAAAAATACAATAAAGAAAAAAATACAAAAATTTGTCAAATAACTCGACTTTTTGTTAACTGGAGTTCGACCAAAAAAATAAAAAAAAAATAGAACATGAACAAATGAGAAATTATATTTATGTAATTTTTTTAAAATGTCGAGCATTTAATTTTTTTATTAATTTTTTTTTTAATTTTGGTGTGTGTTTGTCGAGCCAACAATCAAAATGGGACCATTTTGATCTTTCTTAATTAATTTTTTATATATATTTGGGTGCAAAATTGTCCAATTTGACTTTTTTAAATTTTTTTTTTTAATATGTTTGAGTTTGTCGTGAAACTCGACAAACTCAAACCCTCCAACAATGAAACAAAACTCAAAACCCCCCAACTCGACAAACTCAAACCCCACCTCCCAAACAATTCAACAAACCCAACAATCAAACAAAATGGGCTAAAAGCCCATTTAAACATTTTAAATATTTTTTTTATATATATATTTGGATGTATATTTAACAAATCCACACCCCAACTAATTAAAACGTACTTTTTAACCCATTTTAACTTAACTTAAATTTTTTTGTTTTTTTTGTGTGTTTGTTGATCGCATTTGGACATTTATTTATTATTATTTTGCTACCCGTGCAACGCACGGACGAGTTCCTCGACAAAGTGGTAAAGTGGGAATATATATATATATATTTTGCTTACACGACAAAGTGGGAAAGAGTTTGAATTTTTTTTTTTTTTGTGTGGGCTTTTAGCTCAATTTTTTGTAACAAAAATTATTTCACATAAAAACGATCACCGAACAATACAAAATTTTCAGGGGACATATAATACTCGGTAGCTACCACATATTAAAATTGGTAGTCCGATGGCATGTTTAGGCATACTAAAATGCTGACCAAAAACTTCCTAGGCGCTTTTTCGAATTCATGTCGTCGACGCGTCTTAGGAATCGCTATTATAAACCAATCAACAAACTTTAAGTAGTGCAAATATCTTTTAAAATTTTGTGGAACTTGGTTTTGTGGTAGTTTTGGTGGATTCCCATGTTTTGGTTACACGTTAATGATGTGAACTTGAAAGGTTTGCTAAACTTTATGTTTATTTAAGCTACAGTTTTCGTTGTCCAACTCAAAAATATACTGCACCTTATAAATTAAGTATTTTTACATAATTCCAGTTGGAGACGATAGCCCTATGGATTACCTAACCATTGGCTTTGGTTTCACATAATTTCATGTTATATAACTCAAGTTATGGACAATTTTGTAATCTATGACGCGATGAATCGAGAAACTGCATAGGATGTTTGGTGAGCATTTTAGTAAGTCGAAACATGCCGTCGGACTATCAAATTTTGATATGTGGTAGCTAAATGAGTATTCTATGTTCCTAAAAATTTCATATTTTTAGGTGATCGTTTTCTATGTCAAATAAATTTTGTTACTCCATGACCGAGTAAAGAAATTTTAGTAACACTACCCTTATTTTGAACATTTTCTTCACACGTTTATAGAGTAAAAAAAATTATTTGACATAGAAAACGATCTCCGAACAATACGAAATTTTCAGTAGACATAGAATATTCAGGTAGCTACTACATATCAAAAATTGGTAGTCCGACGGCATTTTTAGGCATACTAAAATACTCACCAACACCTCCTAGGCAGTTTTTCGGATTCATGCCATCGACGTGATGAAATCGCTATTATAAATCAATCAAAAAACTTTAAGTAGTGTAAATATCTTCTTAAACTTTTGAGTGGCATTTTCTCTAATTATTTTATTTATCATCGAGAAAAAATACAAACAATTAAACCACCTCGTCCCTTATCATCGAAAAGAATACAAACAAGTAAAGAAATTTTAGTAACACTTTGCTCTTATTTTGACCCGTTTTTTGTTGTTAATGGTGTAATTAATTTTTCTTTTAGTGATTTACGTTATGGGGTATGTGATTAATGTGTAAGTCTTGGAGTAAACCCAAGGTAACAATTTCAAAGAATTATTAACATTTTCATAGTCCTCTATTTCATATATGAAAAAGAATCAAAGAATCAAGAAATATGCCATTATTCTACAAATTTTATATCAAGTGTACTCAAGAAAAAAAAATATCAATATATTTTAAATAAATGGCCGAAAATTAGAGAAAACATTTGAAGAAATTTTAACCTTTCTTTATTATTTGTTAATTATTTATTTTTTTGGTGTGTATGAGCAAATTGTACACAATTCGCTCTAAATTTGTTACATTTTTCAAATTTGTTTAAAAATTTTAATTTCATATTTTTTTGGTCATTTCAATTACATTTAAAACCTAAAATTTTTTCCTATAGTTGTCACTTACGTGCAACGCACGGCACTAAAGACTAGTATATATATATATAAGTGTCTATGCCATGTTTACTATTCACCCTTCAACCAACGCGACGTCGTTTTGATGTTGTATTAGCCTTAATTTTGTCCAAATCTCACTTTTCTGTGCTTTACGTTTGTTTAACTTATTAAAAGTGGCTGTCTTTTTTTTACTTTTCTTTGTTTTTTGGGGATTCGTTATTTCTCTAAATCTTACTGTTCTTTCGTTTCATTTTCTTTAGTTTATTCAAAATGCTGCAATTGTTGACTTGTTTCTTTCTTCTGGATCCGCCATATTTTTTTTTTTAAATCATCTTTTATTTTTTCCCTACAAATGCGCATCCTTTTTTTACTTTATATTATGTTTTGTTTGTGTCGTCTTTTCTCTTTCCTCTCGACATTGGAAATTAGTTTTTCCTTTTACTTGTCGAGTGGCTCGATCATTTTCCTCTTTGCCATTTCATCATTTGATTATTGTTTGAGTCACTTTCGGCATAGGAGATTTTATATTTTTTAGATTTGGTCGAGTATTGAGTCTGTGGATATTATTATTATTATTATCATTATAATTTTGTATTAAGTCAATCCTAAAAATTGTTCCGCCAAGGATAGAGAGATATACACGAGTTTCGAAAGACAAAGACACACTTTAAAAACTAATGATATGCTTATGCATTGCCACCTTTTTCCATTTGTTTTGAATGGATATTAGGTTTTTGTAATACTTGAAGGGTTTTCTCGTTTGTACATATAAGCCTTTTAAATGCATGCGCTTATATAAATTATATTTAATAAATCTATATCTTTTATATTTTATATAGTTTTATTTTACTATTACCTTTATATTATTGAATATATATACTTATTAATAATAATCAATGAATAGAAAATCTTTTCTTTTGCTCTAAATAAATATATCATATATTTTTCTTATAATAACAAATATATCCATACGTAATAATAAACATAGGCACTAAAAATTATAAATATACAGAATATATTAAAGAATTATATTAAATTTTAGAATATAACTTTAAATAAATACACCTTTTTTCCGTACTTTGCAATTTGTATTGCACTATTAAATTTTATAATAATTTTATCAATATAATGTTTATTATAACAAATTGATATTAAATAAATTTTATTCTAAATTATTATAAAATTTAGTACATATCTATTTATAAATTTTTTTCAGAATATTAATATCAATTTTGTTATAAATAATATTATAATTACTAATTATAAATAAATAATGATTTTCATAACATCATTTGATATAATCATTCTAATAAATAAAATTAATTTTACAACACATTATTAATAATTGATGAATGAAATACAATTATGTGTATGCTTCATTTATCGTAAGTTACCAAATTCAAATTTTTATTGACGAGTTTCAAATAACAAGATTACAACATAAAAATTAAACAAAATAGTTAATCTATTAAATAATTTAAATAAATAAAATGAAGATAATGAACATGTCTGTTTCATTACTTTGTCAATAACTTCATCGTGAACTCGATTTTGAGCTTGTCAAATTACGATATAATGAATAATGAGTTACGCCCATGACTAATATTTCATATTCTATAACTTCATATAATATATTATAATAAAATAGCTATCATATAAAATAATTATATATTATTTTTAATTAAGATAATATATTATATTTGATTTTTCAAAAATAAAACATATTGTAGTAAAATGTGTTATAATATTTATTTTATTTATTAGACGATTCTAATATTCTTTATAACAAAATTTATATTCATATTTATGAAAAACTTATAAATAAATATGTAGTACATTTTATAATAAAATATCAATAAATTTTCATATAAATTTGTTATAACAAAATTTCATGAAAATTTTAAGTTTCATTCGCTTTGTCCAAGAACTCAAGGAAATCGATTTTCATTCGCTAGTTATTTCAATATAAAAGATTTATTTTGTATCATATTTAGATCGAGTAACTCGACAAACGTGCTTTTAGGTTTGTCGAGTTTCGAGTAATTTCAACAATACATCTTTTGTATTTGTTACTTTACTTTTTTTTTATTTATATGTAATACACTTAATATTTTTTATTTTTAATTTTGTCATGTTATTTTTAACCAACTCATGAATCTCAAATAGCTATCATATAAAATAATTTTATATTATTTTAAATTGAGAAAATATGTTATATTTGATTTTTGAAAATAAAACACGTGTAGTAAAAAATGTTATAATATTTATTTTTATTTATTAGACTTATTGTAATATTCTTTATAGCAAAATTTGTATTCATATTTATGAAAAACTTATAAATAAATATATAGTACATTTTATAATAATTTATAAAACATTTATTTCATATAAAAATTGTTATAATAAATTGATTATAATTACTAAATTATTATAATAATGCAGTAATTAATTAATAATATATTGATACAAAAAAATTTTATTATACTATAAATTTATTATAGTTATTTTTATAATATCTTATAGTACTAAAATAAAAAAATTATTAATATATTGTATTAATGCATTATATATATTAAATTTATATTATATATATTCTTTTCACTATATTCTAATAAATGATAGGCTAAATAACATTTTTATATACTTTATTTATCAAGTTACTTGATATATCCAAATTTGAGCCTCACGAGGTTCTTCAAAATAATACCACAAATAACAATGAAGAATTATTTAAAGTTACTAAATAATTTAAATAATAAAGCGACACAAGATAATGAAAATGTTAAATTTCATTCATTCATCGAGAACTCAACCAACTCGATTTTCGTTTATCGAGTTGTTTCAATTATTGAATAGATTGATTTTTGCAGATGATTTTAATCGAGTAACTCGACAAACATGATTTTTGGTTTGTCGAGTTTCGTAACTTCAACAATGCATATTTTTATTTTTTGTTTACTTTTTGTATTTAAATATGTACCCACTTAAATTTTTTTATTTTAAAGTTTTTCATGTTATTTTTAACCAACTCGTGAATCTCAAAATTGGATATGTCAAGTTCTACATAAACTAATCAATTAAATTCATTATTATAAATAAATTTTTACTATAATTTATTTTCATAATCTGCACGAAATCTATTTAATATGAAATTTTATACAATTTATAAAAGAACACTACATTATTATATTAATATAATAATTGATTAATACATATTGCTTAATTTATTTTATTTTCCCATAACTTTTTATTATAATAATTTTAAGAGATATATATTATATTTACTTGGTAAAAACAAATAAAATGAAATAAAATATATTCTATTACTTGATAACGACGTATTATTAAATTTATACGATATATAATTCTATTTCCTACTATATTCCATTTAGTGAAACTTATATTGATATAAAAATCTTTTTTATTATACTATAAATTTATTATAATTATTTTTTATAATATCTTATAGTACTTGAAGTAAAATAAAAATTATTAATATATTGTATTAATGCATTATGATATATATTAAATTTATATTATATATATCTTTTTCACTATATTCTAATAAAATGATAGGTTGTAAATAACATTTTTATATACTTTATTTATCAAGTTACTCCATTACATATCCAAATTCTGAGCTTCTCACGGACTTTTGAAAAAGAATACTACAAAATAATAACGAAGAATTATTTAATGTATTAAATGATTTAAATAATAAAGAACACACAAGATAATGAAAAATGTTAAATTTCATTCATTCATCTAGTAACTGCAACCAACTCGATTTTCGCGCATTTGACCTGCTGCTGTCAGCTATTGAATAGATTTATTTCATCCTGATTATTTTAATCGAACAACCCATCAAACATGATTTTAGTTTGTCGAAGTTACTCGAAAAATTCCAACAATGTATATTTTCATTTTTTGTGTATGCTCCATTTATCAAGTAAAATTAACAAATTCAAATTTTATATTGATGAGTTCCTCGAATAACAACACACAACATATAAAATAAAAAAAATAGTTAATATATTAAATAATTTAAATAAATAAAATAAAGATAATGAAACATGTGTGTTTAATTATTTTGTTTTAGTACTTGGGAAACTCGATTTGGAGCTTGTCAAGTTACATGATACAATGAATAACCAGTTACGCTCCATGAATAATATTTCATATCCTATAACTTCATATAATATATTAAAATAAAATAGTTATGATATAAAATAATTATATATTATTTTAAATTAAGATAATATATTATATATGATTTTTTCAAAAATAAAACATATTGTAGTAAAATGTGTTATAATATTTATTTTTATTTATTAGACTTATTCCCTAATATTCTTTATAACAAAATTTATATTTATATTTATTTAAAAAATCTTATAAATACATATGTAATACATTTTATAATAAATTATCCAAAAAAATTTATTTCATATGAATTTGTTATAATAAATTGATTATAATTACTAAATCACTATAATAATGTAGTAATTAATTAATAATATATTAATACAAAATTAATTTTATTATGTGTTACATGATATAAATAAAAAGGAAAAGAAAATAATGAAAATTTTAACTTTCATTGGTTTGTCCACCAACCTCAAAAGAACTCGATTTTCGCTCACAAGTTACTAAGCTTTCTAGAATAGTATTTATTTACATCATATTTAGATCGAAAGAATCCTCGACAAACATGATCAGTAGGTTTCGAGTTACCGCCTATTTCAACAATGAATCTTTTGTATTTGTTACTTTACTTTTTAATTTACATTATGTAATACAATTTAATATTTTTTATTTTAATTTTGTCACATTATTTTTTAAATCAACTCGTGAATCTCAATTTTGATTTATCGACTTACAAAATAAATTAATCATTATAAAAGAAAACGTAACATATTGTATTAATACTTATAAATATTTCTAAACAAATAGTGTATTATTACACAATTAATTTTATTATGTCAGAATTTATTACAATAATATTTTTATTATAATGTGTTATAGTAAGTGTTAAGATACAATAAAATAGAATATAATATATTGCATTAATTGATTATTATATATATTACATTTATATCATATATATTTTATTTTATTATCTTTTAATAAATGATAAATTAATATAAACTTCACTATCACATCAATTGAGATGTCCTAATTTCATATTCGTGAATTGTTCGGGCTTATTAGTTATGAACTATGGTTCAAACCAAATTAAATACAAAGTAAAAAAATAACAAAAATCTCCTCAAGACTAACTTCACAACCATACATCACAACATGGTCTGTCAGCAGAATTACTCAACCACTTCTTCCACATTTGTTAAATTTTATTTATTATCGAACAAGAACTCAGATAATTTTAAAATTTTTAATTTATTTTGTTTATGTTAATTTTTTATATAAATTAAAAAAAATATTGACCTACCAATGTTATCAAGGTAGTTAATCGATAACGTTAATTTTTGTTATTTTTTTCCTTTTGTACTTTATATATTTAAATTATTACTCAATTTATTGGAAAACCAAAACATTGTCTGGGAAAAAAACTTATCACTTCGCTTTTGATCATTTTAATCAATTAATTAAATATTCTAGAATTTAATTAGATAAAATCTTAGTCAACACCTTTCTAAATTCAATTCATTTTACTATAAAACAAGAAAACCGTGACACCCCACAATAAAAGTCAACAATAACAAAAATTTATAAGGCTTAGATAGTTAAAAATTCATAGCATAAAATATATATATATCTCTTTACAAAATAAATAACATAACTTATGAATTCATCTCCTCATATTAAATCATAACACACAATATATATTTTTTTCTTCATCTAGAAAAAGAAAACCTGCACCAATTTAAACTCAAAATGTTATAATAAACAAAACTTTCCTACATAAACTAATAAACTTGCTCAAACAATGAAATAAAACAAACATATTTTCCACTATGTACAATGTCAACCCATAAGTACAATGAATAAAATACAAATGAAAAATGGGCTTGATTTCATTACACAAACATCATATCTATTTATTTTTGTTGATTCTAGGACAAAAATTCATTGTAAAAGAAATCTATTACAAGCTTTCCTCTATACAAATTTATTTTCTCTCCAATTCGGACAAAGATCAATAGTGTATTCCAATTAGAAGACACTCAACATATTTGATAACAAATATGCCACTATCATCGCAAATATGATTAAAAACCTTGTGAATACATATAAATATGATTATAAATACAAACAAGCTTATTCTAATTCTTTACCTATATCGAATAGACTATGGTATGTCAACATATGACTTCCTATAATATTCAAGTGGTCAATCATCTTTTTCCCAAGTCTCCGCCCGCCGCCAAACCACATATTTTTGAATAATATCCGAATGATATGTATAGCAGAACAACATGTCGATACAATATTGCTTCATCATAAAAATGGTAATTGTTATCATAGACCGTAAGCCTCCAACCCAATAAATCAACATAAAAAAGGACCCAATGTTTGTCATCAATAATATCCGCCACAATATATGATCATAATTTTTCCAATTTTTACCAAAACTTTAGAATCAAACCATTTTGCATATCTTTCCATAGAACCATGGTAAGAAACCGAATTTTACGATCAATTGTCCTCAGAATCCAAAATTTTGAACCAACGGCTCGAACAAGTAATCCAAATCCAATCGTCAAGATCCCATATCTTGATGAGAATATATCTCTAAAATTTGTTACTTTTCAACCAAATGCATCGCATTATTCATATCCTATAAAAATATATTTATCTTAAAAATATATTTTTAACACCTCACAATAGACATGAGAAATCAACAAATAGAAATTACATACCTCACCGCCAAGATATATTCGTGGATTCCTAATATATTCTAGCTCGCTTTAGTCAATCTAATCCCCACCACTCCCACCACGCAACCGAACAACATCTCTATAATAGTAAAATTATTATAAATACCATAAAACATAATATATATATAACAAATAACCAAATACAAAATTAAAACTTCATCGATCCTTTTGATTTATGCATCCAATGAAGAAATTCAACTTGTCTTTCCTCATCAATATCACACAATATAGAATGTCAATAGAAGACGACTTTCCTTCTTCTTCTCATCTTTATCATCTCGCTTTTGTTTCACAGAGTACCAAATTGCTTTATCAGTATGACTCCTCACAATAGTGTGCTTTTTTCGCTAATTTTTTCAAAGATATCTTGAATCTTCAAAGTAGAACTTTCGGTATCTCGAACAAAGATCTTCACGTGAAACCGCCAATCATGTTACTATGTTCAACCTCAAAAGCCACCAACTTCGTGATCAACATATTCTTGCATCTCCTTTTTTTTCATCAAAATATATTTTTCACTATTCTAGATATAGATGATTCCATCCGATTCAAACAAATAAGATCAAATCATCTCTCAGATTCCAAACTGCTCATCAAAGTATGAACGCTGAAAGCATCAACCATTACGAATTTGATTATCAATATAATCCCGTTGTTCATCTCTAAAATTACCCAATTGATAATCAAAATAATCTCTTGTTCATCTCTTATACTACCAAACCGATCACCAATATACACTCTTCGATCATCAACAACGATTGTACCAAATTATTTGTAGCATAATCATCATTATGCTCATACTATAACCTTGCTCCCTTCACCCTCATAACACCTGCCTCTTCATCCTCATAACCTCGCTTCTTCATTCTTCATAACCTTCTTCTCCTTCATCCACATTGTGAAGGCCAATTATTTATGTGTTCCTCCACAACTATATACATGGAGACCAGCCTCATGTCCACCAAGATTTTCTCCCTCCACTTGTTCAATTTGTTCATCACCTTCAAAAACTCTTCAACCCCATGCACAATATTTCCATACACTTCTACAACATCCGGACCAACCGCACAAGTGAAAGTTCAAACGGTTCTATTCCTCGCCCAATTTCATCAATTTCTTGGACCCCATGCAAAAATTTTCAACAACTACATCAACTCGCACATCTCCTACATCCTCTATTAACACCATTGTATATAGATATGGTTGTTCTATCTCTTCTCGAAGCTGTTCAAGTATCATAAAAACATGCATCTACAAAACATAGAAAAAATCATCACTTTCATAACTATTAAATATTTCTTCATATAACAAAATTTTGTTCACACACCCGGCTTGATTGCAAAACACATCCAAGCCTTTCTTTTTTCCCAACACGATGTTGTGCATCCTAATTTATAATACGTGGAAACGTATTATGGACTTTTTGAGCAAATCTTTCACCAACTTACACTGGTATGTCTCATAAATCCATATCTATACACAAAATAACCAAAGCTAAGTCATGATCAACACAATATATTTATGGCACATTAAATAAATATTAAAATAATTAATATATTTACCAAAACACAAGGGGCAACCTATATGGTATATTTTGCAATTGCAGCCCTTCACTATCAATACACTTCAACGCACGCCTCCCAAGAAGTCAACAAAGAACGTAAGAAGTTGGAAATATGAATGTCGGGTCCCATGGATATTCATAATGTATATCCAAGTTATCTACTAAAGACAATGTCTCTATATTTATTTTCTTCCTCCATATGTGCCTAATAACTCCTTCTCGATTAATAATGCCAACCCTAACTTATACTTATCTTCCTCATTATCATCAATTAATAAAAATATTTTCAAGCTCATTTAGGATATATGTGCAAAATTATTGAACCACCTTCGCGAATTCTATGCCCGCCAAAGCTCTTATTGTATTAAGACTATCGTCATTATTATGGCACAACAACTCCGCTATCAAAGAGTACTTCAGATTCCAAATCTACATAATCGACCTTTATTTTAAACCAAACCTCATTTCCTTATTTGTACAAAGCACAAAGATTCAACAAAAATTCATGTACCAACTTGCCACTAAATCGACATCTCCTACCATGAAAACATTCAAAGTGTGCAAAACAACTATTCCTAAATTTTTGAACTGTCCCTCATTATAATTTTCTATTATAACATCAACATATGTAAAATTACTAATCCGTAATTACTCCATCAAATCATGGTTCTTCACTCACCACGTACTCAACATCCATATCTCTAAAAAGATTTATCATCATACTTATCACCAACTTCTACCACAAATATAAAATAAACCACATAATGTAAAGACATAGTGTATATATATTAGGTCGCAAATAACTTATATAACAATAATTTGTATATATATAATTACATTCACACATTAAATGACATAAAAACATTATTCATATTTCATATTTTCATGCAAAACGAAAATACATACCTTATGAAGATGATGTTATGATGTGTTAAAAACAAGGCCACTAAAATACATGTTCTTTGCACAATAATCTTTTGTAAAATTCAAAAAAAAATTGTGCTTAGACATTAAATGGCCCATGAAATGACATTTAAGAATTTTTCCACTTACATCGCAAGTCCAACATCAAAACTAGAATTCAACACCTTTTTCACTTTTATCTAATTTCTTTATTTTATATTTTCCCATACAAACTTATTATATGTATATCTTAACATCAAATATCTTAGAACATTTTCTTTAATATGTTAATAGAATTACTATCAGACAACAAAAATTATGTTAAATAAGATCACATATTAAATGTCCCATTCATTTAAAAATCTAAAAATAAACATACACAAATACAAAAATTTTTAATTCTAAAACAAAACAATTATTTTGATCATATAATTTCACATTATGATTCTAATAAATATATATGCCAACCCTCTACCACAAATATAAAAATAAACTATATAATCTAAATACACATTGTATATACAATGATTTCTATATATATAACTATATTCACACATTAATTGACATAAATGTAATTCACATTTTATAGCCTTCATACAAAATAAACATACATACCTTTATAAAGATGATGTTATGATGTGATAAAAAATATCGCCGAAAATAATATTTTTTTGCAAAAAAAAATCGCGCCTCCTTTTCAAACCTCTACAAACCGAAATACAGTGATAACTCGCCAGCAACATCGACGTGAAAAAAAAAATTGGCCGCTTAAGACGTATTCAATGGCCCATTAAATGACAATGAATGCTTTTCACTTACACGTGTCCAACATTAAAAAATAGGTTTGGCACCTTTTTGACTTTTAACTAATTTCTCTTTATTTTTTATATTTCACAGACAAACTTATTTTATGTATATTTTAATATAAAATACATGAAAGTTAATTTTTGTGTATGCTTCATTTATTAAGTGACTTAACAAATACAAATTTACATTAACCAGCTTCCTCGAATCAAAACATTACAACATACAAATTAAACAACATAGCCAAGATTTCAAATAATTTAAATAAATAAATATTAAAATAATGAAACATATGCATTTCTTATTAGGTTTATTGAGTAACTTTAAACTCGACTCAAGTATTGTCGTGAAAGTTAATCCCATAAAATGAACAACGAGTTCTTTTACATGAATAATACTTGAGAATCTATAACTTAATATATTATCTCTATAATAAAATAACTATCGTATTAAGAAATAATATATTATTTTAAATTAAAATAATAAATTATATTTCATTTTATCAAATATAAAAACACAAGCACAGTAAAAAAATGTTATAAGAATAAAAACTTATTTAAATGTATTACATAATTTAAATAAAAAAGGATAAATAAAATAATTACAATTTAAAATTTCATTCACTGACCAAGTAACCCGAGGAACCCAATTTCCAATTTCTCGAGTTACTTTAACTCATGAATAGATTGATTTTATACTATTATTTTTCACCTCGTAACTCGATAAACATGATTTCCGTGTTTGTCGAGTTACTAACTAATCTCAACAATCCGTATTGTTCATTTTCCAAGTCTACTTTTTAATTTAAATTATGTAATACACTTAATTTTTTTATTTTCTCATGTTATTTTTTTAACCAACTCATGAATTTCGATTTGGATTTATCAAGTTATTAGATAAATTACTCATAATAAAAGAAAATATAATATATTGCATTAATGCTTATAATAATAACCATGGATAATTATACTATGAAAATTATGTTTTCTTTTATAATTATTAATTATAATATTACCTCACAACAAAATTTATATTAATATTTATGGAAAAATTAAAATAAATATGTAATAAATTATCCATATTTTCTAATCTTTTTGGTTTTCTTTTTTCTTATTTAAAATATATAATATATTTATAATTTTTGTAATAAATATTACTATATATTATGTTAAAATATTTATTATAATTGTTAATTTTAAAAATATATTTTTGTGATACAATTTACATGTAATTATTATAGCAAAAAATTCATTATTATAACACATTTTTACTACAATTTCTTTCATAATTTATGACTTAAATCTATATAATATCAATTTTTATAATAAATTCATTATAATCACTATATTATTATAATAATATAATCATTGATTACTAATATATTACTATAGAATTGCTTTTGTTATGCTCTAAATTTACTATAACAATTTTTAGTTATAATATGTTATACTAATTGCTAAGATAAAATAAATGAAAGATATTGTATTAATCGATGATCATATATATGAATGTATATGATATATATTCTGCTTTTATTTTGTTCTAATAAATCATACATTAAATAAAAACCCTTTATACTTTGTCTATCAAGTGACCTCGACAAATCCAAATTTGAGCCTCACGGATTTCTTGAAAAATAACACCACAAAATCAAAATAAAGAATTATTTGAATGTACATATAATTTAAATAAAAAGGAATACAAAATAATAAAATGTTAAATTTCATTAGTTCATCGAGTAACTCAACCAACTCGATTTCCAATTTATCGAGTCATGCTAGACCCATCGGTAATAGATTGATTTAGTATCATATCTATATTCGAGGAACTCCGACAAACATGCTTATAGGTTTGTCGAGCTTACCGAGTAACTTCGTGAATGCATATTTTTCATTTTTTTTGTTTATTTTTTTATTTAAAATATACACTACACTTCTAAATTTTTTATTTATTTTTTTTTTTTTCATGTTATTTTTAAAGAACTCATCAATCTCAAAATTCTATTTCTCGACTTAGTACATAAATTAATCATAATAAAAGAATATATAATATATTGTATTAAATTTATATGATATATATTTATTTTGCTATGTTCTAATAAATAATCAATTAAATAAAAATATATGTGCTTCATTTATCAAATAAGTTAACAATTTATTTGACAAAAATATTCCCTGCTTTTATGATTTTTGCTTTATATCACATTTTTCATCGAGTAACCTCGATAAACATGATTTTTAGTTTGTCGAGTTACCTCGAGTACCCTCAACAATGCATATTTTTCATTTTTTGTTTTCTTTTTTCTATTTAAATTATGTGTGCTATACTTTATAAATTCTCAGAATAAATATTATTATAAATTAGGTTAAAATACTACTACAATTATTAATTTAAAAATACACATTTATTTTCGTAATATAGTTCACATAATTATTGTAACAAAAAAGTCATTGTCATAACAAATTTTACTACAATTTATTTTCATAATTTATGATGAAACATTTATTAGTAGAAATGTGTCATAACAATTTATTTTAATCATTACATTTTCATAATAATGTAATAATTAGATTAATAATATATTACTACAAAATTGCTTTTATTATGCTATAAATTTATTATAAACAATTTTAGTTATAATATATTATACCAATTGCTAAAATAAAATACAATAAAAATATATTGTATTAACTCGATTCTTCGATATATACTAAATTTATATCATATATATATTCTATTTTACTATGCTCTAAAAACGATACATTAAATAAAATTTTATATAGCATGCAATATTTATCAACTCTGCTCGATAAATAATCAACCGTAGCTCCTCACTAATTTCTTCAAAAAACAATCACCACTAACAATAATAAAAATTATTTAAATATATGACATACTTTAAATCAAAAAAGACAAACAAAAATAGTGAAAATTATAAATTTGATTCGTCATCGAGGCAACTCCAGCAACCCGATTACGAGTTCGTCGAAGCCACTTGGACCTATTGAATAGACACTGCATCAGACACATTTTCTATCGGTAACTTTCGTGACAAACATGATTTTCTGCTTGCCTAGTTACTCGATTAACTCTTAATAAAGGTATATTTCTCATTTTATAGTTTATTTTTTGTATTTACATTATGTAATATACCTAAAAAATTTATGTTTTTTGTTTTTTCGTGTTATTTTTTACCAACTGTGGAACTCAAATTTATATTTTGTCAAGTTACTACATTAAATTAATGATAATAAAACAATATATAATATATTGTATTGATTGACTATCGTGATATATTAAATTTTTATAATATATATTTATTTTACTATATTCTAATAAATAATCACATTAAATACAACACATGTATAAAGTTTATTTATCAAATAAGTTAACAATCGGCCTATCAAAAATATTCCTGTTTTTATGATTTTGTGCTTTATATCAAGAGTTATTAACGAAAATCTCGACAAAAACATGATTTAAGTTTGGTTTCCAGTTACCTCGAATAACCCTAACCAATGCATATTTTCATTATTTGTTTTCTTTTTTTCTATTTAAATTATGTATTATACTTATAATTTCTAATAAATATTATTATAAATTAGGTTACAATACTTTACTACAATTATTAATTTAAAATACACATTTATTTTCTAGAAT
This sequence comes from Forsythia suspensa, assembly GCA_023638005.1. NCBI lineage: Eukaryota > Viridiplantae > Streptophyta > Magnoliopsida > Lamiales > Oleaceae > Forsythia > Forsythia suspensa. The sequence goes on along the minus strand of CM042672.1, from coordinate 48,063,964 downwards.
ATAGTTGACATAATTATTGTAATAAAAGTCATTGTCATAACAAATTTTAATGACAATTTATTTTCTACATAATTTTATGATGAAATCTATTTAGTAGAAACGTGTCATAAAAAATTTATTTTAATCATCTATACTTTCACATCAATGTAATAATTGATTAATAATATATTATTAATAAAATTAAGTTTTTATTATGCTATAAATTTTTATTATAAATAATTTTAGTTATAATATATTATGTAATTGTTAAAATAAAATGCCAACACAAATATATTGCATTAACCCATTCTAATATATACTAAATTTATACGGATATATATTCTATTTTAATATGTTCTAATAAATGATGCATTAAATAAAATTTTATATACGCAATATTTATCGGACTCCTGTCGACAAATCATTTGAGTTCAATCGAATAGTTTCTTCAAAAATAACACTACTAAATAACAATAAAAAATTATTTAAATATATGATTATACTTTAAATCAAAAAGACAAACAAAATAGTGAAAATTATAACCTATCTGCTCAGTCAAAAGTAACTCTGCAACCCGATTCCATGTAGCTCATCGGAATACTTGACCTATCGAATCAGATTAATTGTGATCATTACTTATTGAGGTAACTCGACAAAACATGATTTTCCGTTTGTCGAGTTACCCTACTAACTTCAATGTATAGATATTTCTCATTTTATAGTTTATTTTTGTATTTACATTACATGTAATATACCTAAAAAATTTTATGTTTTTGCAGTTTCGTGGTTATTTTTTACCAACTTGGAACTCAAATTCTTATATTTGTCAAGTTACTGCTATAAATTAATCATAATAAAACAATATATAATATATTGTATTGATTGGATCTATCGTGATATATTAAATTTTATAATATATATTTTATTTTATATTCTAATAAATAATCAATAAAATAATAAACATGTATGTAAGGTTATTTATTGAAATAAGTTACTAATTTATTTGATCGTAAATATTCCCATGTTTTATAATTGTTAAGCTTTTCTATCATATATTTCTTTCATCAAGAATCCCAATGGGACATGATTTTTTTGTTTGTCGAAAGTTACTCTATAACCCAATCAATGGATATTTCACATATTTTTGTTTTCTTTTTTTTTTGTTTTTTTTTTCTGTAATAAATATTATTATAAATTACATTAAAATATTTTATTATAATTACTCATTAAAAACACATTTATTTTCATTATCTAATTTACACGATTTATTCTAAATAAAAATTTGTATTATTTTAACAATTTTTTACTACAATTTATTTTCATAATTTATGGTGAAATTTATTAAATATGAATTTCTTATATTAAACTTTTTCTAATCACTATATCATTATAATAAGAGTAATAATTGATTAATAATATATTATACAATTGCTTTTATAGTTATAATATGTTATACTAATTGCTAAATAAAATACGGTAAAATATATTATATTAATTGATTTTAATATATATATTCTATTTTACTATATTTCTAATAGTAAAATAATAAATAAAATTTGTTATACTTTCTTTATCAAGTTACCGCGACAAACCTTAGATTTGAGACTCACTTAGTTTCTTCTAAAATATAAACCACCAAATAAGAATTAAGAATTATATAAATGTGTAATGACATCATTTAAAAGCTCAAAAGCTTAAACGATTAAATCGGGTTTGACCGATACTTGACTATTGAATAGATTCACTCAAGTTGCTCGCATCTTTAATGTCAATGCTTCGTCAAATTGTCGAGCAAAAGCTACTTGTATAACATTTTAACCAACTCAACAATGCATACATTTTCATTTTTGGTTTTATTTAAATATGTCTTGATCATAAATTTTTTTATTTTTATTTATCATGTTATTTTTAACCAAAGCTCGTGAATCTACAGCAAAATAAACATAATATATTCTCATGTTAATGCTTATATTGTTAATAACCGAGCAATTATATTATGACAATCATTTGTCCTTCTTTACTATTAAAAATAAAATCGAAATGATATAATTAAATAAAATTTGTATACACTTTATTTATCAACAGTGATCAAAACAAAATCTAAATTTCAAATTCACAAATTCCTCGAAAATAACAAGCCCACATAAGAATAAAAGTTTTTAAATGTATTACACAATTAAATAAAAAAAAGAAAACAACGTAATCAAGGGTTTTAAATTTCATTCATTAGTCTAATTAACTCAAAAATCCGATTTTCGGTTGTCTAGCTACCTCAATTGTTGAATAGATTAATTTTATATCACACTTTTGATCAAGTTACCCGACAAACATGATTTTTGTGGTTTTCTTGTGATATACTCCAAACAATTTCACCAACGCATATGTTTCATTTTTCATCTACTTTTTGTTTACGTTATCTAATGCATGTGGTTTTCTTTTTTAATTTCTCGATCTTATTTTTTAACGAACTCATGAATCTCAATCTTAATATAATATCTTATACTAAAATAGCTATTATAAAAACATTTAAATTTTATTTTAAATTAATATAATATATCATCTTTAACTTTATTAACTAATATTTATATATTTATTTTTCTTTATTTTAAATCATTTCATATTTTTTCCTACACATGCGTAACTTTACTTCACTCTCTATCTTGTTTTCGTTTTAGTCGCTTTCTTTCCTTTCAAGCTTGAAATTATGTTTTTGTTCTGCATGTCAAGTCAAATTTTATTAATATCAAATTTCATATTATATCGTGATCAATAAACTATTCTATTACATTTTTCCTATGATTTCATCGACGCAACGCATCTGCCTTAAACCAATATATATATATATATATATATATATATGAGTGCTTTCTCTTCCCGAATTGGGAATCCTGATTGTCAGAGGCCCAATTATTTAATCTACCCCACACCTCACACCCCTTATTTAATCCACATCACACCCACACCCTCTCCCCATTATTTAATCCAGAAAACCCAACCCTCTCTCCCTAATTCAATTCATTCCACCACCCCACGAAAATTACCTATATTATTAATATAATTAAATTTATTAAATTAAAATAAATAATTTCTTATTATTCATTTTATATATTTTAAATAAATATAATATACTCATGCGCAGTGCATTTGTATAATATTTTTACAAATTATTTGTTATTAACAATTATTCACACATGCAACACTTTTAATATATTTGATGTATTAGGCACCAGATATGTGGAACTTGAGGACTCCACGCTCATTCTCCGAACTATGATTGGGAACCAATGGAAAATTCTTACAATACACAGCAAACAATTAATGGATAGTGGATCACAAGTGTTGGAAAATATTAGAATCACATTGAGGAAGAACATTTTTTATATTAAAGGAATGAAGAAAATGCCTTTGACGATGAATAAAGTATGACATTATCTTCTTCAATGAACCACCTCCTTCGACTTCAACCACATCTACAAGTACAAGATCAAGGATTAACAAAGGAAAGATATAGCATATACCACCGACACACAAATGCCTCTTCAAGGGCAAACATTTCCGTGCAAGGAAAATGTTAGCTTCCTTTCACCGTGTCAAATCAAGAAGAGAAAACTTGAAGAACATCCAATCTCATCCGAGAATGAAGTCAATCCTAAAAATTGTTCCGCCAAGGATAGAGAGATATACACGAGTTTCGAAAGACAAAGACACACTTTAAAAACTAATGATATGCTTATGCATTGCCACCTTTTTCCATTTGTTTTGAATGGATATTAGGTTTTTGTAATACTTGAAGGGTTTTCTCGTTTGTACATATAAGCCTTTTAAATGCATGCGCTTATATAAATTATATTTAATAAATCTATATCTTTTATATTTTATATAGTTTTATTTTACTATTACCTTTATATTATTGAATATATATACTTATTAATAATAATCAATGAATAGAAAATCTTTTCTTTTGCTCTAAATAAATATATCATATATTTTTCTTATAATAACAAATATATCCATACGTAATAATAAACATAGGCACTAAAAATTATAAATATACAGAATATATTAAAGAATTATATTAAATTTTAGAATATAACTTTAAATAAATACACCTTTTTTCCGTACTTTGCAATTTGTATTGCACTATTAAATTTTATAATAATTTTATCAATATAATGTTTATTATAACAAATTGATATTAAATAAATTTTATTCTAAATTATTATAAAATTTAGTACATATCTATTTATAAATTTTTTTCAGAATATTAATATCAATTTTGTTATAAATAATATTATAATTACTAATTATAAATAAATAATGATTTTCATAACATCATTTGATATAATCATTCTAATAAATAAAATTAATTTTACAACACATTATTAATAATTGATGAATGAAATACAATTATGTGTATGCTTCATTTATCGTAAGTTACCAAATTCAAATTTTTATTGACGAGTTTCAAATATGACATTACAACATAAATTAAATAGGAAATAGTTAATCTATTAAAATAATTTAATAAATAAAATGAAGATAATGAAACGTATATGTTCATTGCTTTGTCTGATAACTATCGGGGAACGTTACGAGCTTGTCCAAATTACGGGGATATATTGAATATTGAGTTACGTTCACATTGGTAATATTTACGTATTATAACTTCATATAATATATTATAATAAAATAATATCATATAAAATAATTGTATATTATTTTAATTAAGATAATATATTATAAGTTTTTTCAAAAGGTAAAACATATTATAGTAAAATAATATTTATATATTTATTTTTATTTATTAAATATTCTATAACTAAATTTATATTCATAATTATGAAACTTATAAATAAATATATAGTGCATTTATAATAAAATATCCAATAAATTTATTTCATATAAATTTGTTATAACAAATTCCTTGAAGATTTTAAGTTTCATTCGTTTGTCCGAATGCTTCAGAGTGGGTTTTCAGTTAGAAAATTCTTCGGTTATAAAAAGATTTCATTTTATATCGAATTTTGCGTCGAGTAACTTCGATAAGCGTTAGCTGGGTTTATTAGGGTTCTCTAGAGTAATTTCAACAATACATCTTTTATATTTGTTACTTTTTACTTTTATTTATATTATGTAATACACTTAATATTTTTTTATTTTTTAATTTTATCGTGTTATTTTTAATAAATTGTTGAATCTCAAATAGCTATCCTTATAAAATAATTTTATAATATTTTAAATTGAAGAAAAATATGTTATGTATTTGATTTTGAGAAAAATAAAAACAAATTAATAGTAAAAATGTGTTTTAATATTTATTTTATTTATTAGACTTATTAACCAATATTCTTTATAATAAAATTTGTATTCCTTATTTATGAAAGACTTATAAATAAATATATAGTACGTTTATAATAATTTATAAAACATTTATTTCATATAAAAATTGTTATAATAAATTGATTATAATTCTTTCATTATTATAATAATACGATGAGTAATTAATAATATATTGATACTATCAATCGTTTTTATTATACTATAAATTTATTATAGTTATTTTTTATAATATCTTAAAGTCTTTGCTCAAATAAAAAAATTATTAATATATTGTATTAATGCGTATAATATATATTAATTTTATATTATATATATTCTTTTTTCACTATATTCTAATAAATGATAGGCTAAATAACATTTTTATATATTTTATTTATCAGAGATTTACTTGATATGTCCAAAATTTGAACCCCTCCAGGGTTCTTCAAAAATAATACCTGAAATAACTTATTGATTAGCCCAAAAAGTTGCTAAATAATTTAAATAATAAAGCGGCACAAAGATAATGAAAATGTTAAATTTAAATTCGTTCGTCGAGTAACTCAACCAACTCGATTTTAGGTTTATCGAAGTTGCTTCAATTATTGAATAAGATTGATTTAGGTGTGACAATTTTAATGGATTGACTTTCGACAAACATGATTTTTGGTTTATTAGGTTACTCTAACTCTTCAACAATCGTATTTTTTATTTTTTTTTTTTTGTTTACTTTTTATTATTTAAAATATATCTAAACTTAAATTTTTTATTTTTAAGTTTTCATGTTATTTTTTAACCAACAAATGAATCTCAAAATTGGATATATGTCAAGTTCCTACATAAACTAATCATAATTAAATTCATTATTATAACAAATTTTTACTATAATTTTATTTCATAATTAGAGATAAGAATCTTATTTAATATAAAATTCTTATAATAAATTTATATTAAACACTACATTATTATAATAATATAATAATTGATTAATAATATATTACTACAAGAAATTTTATTTTTATTTTCCTAGAAATTTATTATAACAATTTTTGATTATAATATATATTTATACTAATTAGATAAAAACAAATAAAATATGAAATAAAATATATTCTATTACTTATTAATGATGTATATTAAATTTATATGATATATATATTCTGTTTTACTATATTCTAATAAGTGAAACTTTATATTTATACAAATTTTTTGTATTATACTATAAAATTATTATAATTTTTTTAATAATATATTATAGTACTTGCTAAAATAAAAAATTATTAGTATATTAATATTAATGCATTATGATATATATTAAATTTATATATATATTCTTTTTTCTATATTCTAATAAATGATAGGCTAAATAAAATTTTTTATATACTTTATTTATCAAGTTATAGACATATCCAAATTTGAGCTCTAATGCAGGATTCTTGAAAAAGAATACCACAAAATAACGATGAAGAATTATTTAAATGTATTAAATAATTTCAAACAATAAAGCGACATAGAAGATAATGAAAATGTTAAATTTCATTCATTCATTGAATAAGCTCAACCAACTTCGATTTTCGGTTTAGCTATCGAAGTTGCTTGAATCTTAGAATAGATTTATTTCATCGACATTTTAATCGAGTAACTTCGACAAAACATGAGTTTGGGTTGTCCTGAGTTACAACAGTAACTTCAACAATATTTTTATTTTTGTTTACTTTTGTATTTAAAATATAATTCAATTTAAATTTTTTTTATTTTAAAGTTTTTCTATATTTTTGACCAACTCCATTTATCAAGTAAATTAACAAATTCAAATTTTACTATTTGACCAGTTCATGATCTAACAACATTTAATAACATAAAATTTAAACAAATTAGTTAATATATTAAATAATTAAATAAATAAATAATAAAGATAATGAAATTATGTGTGTTTAATTTATTTTATTTCAGTAACTTGGAAAACTCGATTTGAAGCTTGTCAGGTGCATGATAAAATGAATAAATATTCGAGTTACGATTATGATGAATAATATTTAAATATCCCATATAGCTTCTATATAATATGTTAAAATAAAATAAATTTATGATATAAAATAATTATATATTATTTTAAATTAAAATAAAATATTATATATGATTTTTTTTTCAAAACAAAAAATATTAGTAGTAAAATGTGTTATAATATTTATTTTTTATTTATTAGACTTATTTTAATATTCTTTATACGATAAAATTTATATTTATATTTAAACTTACCTATAAATACATGTAGCCTACATTTTATAATAAATTGTCACAAAATTTATTTTCAATGATGAATTTGTTATAACAAATTGATTATAATTACTAAATCACTATAATAATGTAGTAATTAATTAATAATATAATAATACAAAATTAATTTTATTATGTGTTACATGATATAAATAAAAAAGAAAAGAAATAATGAAAATTTTAACTTTAATTGGTTTGTCCACTAACTCAAGGAACTCCTATTTTCGTTTACGCCCAAGTTATCAAGCTATAGAATAGATTTATTTTGCATCCACAGCATTAACAGGCCGAGTAACTCGACTAAACACATGATTGTAGGTTTCTCGAGGTTACCAACAATTTCAACAATGAATCTTTTATGTATTTGTTGCTTTACTTTTAATTTACATTATGTAATACACTTAATTTTTTATTTTTTAATTTTGTCACGTTATTTTTAACCAACTCGCGTGAATCTCAATTTTTGGATTTGTGACTTACAAAATAAATTAATCATTATAAAAAAGAGCAATGTAACATATTGTATTATTACTTATAATACTTATAATATTTAAAATAAATAGTGTATTACTACACAATTAATTTTATTATCATGGCATGGAATTTATTACAATAATATTTTATTATAATGTGTTATAGTAAAGTTGTTAAGATATTGGAAAATAGAATATAAATATATTGCATTAATTGATTATTATATATATTACATTTATATCATATATATATTTATTTATTATCTTTAATAGATGATAAATTATATAAACTTAGCTGTATCAGTATCAATTGAGATGTCCATGAATTTCATGTTGGGTTGCTCGGTGCATTAGTTGTGAACTATGGTTCAACCAAATTAAATAAAGTAAAAAATAACAAAAACTTTCTTTCAAGATTAACTTCACATCCGCATCACTAACAATGGTAATGTACGTCACATTGCTCAACCACTTCTCCCACATTTGTTAAATTTTATTTATTCTTTGAACAGAACCTAGATAATTTTAAAGATTTTCTAATTTGTTTTGTTTATGTTAATTTTTTTATATAAATTAAATAAAAATATTGACCTACAATGTTATCAAGGTAGTTAACTGGGCAACGTTAATTTTTTGTTATTTTTTCCTTTTGCACTTCTTATATTTAAATTATTACTCAATTATGGAAAACCAACTCAGAACATTTGTCGGGGAAAAAAAACTTATCACTTAGAGCAATCATTTAATCAATTAATTAGGTATTCTAGAATTCCAATTAGATAAAATCTTAGTCCAACACCTTTCTAAATTCAATTCATTTTACTACTATAAAACAAGAAAACCAAACACCCTGTACAATAAAAGTCAACAATAACAAAAAAAATTTATAAGGCTTAAGATAGTTCCAAGGAAAATTCATAGCATAAAAATATATATATATATCTCTTACATAAATAAATAACACCAACTTATGATTTCATCTCCTCATATTAAATCATAACACACAATATATATTTTTCTCTTCTTCATCTAGAAAAAAGAAACCCGCACCTAATTTAAACTCAAAATGTTATAATAAAACAAAACTTTCCCATAAACTAATAAACTTGCTCAAACAGTGAAATAAAACAAACATATTTTCCACTATGTACAATGTCAACCCATAAGTACAATGAATAAAATAAAATGAAAAAAGCGGTTTGATTTCATTACACAAACATCATATCTATTCATTTCGTTGATTGAGGGACAAAAAAATTCATTGTAAAGAAATCTATTACAAACTTTCCCTTATACAAATTTATTTTCTCGAATTCGTGACGATCAGCGGTATTCGACCCGAAGACACTCAGCACATGTTTGATAACAAATGTACCACTATCATGCCAAATATGATTAAAACCCTTGTGAATATATATAAATATGATTATAAATACAAACCAGTTATTCTAATTCCTTACCTATATCGAATAACATGGTATGTCAACATATGACTTCCTATAATATTCAAAGTGGTGAATCGTCTTTTTTTCCAAGGTCTGCCCAGCTCGACAACCACATATTTTTGAATAATATCACGGAATGATATATATAGTTGAGGAACAACATATCGATACAATATTGCTTTATCATAAAATGGTAATTGTTATCATAGGCGTTGTAAGCCTCCAACCCAATAAATCAACATAAAAAGGACCCGATGTTTGTTATCAATAATAAAGCACAATATATGATCATAATTTTTATTTTACCAAACTTTTAGAATCAAACCATTTGTATATCTTTCCATAGAACCATGGTAAGAAACCGATTTTACGCATCAATTGTCACGTAGAATCAAAATTTTTGAACCAATGATCGAACAAGTAATCCAAATCCTTATCAAGTATCCCATATCTTGATGAGAATATATCTCTAAAATTTGCTTGCGTTCTTTTTTAACCAAATGCATCGCATTATCCATATCCTATAAAAATATTTATCTTAAAAATATATTTTTAACACCTCACAATAGACATGAGAAATCAACAAATAGAAATTCTCACATCTCTCAATTTGCCAATTATATATTCGAGTTCCCCTAATATATTCTAGCTTACCTTAGTCAATCTAATCCCACCACCGCTTGCCGCAATAGAACAACATCTCTATAATAGTAAAATTAGTTATAAATACCATATAAAACATAATATATATATATAACAAATAACGAATATAAAATTATAACTACTTGATCCTTTTGATTTATGCATCCAATGAAGAAATTCAACTTGTCTTTCCTCATCAATATCATTACAATATAGGAATGTCAATAGAAGAGCACTCTTCTTCTTCTCATCTTTATCATACTCTTTGTTTCACGAGGGCGGTTAGGTTTGCTGTTATTGACAGACTCCCTGCAATGAGTGTGCTTTTACTTGCGATTTCCCCTTGACATATCTTGAATCTTAGTAGAACTTTCGATCTTTGAACAAAGATCTTCACGTAAAAGCGCAATCATGTTACTATATTCGACCTCAAAAAGCCACCAACCATTATATCAATATATTCTTGCATCTCCTTTTTTTTCATCAAAATAGTTTTCACTATTCTGAGATAGATGATTCCATCTGATTGAACAAATGCATCAAATCATCTCTTGCCTTCGCCAATTTTCATCAAAGTATGAGCGTTGAGCATCAACTTCATTACAATTTGATTATCAATATAATCCCGTTGTTCATCTCTAAATTACCCAATTGATAATCAAAATAATCTCTTTGTTCATCTCTATACTCACCAAGCACGATCGATCAATATACACTCTTTGATCATCAAATAACAGTTGTACTACTCATTTGTAGTATAATCATCATTATGCTCATACTATAACCTTGCTCCCCTTATAACCTTGTTCCCTTCACCTCATAACTCCCCTTCATCCTCATAACCTTTCTCCCATTCATCCATTTTTCGTGAAAACTAATTATTTACTGTGTTCCTCCACAACTATATATGGAGACCAGGTCCTCATGTCCACCAAGATTTTCACCACTTGTTCAATTTGTTCATCACCTTCAAAACTCTTTCAACCCCATGCACAATATTTTCCATACACTTCTACATCATCCGGACCAACCCATACATTGTGAGGCTCAAATGGTTCTATTCCTTACCCACTTCATCAATTTCTTGGACCCCATGCAAAAATTTTGAACAACTACATCAACTCATTACATCTCCTACATCATCCTATTAACACCATTGTGTATAGATATGGTTGTTCTATCTCTTCTCGTTGGTTCAAGTATTGGCAAAATATGCATCTACAAAACATAGAAAAAAAAAATCACTTTCATAACTATTAAATATTTCTTCTGCATAACAAAATTTTTGTTCACACACCTCAGATTGATTGCAAAAACACATCCGACTCTTTTTTCCCCAACACGATGTTTGTGCATCCCAATTTACAATACGTGGAAACGTATCATGGACTTTTGAGCAAATCTTTCACCAACTTCACGGCATGTCTCATAAATCCATATCTATACACAAAATAACCAAAGCTAAGTCATGATCAACACAATATATTTATGGCAATATTAAATAAATATTAAAAATAATTAATATATTTACAAAACACATGAGGGGCAACCCATATGGTATATTTTGCAATCGCAGCCCTACTATCAATACACTTCAACGTCGCCTCCCAAGAAGTCAACAAAGAAAACCAAGCAGCGTGAAATATGATATCGTCATTCCCGATGGATATTCATAACAGACGTCCAAGTTATCTACTAAAGACAATGTCTCTATATTTATTTTCTTCCTCTCCATAGCCTAATAACTCCTTCGATTAATAATGCCAACCCTAACTTATACTTATCTTCCTCATTATCACAATTAATAAAAAACATTTTCAAGCTCATTTAGGGATATATGTGCAAAATTATTAAACCACCTTCATAATTCTATGCCTTCGCCAGAGTTCTTGTGTACTAAGACTATCGTCATTATTATCGCACAACAATCACGTATCAAGGAGTACTCCTGCATTCCAAATCTATAACTGACCTTTATTTTAAACCAAACCTCATTTCCCTTATTTGTATGCATGATATCAAACAAATTCACGTACCTCAACTTGCCACTCCGACATCTCTACCATGAAAACATTGAAAGTGTACAAAACAACTATTCCTAAATTTTTGAATCTGGTCCTCATTATAATTTTCTATTATAACATCAATATATGTAAAATTACTAATTTGTAATTACTCCATCAAATCATGGGTTCTCACTCACCACGCACTCAACATCCATATCCGAAAAGATTTATCATCATATTTATCGACCCAACTTTCTACCACAAATATAAAAAATAAACTACATAATGTAAAGACATAGTGTATATATATTTGAGGTCACAACAACTTATATAACAATAATTTGTATATATATAATTACATTCACACATTAAATGACATAAAACATTATTCATATTTCATATTTTCATACAAAATCTAAAAATACATACCTTATGAAGATGATGTTATGATGTGTTAAAAACAAAGCGCTAAAATACAATTTCTTTTTCACACACATCATTTTGCAAAATTCAACCCCTGAAAAAAAATTGCCAGTTTAGATGTTAAATGGCCCATGAAATGACATTTAAGAATTTCCCACTTACGTGTCCAACATCAAAACTAGAATTCAACACCTTTTTCACTTTTATCTAATTTCTCTTTATATTTTATATTTTCCCATACAAACTTATTATATGTATATCTTAACATCAAATATCTCGTAACATTTTCTTTAATATGTTAATAGAATTACTTAACGCATATTAACAAAATTATGTGCTAAATAAGATCACATATTAAATGTCCCATTCATTTAAAAATCTAAAATAAAACATACACAAATACAAAAATTTTAATTCTAAAACAAACAATTATTTTGATCATATAATTTCATTATGATTCTAATAAATATATATACCAACCTCTACCACAAAATATAAAAATAAACTACATAATCTAAATACACATTGTATATACAATGATTTCTATATATATAACTATATCTACACATTAATTGACATAAAATGTAATTCACATTTTATAGCCTCATCTAAAATAAACATACATACCTTATAAAGATGATGTTATGATGTGATAAAAAATATGTTAAAATAAAATACACTTTTTAAAGAAAATCGTGCCTCCTTCAAACCTCTACAAACCGGAAATACGGATAATCAGGTGCAACATTGACAGTGAAATAAAAATTGGTCGTTTAAGAAGATTTCAATGCGCCCATTAAATGACAATGAATGCTTTTCCACTTACACGTGTCCAACATTAAAAATAGGGTTTGGCACCTTTTTGACTTTTAACTAATTTCTCTTTTATTTTATATTTTCTTAGTACAAACTTATTTTATGTATATTTTAATATAAAATATTTTATGAAAGCACATTTTGTGTATATAATTTCATTTATTAAGTGACTTAACAAATACAAATTTCATTAACGAGTTCCTCGAATCAAAAATGTATTACAACATACAAATTAAACAACATAGCCAAAGATTTTAAATAATTTAAATAAATAAATATTAAAATAATGAAACATATGCATTTCATTAGTTTATTGAGTAACTTTGGAAACTCGATTTTAAGTTTGTCGAAATTTTACATTAACCGCACGATTAAAATGAACAACGAGTTGTTTTACATGAATAATACTTGAGAATCTATAACTTAATATAATATCTCATAATAAAATAACTATCGTGATCAAGAAATAATATATTATTTTAAATTAAAATAATAAATTATATTTCATTTTATCAAATATAAAAACAAAGGCAATAAAAATGTGTTATAAGAATAAAAACTTATTTAAATGTATTACATAATTTAAATAAAAAGGATAACAAAATAATTACAATTTAAAATTTTATTCGTTGACCAAGTAACCCGAGGAACCCAATTTCCATTTCTCGAGTTACTTGAACTGTGAATAGATTGATTTTATACCACATTATCGTTATTGCAACTCGACAAACATGATTTCGTGTTTGTCGAGTTACTCAACTAATCTCAACAATCTAGATTGTTCATTTTCCAAGTCTACTTTTTTAATTTAAATTATGTAATACACTTAATTTTTTATTTTCTCATGTTATTTTTTACCAACTCATGAATCTCAGTTGGATTTATCAAGTTATTAGATAAATTAGTCATAATAAAAGAAAATATAATATATTGCATTAATGCTTATAATAATAACCATGGATAATTATACTATGAAAATTATGTTTTCTTTTATAATTATTAATTATAATATTACTCACAACAAAAATTTATATTAATATTTATGGAAAAAAAATTAAAAATAAATATGTAATAAATTATCCATATTTTCTAATTTTTGGTTTTCTTTTCTTATTTAAAATATATAATATATTTATAATTTTTGTAATAAATATTACTATAAATTATGTTAAAATATTTATTATAATTGTTAATTTTAAAAAACATATTTATTTTAAGATACAATTTCACGTTAATTATTATAGCAAAAAATTCATTATTATAACACATTTTTACTACAATTTCTTTTCATAATTTATGACTTAAATCTATATAATATCAATTTCTTATAATAAATTCATTATAATCACTATATATTATAATAATATAATCATTGATTAGTAATATATTACTATAGAATTGCTTTTGTTATGTTCTAAATTTACTATAACAATTTTTAGTTATAATATGTTATACTAATTGCTAAGATAAAATAAAATGAAAGATATTGTATTAATCGATGATCATATATATTGAATGTATATGATATATATTCTGCTTTTATTGTGTTCTAATAAATCATACATTAAATAAAATTTTTTATATACTTTTGTCTATCAAGTGACTCGACAAATCCAAATTTGAGCCTCACTTGGTTTCTTGAAAAATAACACCACAAAATCAAAATAAAGAATTATTTGAATGTATTACATAATTTAAATAAAAAGGAATATAAATAATAAAAATGTTAAATTTCATTAGTTCATCGAGTAACCTCCGACCAACTCGATTTCAATTTATCGAGTGCTAGACCCTATCGAATAGATTGATTTAGTATCACATCTATAATCGAGGAACTCGACAAACATGCTTATAGGTTTGTCGAGTTACTCAAATAACTTCGTGAATGCATATATTTTCATTTTGGGTTTATTTTTTTATTTAAAATATACACTACACTTAAATTTTTTGTTTTATTTTTTCATGTTATTTTTTAAAGAACTCATCAATCTCAAAATTCTATTTCTCGACTTAGTACATAAATTAATCATAATAAAAGAATATATAATATATTGTATTAAATTTATATGATATATATTTTATTTTGCTATGTTCTAATAAATAATCAATTAAATACAAATATATATGTGCTTCATTTATCAAATAAGTTAACAATTTATTTGACAAAAATATTCCTGTTTTATGATTTTTGCTTTTATATCACATTTTCATCGAGTAACTTGAATAAACATGATTTTAGTTTGTCGAGTTACTCAAAATAACTCATTTTTCATTTTTTTTTTTCTTTTCTATTTAAATTATGTGCTATACTTATAAATTTCAGAATAAATATTATTATAAATTAGGTTAAAATACTTACTACAATTATTAATTTAAAAAATACACATTTATTTTCGTAATATAGTTCACATAATTATTATAACAAAAAAAAGTCATTGTCATAACAAATTTTACTACAATTTATTTTCATAATTAATGATGAAATCTATTTAGTAGAAATGTGTCATAACAAATTTATTTTAATCATTACATTTTCATAATAATGTAATAATTGATTAATAATATATTACTACAAAATTGCTTTTATTATGCTATAAATTTATTATAACAATTTTTAGTTATAATATATTATACTAATTGTTAAAATAAAATACAATAAAATATATTGTATTAACTCGATTACGATATATACTAAATTTATATGATATATATTCTATTTTACTATGTTCTAATAAATGATGCATTAAATAAAATTTTATATATGCAATATTTATCAACTTGCTCGACAAATCCAATCATAGCCTCAGGAGTTTTTTCAAAAATAACACCACTAAATAACAATAAAATTATTTAAATATGTGACATACTTTAAATCAAAAGACAAACAAAATAGTTAAAATTATAAATTTGATTAGGTTAGGTCGAGTAACCGGGCAACTCGATTATGAGTTAGTCGAGCTACTTGACCTATTGAATAGATTAATTTCAGATCACAATTTTAATCGAGTAACTCGACAAACATGATTTTCTCAGTTTTGTCGAGTTACTCGATTAACTTCTAACGATGCATATTTCTCATTTTATAGTTTATTTTTGTATTTACATTATGTAATATACCTAAAAATTTTGATGTTTTGTTTTTTCGTTATGTTTTTTTACCAACTCGTGGAACTCAAATTTATATTTGTCAAGTTACTACATAAATTAATCATAATAAAACAATATATAATATATTGTATTGATTGACTATCATATATATTAAATTTTTATAATATATATTTTATTTTGCTATATTCTAATAAATAATCAATTAAATACAAATATGTATGTGCTTCATTTATCAAATAAGTTAACAATTTATTTGACAAAAATATTCTGCTTTATGATTTTTGCTTTTATCACATTTTTCATCGAGTAACTCGACAAACATGATTTTTTAGTTTGTCGAGTTACTAAAGTAACCTCAACAATGCATATTTTCATTTTTTTTTGTTTTCTTTTTCTATTTAAATTATGTGCTATACTTATAATTTCTGTAATAAATATTATTATAAATTAGGTTAAAATACTTACAACAATTATTAATTTAAAAATACACATTTATTTTAGTAATATAGTTCACATATAATTATTGTAACAAAAAAGTCATTGTCATAACAAATTTTACTACAATTTATTTTCATAATTTATGATGAAATCTATTTAGTAGAAATGTGTCATAACAAATTTATTTTAATCACTACATTTTCATAATAATGTAATAATTGTTTAATAATATATTACTACAAAATTGCTTTTATTATGCTATAAATTTATTATAACAATTTTTAGTTATAATATATTATAGTAATTACTAAAATAAAATACAATAAAATATATTGTATTATAGCGATTATATATACTAAATTTATATGATATATATTCTATTTTACTATGTTCTAATAAATGATGCATTAAATAAAATTTTATATATGCAATATTTATCAACTTGCTCGACAAATCAACTATTAGCCTCACGAATTTCTTCAAAAATAACACCACTAAATAACAATAAAAAATTATTTAAATATATGACATACTTTAAATCAAAAGACAAAAAAATAGTGAAAATTATAAATTTGATTCGTTCGTCAAGTAACTCGAGCAACTCGATTATGAGTTCGGTCGAGCTACTTGACCTATTGAATAGATTAATTTCTTACAATTTTGTGGTAACTTTCGACAAACATGATTTTACATTGTCGAGGTTACTCGATTAACTTTATAAGCATATTTCATTTTATAGTTTATTTTTGTATTTACATTATGTAATATACCTAAAAATTTTTATGTTTTTCTTTTTTTAGTGTTATTTTTTTACCAACTCGTGGAACTCAAATTTATATTTGTCAAGTTACTACATAAATTAATCATAATAAAACAATATATAATATATTGTATTGATTGACTATCGTTATATATTAAATTTTATAATATATATTTTATTTTGCTATATTCTAATAAATAATAATAAAATGCAATTATGTATGTGCTTGCATTTATCAAATAACTTACTCAATTTATTTGACAAAAATATTTTACGTTTTATAATTGTTGCTTTTCTATCACATTTTTCATCAAGTAAATCGACAAATGTGATTTTTGTTTATCAAGTTACTCCAAAGAACTTCAACAATACATATTTATCATTTTTTTGCTTTTCTTTTTTTTTCGTAATAAATATTATTATAAATTACATTAAAATATTTATTATAATTACTCATTAAAAAAAACACATTTATTTTCATTATCTAATTTGACGTATTTATTCTAACAAAAAATTTCATTATTGTAACAAATTTTTACTACAATTTATTTTCATAATTTATGATGAAATCTATCAAATATGAATTTCTTATATTAAATTTTTTCTAATCACTATATCATTATAATAGTATAATAACTAATTAATAATATATTACTACAGAATTGCTTTTATAGTTATAATATGTTATACTAATTGCCAAAATAAAATACAGTAAAATATATTATATTAATTGATTTTAATATATATTCTATTTTACTATATTCTAATAAATAAAACATTAAATAAAATTTTGTGTATGCTTTCTTTATCAAGTTACTCGGCAAACCTAGATTTGAGACTCACGAGTTTCTTGAAAATATAAACCACCAAATAAGAATTAAGAATTATTTAAATGTATGACATCATTTAAATACAAAAGCGAAAACAAATAAATCAAAATTGTACATCTCATTATTTAGTCGAAATAACTCAAGCAACTCGATTTTCGGTTTATCGATCTACTTCACTATTGAATAGATTCACTTCATATCACATTTTTAATCAAGTAACTTTCGACATACGTGATTTTGAGTTTGTCGAGTTACTCAAATAAGTTCAACAATACATACTTTTCATTTTTGGTTTTTTATTTATTTAAAATATGTACTACACTTAAATTTTTATTTTTTATTTTATCATGTTATTTTTAACCAACTCGTGAATCTCTATAAAATAAAACATAATATATTCTCATTAATGCCTATAATAATAACCATCGATAATTATATTATGACAATCATTTTTCCTTTATAACTATTAAAAAATAAAATTCAAAATGATATACTAAATAAAATTTTGTATATACTTTATTTATCAACATATTCAACAAATCCAAATTTTAGATTCACAAATTCCTCGAAAAATAACACTACACAATAAGAATAAAAGTTTTTAAATGTATTACATAATTTAAATAAAAAGAAAACAACATAATCAAAGTTTTAAATTCCTTCATTCGTTCGATCGAACTCAAAAATCCAGATTTTCGGGTTTATCGAGTTACCTCAATTGTTGAATAGATTAATTTTGTATCACACTTTTGATCAAGTTACCGACAAACATGATTTTGTGTTTTTCAAGAATACTCAAAACAAACTTCACCAACGCATATATTTCATTTTTTAATTTACTTTTTTTGTTTACATTATCTAATGCATGTAAGTTTTTTTCTTTTTAATTTACGATCTTATTTTTTAACGAACTCATGAATCTCAATCTTAATATAATATCTTATACTAAAATAGCTATTATAAAAACATTTAAATTTTATTTTAAATTAATATAATATATCATCTTTAACTTTATTAACTAATATTTATATATTTATTTTTCTTTATTTAAATCATTTCATATTTTTTCCCTACACATGCGTAACTTTACTTCACTCTCTCTCTTTTGTTTCGTTTTAGTCGTTTTTTCTCTTTCCTTTCAAACTTGGAAATTATGTTTTTGTTACGTCGTGTCAAGTCAAATTTTATTAATATCAAATTTCATATTATATCGTATCAATAAACTATTCTCGACATACAATTTTTCCTATAGATTTCATTTGATGCACAACGCACGATCTTAAACTTAGTATATATATATATATATATATATATATATGAGTGCTTCTCTCTTCCCGAATTGGGAATCCCCCATTGTCAGAGGCCCAATTATTTAATCTACCCCACACCCCTCACACCCCATTATTTAATCCACATCACACCCACACCCCTCTCCCATTATTTAATCCAGAAACCCCAACCCCTCTCTCCCTAATTCAATTCATTCCACCACCCCACGAAAATTACCTCCATATTATTAATATAATTAAATTTATTAAATTAAAAATAAATAATTTCTTATTATTATATTCATTTTATATATTTTAAATAAATATAATATATAATAATATTTATTGAATTAAATATTATTATATATATATATATATATATATATATATATATATATATATATATATATATATATATATATGTCATATAATAAATAATACGATTAACGTTAATTTTTATTAATGTTACAACAAGGATAATTAGTTAGTTTATACTTAGGTAACAAATTTAGTTTTGTTTAGTTTAATGATTTGGTTGAGTTTATTATATATATAAAAAAATTGTATAGTAATTAAAAATAAAAAATAAAAGTTTTTCGAAAAGTAAAATAGAGAAAATGATTTATATTTGGACCCACATTACATATCATGCTTCGACTTCACAATCTTCAATCATGAAAGCGGTAACAATTTTGAAGTAGCCGTGACCCACATGAGTATGATGCACGCTTTAACCCTCGTTATTAATTTATTACTTCTAATGTAATAATCGTTCTTCTTTCCATGTGTAAATTATCGGTTGAAGTAAATTTATGATGCGCGTTTAACCCTCAACCCTTTAACAGTTTAACCCTTTTCTATTTTTACTTTTCGAGCAAATCTTTTATTTTTATTTTTATAATAAACTCAACCAAATCATTAGACTAAACACCAAAACTAAATTTGTTACCCAAATATAAACTAACAAATTACCCTTGTTGTAATATTAATAAAAATTAACGTTAACCCAGTATTATTTATTATATGATATAAATAATATTTAATCAATAAAAATATTATTATATATTATATTTATTAAAAATATAAAATGAATATAATAATAAGAAATTATATATTTTTAATTTAATAAATTTAATTATATTAATAATTTGAGGTAATTTGGTGGGGTGTGAAATAAATTTGGTGGAATGAATTGAATTAGGGGGAGGGTGGGGTTTGCTGGATTAAATAATGGGCGTGTGGGGTGGAGTTGGATTAAATAATTGTGGCCTCTGACAATCAGGATTCCCGATTCGGGGAAGAAGAAGCACTCATATATATATATATATATATACCAAATGAATCAGCCACCAAAAACAAGTAATTGGGACCCAAATAAACCAACAAAATGGTTAAGAAAAAGGATTTATCATCTTCTTCACAAACTGGTAATGGAAAATCTGGATCTGGGATTTCATCGAACAACAAAACATGCAATTTTGACACGCCCGAATAAACCATACAAACTGATTAATTTGGTTCTCAACAAAGGGTCGTCAGATTTACCATCAATAATTAAAAGAGGCGTGAGTTTTCTGGAAGAGAAGAGAGGGCCTTGCAAAGATTTAAAAGAGGGAAAGACGGGTTTTGATGAAATGGAGTGGATTGAAGCAAAGTGTTGATTCAATATGATTGGAATCTGGTACTGAAGTTAAGGTTCTGGATTCAAATATGGTTCTTCAGATGGAGAGTAAGGAGATCAGCTTCATTAGTTTGAAATACTTAATTTGGGTTTGTGTAGATGCATTAACGTTTTAATTTTAAATGGGGTGGGGTGGGGTGCGGTGGGGTGGGGGGGGAAGAAGAATATTTTTAATTATTATTTTTCTCTTTTTGTTTTCTCTTAAATTTGGGACGTTCTTTGTAAATTTTATTTATGAATAGTAGAATGTCAAAATGTCCTTATAAAATAAAGAGAATAGAATGCACGCGGGGACCATTTGTGCAAAAAAGCCAGAAATAACGGTTAATTTGGCGGAATTGGACGAAAAAGACAATTATTACCAACAAAGTTTGAAATAGGGGCTACACTGCAAAAATAAAAGATAGGTCCTCAATCAAGTAGTAAGTACAAAGATAGGGACCATTTGTGCGAAAAACCTATTTTCAATTGTATTTCGATTAAGTCCTCCAAAATTATATCTTAGGTCCTTAATCGTTTTACATCTTTACTCTTTGGTCCTCAATTTTTAATTATCTTTCGGTTAAGTTATCCAAAATTACCTCTTAAGTTTTTCGACTTTTTACATCTTTAAACTTTGGTCCTCCAAATTATTGATTTTAGTAGCAAAAATAAGTACAATTTTAATGGTCAAAATAAGTGCACTTTGAGTTAAATTCTTGACTTATTTTGACCACTAGAATCTCGAGTGTAAAATCAATCATTTAATTAAAAGTATACTTATTTTGATCACTAAAATAAAGAATTTGGAGACCAAAGTTTAAAGATGTAAGTTTGAAAGACCTAAAGATGCAATTTTAGAGGACCTAACTAAAGATAATTGAAAATTTGAGGACCAACGATTAAGGATATAAAATACAATTTTTGGAGGACTTAACTGAAAGATAATTTAAAATATAAGAATGAAAGTAGCACAAATAGAGAAAGAATGGTTGGAATCATTGGGTGGGAGCATCTCAATGCCAACAATTTCCTTCAACCCTTTGTCAAGTTTGTTGCCTTACGGTGGTTCAATAGTGCAATTTGTATTGATTTTTAATCAAAGTTTCCATTCATTTACAAATGACAAGTGTCTTTTACATGTCACTAATTCTAATAGCTTTTTTCTTTTATGTTCTAATATTAAATCCAAGAAATATATTTTAAAATATCGAGCAATAAAATATAAACCACTCATGTATCCAAGAACAATCTAGACATTTTTGAAAAGAGAGTATTATTCATGGAATAGAGTTATTAGATAACACAAAAAAAGAATAATTGAAGAATTAAATTAATTCAAACTTCTAATTTTATAATTAATCTTATAAAATAATCTATCAATTTATTATTTATATTTATACAAACCGAGTAGTGATTATAATAAATAAATCATTGGTAATAAGTCATTGTACTTGATAAAGTAATCATAGACTCTTTTTCGAGGATTTAACATGTATGCATATAGTTAATATGGTTGGTTGGGGTTCAACTTTCAAGTAAGAAAGATACTAATAAAGTTGTAGTTTGATCAATATCGCGTCGCACTTTTTAGTCATTTATTTCCCATCCAAATACAAGCTGGGGACTGATTTGTTACCGATTTTTAAGTTGTGCATGTCGTAAATTTTAAGTATACTAACACCTTTTTTAATAAGATGTACTCTTTAGTAATTAACAATATGTCTTGTCTACCAAACATTGTACTAAACATGGTAGAATGATAATAGATAGAAGGTGTATTGTTCCTTTGGTGAACAATAACTTTGTGTTGACTTTTTATTCGTTAGATGAAATCATTGGGATTTCATAGTCTATAATAACTTTGTGATACCGATTTCGATTCAATATTAGAGCTTTATCTACTACGATGAGCGCTCAGCAGGTGATTAGTGTTTAGAGTACATAAACATCCAAACTCGTTAGTGGGTGAAAAATCTCGTATTACTGTTGTTATCTTTTTTCGTGCATATTTTGTTAAGATTCTTGGGATATTATATGTGATCTTGACTCATCATGAAATTTTCCAATTGATTAAATTTGTTATATTATTATAATATCTAATTTTAGACATGTAATGATTTAAAAAAAATAATTTCATCACTTTCAATACATAATAACCAACAAAATGGTGTTGAACAAGAAGAAAAGATAGAAGAAAAGTCAGTGAAATGAGAAGTTGGTGAAGTAAGAAGAAGAAAAAAAAAACAAACTTTTGAAAATGTTCTTTGCTAGTCCTTGATTTCATTCTAAATTAGCATATGTGCTTCTCCTCAACCCACAACTTTCTGCCATTAATTCAGCTTTATTATACTCTTCTTTTACTTTATTGAGATTGTAAGCAGGCTAAGCTTTTAAACATAATTACTCCAAGGTTCAATCGATTCAAGGTAAATTCTCCATTGATCTCCTCTTTTATTCGAGTTCAATGATATGATCATTTGTTTCTTTCTTCTTGGGTATACATACTCATCTTGTCTCAGAATTCATAATTACAACTCTTTCATTTCTTACATTCACTTCCTTCCAAATCGTCTACATTAATTAGTAATATACATGAACAATTTTTTGAGTAAAAATATAAAAATACAGAGATTCTTTATTTTAAATTAGTAATATTCTCTTTTTTTAATGGTTCTGCTTGAGAGTTCAAATTTATTCAAAAGGAATTAATGTTTTGAAAAATTTCTTGATTGAGTTTATTTTGCCAAATTTAGTGTCTTGTGGTATAATTTGTCAGGGTAATAACAAAGAGTTACATTGGTATGGTATTTCCAGAAATTCACATGGATCAATTGTTAAGCACTATCGAGGCTTGATGAAAATACACAAACTCTTATAAGAAACATCGAATTGCTGACAAGTTCAGAAGTAGATGTGCATGTAGAAATACAAATGCAGCATATCTTTCTGGAAAAAAAATGCAAGAGAGAGGTTGAAGATTGGTTGATTAATGTCGAAAAAATATATCACGAGAATTGAAAGCTTAGAACAAGAAGTACAAAGCAACATACACGCTTATTCACAACAAAACTTGGCAGAACGAGTTGAAAGAATGACCAAGGAAGTGGTAGAGCTTGTTGAGGATAATGATAGTATTGGCCAGATATTGTTAACAGGCCCATAATTTCTACAAAATTTCAGTAACATTTGGGCATCATTAATGGATGACAACGTCTTAAGCATTGGCATTTATGGAATGGGGGGAGTAGGCGCAAAACGATTCTGGCAAAGCGTGCCCATGATAAGCTCTTAAATGAATCCAAATACATGCCTCATGTTTTTTGGGTACTATCTCCCAAGAGTTCACCATTTACAAATTGCAGAATTATATTTCCCAAGCTTTGAAAATAGGTATCTCAAAAGAGAGCGACGAGAAGAAAAGGGCAGCTGAACTATTCCAGGCAGTAAAGAATAAGGGGAAATTTGAACTTATACTAGATGATGTCTCGAAACAGATTGACACAGAGAATATAGGTATTCTTCTAGGGATGGATGGATGCAAGTTGGTAATAACAAGTCGATCACTAGAAGTTTGTCACCGGATGGGCTTCCAGAAGATTATAAAAGTGAACACATTTTCTGAGAAAGAGTCTTGGGAATTATTTTTAAAGAAACTTGACCATGTTGAACTTTCCAGAAGTAGAAGAGATTTGCAAGAAAATGACCAAAAGATGCAGTGGCTTGCCACTTGCATTAGTCACATTGGCTGGAAGCATGAGGGGGATGGTTGACATTCATGAATGGAGAGATGCATCAAAAGAACTAGATGAATCATGTATGGGGCAAGCTGACATGGAAAATGGTGTTTTGCCAATACTCGTGTATGCTTTTAACAGATTGAAGGATCCAAAGCTAAAAAGTTGTTTCTTGTATTGCTACTTGTTTCCTGAAGACTATGATATTCCAAGAGACGAATTGATTGCAAATTTCATTTCAGAAGAGTCGATGGATACAAGATCAAGTAGGCGAGCAGAGTTTGACCAAGGTCATGCAATACTAAATAAACTAGAGAAAGCCTGTTTAGTAGAAATCTGGACTGATAGAGAGGTTGTGAGGATGCATGATTTGATCAGAGATATGGCACTAACGATAACTAAACATAACCCTAGGTACATGGTAAAAGCTGGACTAGAGTTAACGGAAATACCTAAGATACAAAACTGGACAAAAGATTTGGATAAGATTTCCTTGATGGATAACTCTATTCATGACATTTCATCTGACACGTCACCAAAGTGTCCTAGACTTTCATCGTCGATTTTGAGTAAAAATTATCTTCTCAAGTTTATTCCAGAATGTTTCTTTGAGTAGATGCGTGGTCTCTATGTTCTCAATTTAAGTGAGACTTCAATTGAGCAGTTGCCAAATTTCATTGGAAATCTTGTATACGTGCCACCATTGGAAAAGCTCAGGTCACTGAAACAGCTGGACTTAACAAGTACTAGCATTGAGGAAGTGCCAAAAGGTATGGAAAGCTTGACCAACCTTAAAATCCTATACTTGGATTGTTGCAATTTAAAGAATATGACGACTGTGATTTTTCATAGACTCACACATCTTCAGGAGCTCACATTGCCATGTCATGTTGTACACCCAACAGATGTTGATTGAAACAGTTGGAACTATTTGATGGAAGATTGAATAGTGCATCCGATCTTAACCAATTAATCATGTCTCAACAAAGTGAATGGCGACTCAGATCCTACCACATTATTTTAAGCGAGCTTGGAGAAGTTTTTGGATATGATGAATATTATCCATCTTGTAAAGTGGTACATTTTGGAGATGACAGTCCATAGATTTTCCAATAGGCGTAGATGAGAATTTATTGCCACAAGATATTGAGGAACTACTCTTTGAAGGATCTGCTTGAGTTGTTGCTTATTACATTATTTCCCAATGTTGAATAATGCTAAAGACGTAAAGAAATGCGACATAGCAGTCGAGAATAAAATAGAGTGCATTATGACATTATCGTCTCTGAGGAAGAACAACGTCTCTCGTGGGGTCCCATTCCAAAGCCTTGAAGATTTATCCTTTATGGTTTGCCAAATTTTATTGGTCTCCTCAAGTGGGAAGGACGAGAAGCGTCTCACCTCTTCCACATGGTGCTTTTTCCCAACTTAAAATGTTGCACATTTATGGTAAAATGAAGATGCTTGTGTTGGGTTGTATGCCCAAATAGTATAATTTTCTTTGTGATGAAATGACAATTTTATATTGAATAAAACTTTGGTTTGTATTAATTTATTATTATTGCATTTGTTTAATATTGAGTATGTAAATAAAGTGCAAATGATCACTTGTGATAATATAAGTTGGATACTATGTTGAGAAGTATAGTGTGACACAACTTATATTTTGATTATCAATAAAATTGTTCACAACTAATGTATAAGGGTTGGTGCCTTGTACCGGAAGGTTGTAGTGTTGACTATTCACTCATTCGGGTTTGCGATTTGTCCTTATCGCAGAAATAGATTAATGGTGACACTAGTACACTTGGAGTGTATTGAACGGACCATTTGTCGAATTTAATTATATAGTATGACCGTGCGAATAATTAAATTTCACTTGATCATCGGATATTTCATCTAAATCCCTTGACAAGATTGTGTATATCTTTTCGTTAGTTTGATAGTTCTTTGATTCACCAATAGGTGAGATCAATTTAGTTGATCAAATATCTCAGTGAGTTGGGAGCTTGAGAATAGACGAAGTAGAGAACACGAATTCGTGTCGGGAACTGTCGCCCTGAAAAATGGGTCGAGTGACAACTCATTAGTATTTTAATTATAATAAACACGTGAACACCTAGCAAAGATCCTGGTTTTATTGAATTAAAGAAAATTTTTATTTTCTGGCTAATTCTCGTGCCAGTTTTCAACAAGTGGTTTTATTGAATTAAAGAATTTTTTTATTTCATTAGTATTTTAATTATAATAAACACGTGAACACCTAGCAAAGATCCTGGTTTTATTGAATTAAAGAAATTTTTTATTTTCTGGCTAATTCTCGTGCTAGTTTCCAACAAATTGTATTAGAGCGGTCTAGATTGTTCACGTGTTTATTATGTTATGTAGATCTGATAATTGCATGTTCTAGTCGAGCGGTGTCTAGGATTATTTGTTTATATGTTGATTGAATAATTGTAATTATTTTAAACCGTGATCCAATTATTTTGTGGCCCCACTTGTTCATTGTATTTCGTTATTTTTGAGTGCAGAACAAGATCGGTGGATTATGACTCCATCATCATGATTTAATTTTTAATTGTAAAATAAATTTAAATTGTGAGCCCTTAAATGGAACTAGTTAATTTTTGTAATGATTGAAAATGGACGATCGGACCAACGAAGAAGGAACCAACAAAAAAAAATGGATGGAGGTTCTTGACCGCCGCACGAGATACGTGCGGCGGATCTACTCATCGGCAGACGGCCAGCCGAGATCAAGGATCCGGCAGCCAAAGTCGGCCAAGCAGATCGACCGACGCCGGGCGTAGATCTTAGATCTCGCGCGGTAGCGCGCGATATGCGCAGATCTCGGGCTCGGGGCGGATCAAGATCCGCTGCTGGCGAGACTAGCGTAGATCAAGGATCCGCACGATTCAGTGCCGGTGTAGATCGAGATCTATTCGCGGTAAGGCTAGCGGGATCAAGGATCCGCGATACGGCATCGGGCGTGATCGAGATCTACCCGTGGCGTGGTAGTGCGGATCAAGGATCTACAAAGTCGGGCAATCGTGCGCGATCGAGATCTCGCACGCCGACGAACGATCGCGAATCTCGGATCTCGCACATTGCATCGGTTAAGACAGGATCAAGGATCTGCGTGTGGCGCATAGTGGGCGCCCGGGCGGACCTTTGATCTACTTGGTTTTTCGCTACCGCTGGTCTTTGGAGAGATTTGCTCGTTGGCCGCGTGTCGAGACGACGACACATATCCGACTCCGAGGATTCGAGCCATGGTGTGAAGGATTTTTACTTTTGTGAAAGCGATCTCAAGGAAGAGTGAAAACCATGTTTGGTTGTTGGGATAGTGTCTGTTTGGGACTATGGATAGCTACTGTTTGGTTCTATGGGTATTGTCTGTTTGGGACTATGGATAGTTGCTGTTTGGTTCTATGGATAGGTGCTGTTTGGATCTTTGGGCTAAAATTTCAAGTTAACAAATTGGACTTGGGCCCAATTAGTTTTTTAATTTGATTTTTGAATCTTGTTTTGGGCTTAATTTATTGCTAATGTATGCTTTAAATATTTGTTTAAAATATTATTATTCTGTAAATCATGTCATATAGAATTAATTTTGGCATCGCTCGTGTAACTTATAATAGAATGCATTTCACTGAAATATTGGTTTTCCCTCGATTAATTTAATTTAAATTAAATTTTTCTTGAAAGAGAAGTCCATAATAATTAAACTATGTGTTAATTTGATTAATGTGAACAGTTGGTAATTATTTAAAATTAAAATCTATTATTTTAAAATATTGAGTGGAAGAGGGTATTTATTTAGATAAAAACCCACGGTCTCCTTTCGTCAATTCATAAGCAACAGAATTCATTAGCCTCGTGCCGGTAACGCAACGAACTCCCTATAGGAGGGCTGCGTGATTCAAGTTGTTTGATTGAATTCCTTTTTGGTAAGATCGTCTATATAGAATATAATTTGAGATCATCCTATAGATAGCGAGATTATTTTTCAAGTATCTGGAGATCTAGACAAAGGTTATACACTCAAATCGAGATCATCTACGAACCTCCTATAGAAGCTCTCATTTATGATCTTGAGGACCAAATAAAGTGATACTGGATTTATCTAGACATTTATTGTCAAGATATGATTTGTCTGTGGGAGAATCCCACTTAATCGATGGACATGGTAACCTTTCTATAGAGAGGCCTGTTGAATCACAATGATTAAGTAGTCGTTACATTATTGTAGTTTTATAGATCTACATGTGCATTCATGCATCATATGTTGAATTCGCTACTCAATTTTAATATGCAATAATTTTTTATTTTTCAAAGAAAATGTCTCTCGGTCCATTTTCGGTTATCCTAAAAGAAAACCAACTTAGTGGAGAAAATTATGTGGATTGGAAACGTAACCTAATGATTGTTCTCACCGTTGAGAAAATTGATTTTGTGCTTGAAGAAGATTGGCCTCGAACAACCCAATCGAGACCGCAAGCAAAGACAAGAGAGATTCTTATGATAAGTGGGTGGTGCCAGACAAGTTGGCTCATTGTTACATTTGGCATCGATGTCGAATGTGTTACAACAGAAGCAACATGATCCTTGAAACCTCTTATGACATAATGAAAAGCCTCAAGGACATGTTTGCACATCAAAGTAGGAGAGCTCGGTTCAAGTCATCATACCTTATAGAACATCCGTGATGAAACCCGAAACACCGGTGAAAGACCATATGTTCACCATGATTGGACACTTCAATGTGGCAGAGAATCTGGGTGCAACTATTGATCAAGATACTCATGTTGATATGGTATTGAACTCTTTACCTGATATGTTTTCACAGTTTACTGTAGACTATCACTTACACAAGATGGATATGTCATTGATTGAGTTGATGAATGAGTTACAAAATGTGGAAATTGGTCTTAAATCAAAAGGTGGCGATGCTTATGTAGCAATTGGCTGCTCCCATGTTTCCAAGCCGAAAGGTGGAGGTGGAAAGAAAAGGAAGAGAGCTAACAAGAAGTAGGAAGGCAATAAGACCAACGCAGATGGAAAGCCGAAAGGCAAGTGTTTCAAATGCGGTCAGAAAGGACACTTGAAGAAAGACTTTCCTGATACACTAGCTAAAAAGGAACAAGGTGTTGATTCAGGAGAGCAGAAAATTCAGTGAAGACCAATTTACTATAATAGTCGGCACATGAGCAATAGTTTCGACGATAGCTGTAGGAGTAGTTTATTTTATTTCAATAGTGGTAGGTGTTTAATTTTTAAAGACTGTTACTATGTCCTATAGATAAAGTGGAATATAATTCTCATTTTCTTGTTAATAGGACAAGGTTATTCTCTTATTTTGTGATAACGCGCTTTACTTTTGATGAATAAAGCTCCTATTTGTGCTGGATATTTGGTGAGTGTCTTTACATATTAAACTATTCCACAAATGAAAATTCATAACACTTCTACAAATCATAATAATAACTAGTGTTGATTGGGAAGCAACTAAAATCATGTTCAAAACGATCGAGTGATCAACTCATATATAATCGATTTGTAAACAATTTAGACATGTTTAATACAATGTTTGGTACACATGCTATAGAAGATTTATTGTTTATTACTGAAGAGAACACCTTATGAAAAATGCCAAACAACCTTCAAAGCAATCCCCAATTGCATTTGGATGGGTATAAAATGACTAAAAAGTGCTACACGATATTGATCAAAATGACAAAATTTTCAACGTTGGTATCTTGTTAAAGAAAACCACAAATGACTTGTGCGGTATATGAGTGGATGCGGAATAGAGATGGCAAAAAAAACTGCCGACCAACCCGCCCCACGCCCGCCTCCCCACTGTAATAGGACGGGTTCGAGGCAACCTTGCCCCTGCCCGCCCCGCCACTTTAAGGGAGCAAAAGTTCTGGGATAATGAAAGAGCATTAGTTGCAATCTGGGATAGAGAAAATGGGAGTTGTAGATTGAGTGTTTCAGAGATTGTGGATCCAGATGAAGAGGAAAGCGAGTTGCGGAACTAAGAGATAAAAGTAAGCAGAAAGGAAAGGCAAGTTCTGTTGTGAGTGATTCAATTTTTAGTAAAAAAAATCTTCCGTTTATGCTAAGAATGTGAATTAATATTTGAAAACAAAAACCCATAAAAAGAGGATGAATTTAAGAAGATTAACGGCAAACAAGGTGAAGAAAACAAGATGGGGGGTAGACAGGAAGTAGAGGAAGAGGAAGGACCTTGCCGAGAAGGATTTCGTTGGTGTATGGCCTATAGACATCGGAGGTGTCAAGGAAGGTAACCTTGGAGTTGATGGCATGGTGAATAACCTGTTAGAAATAAAATCTTTAGTTTTTAATTACATACACAGAATTAAAGATTCCATATATCATGCCAAATTATCTAGTACAATTAATTGATATACCTGCTCCATTGGGTTGAAATCGAGAGGTTGGATATTCCACGCCTAATCACCTCAATAATGCTCAATAAAATCTCTCGTCTATAATGGTGTAGAAGAGAAGATCAAAAACCGTGTTTGACCCAGTGGACCATAATCCTTATTTGTAATATTCTCAGAACCATAGTCACCCATAGTCTAATTAGAAGTCCATCAATTCTAATTAGACTAGGATCCTAGCTTTTACACATTCTGTAGTCTCTACAACATACAACTAGTGACAAAGTTTTGCGTTCCATATTCCATGATTATATGCCTCATAATAGGCTTATGAACTCATCGCTCTGCCATGGTAGATGGAGCTATGAACGTTTGCTTAACACTCTTCCGTGATATAGCTTATTCAACGTAAGATAAATATAGGCCAATGTGGATCTCTTCTCAGTATTGGCATCTAGCAAAACCGAAATCGAGAATACCTAATGATCTCCAAATGATCTAACTTCCAATAGGTGAGCATGCAATCTTTCGTTCTCTCAGAATAGCGCATAACCCTTTTGGTCGCTTTCCAATGATCTATCCTGTGGTTACTTAAATATCTCGCTTAATAATCCCACTATGAACGCTATATTCTGACGCAGTACATACTTGAGCATACATAAGATTCCCTATATTCGACACATAAGGAATCTTTTGCATTTCTTTACATCAACCTCATTCTTGTGACATTGATCGAGGTGAGCTTGTCTCCTTTAGAAATGGGTGTATCTCCTATTGAACTTATGGTACACACAATCTTCAACTATATTGATCTCAAATCCAAATGAGATAATGACTTGATGAAATTTTTGATACCATTGACGGCAAGCTTACTTGAGACCATAGATGGATTACTTTAGTTTGCATACCATTTTCTTTGGATCGTTACTCACAAAGTTTTCTGGCTGCACCATATACATTGTTTCATCAATGTTACCATTGAGAAACACAGTCTTTACATCCATTTGATGTAGCTCCAAAACAAAAGGAGCTATAAGTGCCATTGCAGTCCTGAAAGAGTCTTTCAATGAAACTAGAGAGAAATTCTCTTTACAATCAATGCATTAT
This sequence comes from Forsythia suspensa, assembly GCA_023638005.1. Lineage (NCBI taxonomy): Eukaryota > Viridiplantae > Streptophyta > Magnoliopsida > Lamiales > Oleaceae > Forsythia > Forsythia suspensa. Next base: position 48,031,263 of record CM042672.1, on the reverse strand, counting down.
TTCTGAGTAAAACTATTGGTAATAAGACGAGCCTTATATTTTACAACATTGCATTTTGAATCCCTCTTGGTCTTAAATATCCATTTGCAACCAATGGGCTTCGCACCTTTAGGCAATTTGACGAGATCCCAAACGTCATTGTCTTTTATGGATTTCATATAATCTTCCATGACATCAATCCACTTTTGAGAATTAAAACTTTGTTTGGCTTGATGGAAGTTGATTGGATCATCTTCCACCACTCATAAGTCAATCTCATGTTCTTGGAGAAAGATGATATAGTCGTCTAAAATCGTAGTTGTAACCACCCAAGAATTTTATGTCTAAATTTTACCGTATATTAATACTTCAAGTTCAAAAGATCAAATTCTTTAAGAATTGAAATTTTTCAATGGTGTATGATGTAAAGTAGAGAAAAAATGTTTTAATTAAGTTTTAAGGACCAAATTAGAAGAAATTGAATTTGAAATTTTAGGACTAACTTATTCATACTTTGATAGTTGAAGGAACCAAACCAAAATCTGGAAAATTTGTATAAATTACAGTTTAGCCATTGTGTTCAAGCCTATTTTATAAGCTTTCCGTGAATAGCACACTAAAGTATAAGCAATGCATGTAATATCACCTCAAAGTTCATGTCGAGACCTTCGTTTTGGTATCAAATTTGTAGACCTTTCGTGGTCAAGCGTGAAATTTTACTTTGAGTGAGTTGTCTTTGAGCGAAGTTGTACGACAGCCCGATGATCCGTTCATTTTGCATGTATATACGTTACGAAGCTTGTGACAAGAACTTCGCAACGGTATAAATTTCTCTCGGTTTGGATCTCGTTAGGACCCTCAAATGTTTACCCGAACACGGCATCTCAAACATGAAAATCTGCCTATTTTCTATTAAAATAATGAATTTGGGACACTTGTCAAAAAAGTAATCATGACTTCTTAGGGGCTGTTTGGTAGAACTTAAAATCGAAAAATAAATTAATCCAATAGCACGATACTATATTCGTATGAAATAACAAAATTTGGACAATCAAACATTAAATAAGTGAAAGCAATGAAATAAGTAAAACCAACAATAACCTTTAAAACTCCTATAAATAGAGCACTTTAGTCATTGAGAAAAATCACAGCCAAAGGTAAAAAAATAAAGTGAGTAAAACATTTTATGTGTTCATTTGTAGGTTATAATTCTGCAATAATTTATATTCTTCATCTTGTTCTTTTTTTACTTTTAATGTTTATGTTAGAATTTTAGAATTGTTGCTCAATGTGTTCATAAGTAAGAAGAAATTCTACAGTAATTCATTCATGTTTACTCCTTAGTTATGTTTAATTAATTGATGTTTATGTTGGATTTTAGAATTCTGCTATACCTATGCTGGAATCAAGAAAATTTCCTTAATTATCTTCTTTTATCGATGATATTACAAAAATTTCTTCATCTCTTTCCACCATCAGTTGTACTTTTCTTTTGGCTGAATTTCTACAACTAAATCATAAAGATTAAGTTATTACAAAGTTTAAAGGTTTTATATCATTTAATTCAACTGTTGGAGTTAGTTAAATAGAATATTTTTACTCTAATCTATTTTATTTGAGATCAACAAATTTATGTGAGTAAAGCATTTACTTGCTCTATGTGTTTATTTTGTTCTTAAGTAAGAGTAAAATTCTGCAAAGAACTCATAATCTATTCATGTATACTCTTTAGTTATGTTAGATTATTTAATGTTTATATTGGAATGCTAAATCGTTGCTCAACCTATGTTAGAATTAAGAGATTTTTCTTTAGAAATCTCTCTTCATGACAATTCAGCATTATTTCCAAGTTTTCTTCCATAAATTTCAGCAATGATATTTTTGCATTTTTCTTCCTGTTTGTTATCATTTAAAGTTGCTATTTTTCTTGAATTCATTTCACAATTTTAGCTTTTCAAAGACTATGGTTTCTTACTCAAACTCAATGTTTTCATTTATGCATAATGAGTAAATCAATTCCATGAAGTTTTAAAGTTCTAAAAGGATAGATTAGTGCTTTATATCATGAACTTTTATTACTTGTAAATTTCATTTGAATTTGGATTTTGATGTCTTCAAAGTTTCATGTAACTTTAATTTAACTTTTGTAGTTAAGTTTGAATATTTTACATTGAGCTACTTTAATTTATCTTGTTTGAGACCATATAAATAAAATGATAAACTGTAACAACACAACCCTAGTGCGTGTTCGTGTTCCTTGGATTCGTGTTCGTGCTTCTAGCATCATGTGGATTTATGCTTCTAGTATTCTTATGGATTTATGATTCTAGTAGCTTTCTCTAGATCATAGGGATGGCAACCACATGTGGATGTTATATATATGTTATATTTCTTGTTTTCATCCAAGCCAAATTCTTATGTCTATGTTAAAAAATTTGAAATGAAAGCATTTAAGATGATATTTGCAATCATGATCTTTAAAGAAACTTCAATCCATATGCTAGATCATGATTAATCACTAAGTCCCTAGAATTTGTACACTAATAAGGGGTTGAATGCCTCATGGACCATAGGGTCCAATATGTTAAGGTCATAGGCCACAGGGCCATATGAATGTTAAGACCATAGGGCCGAATTTCCATGAACTCCAAGCCATAGGGCTGTTTGAGGAGTTAAGGTCATAGGGCCTTTGGGATCCCAAAAGAGCAAATAGTTGCTCTAAGAATGTATCTTAGTGCTATTTTAAGCACAAAGTTTGAGCGCTACAAGTTTCTGTACAAGTTTCTATGTATGGACAAAGACAAGATAAAATTTGGTTGCATATGCATTTTATATTCAATTGGTTCACGATTTTGTTCTTATCCTACGTGATTATGTTTAATTGTTGTTTTACTCACTAAGCTTCATAGCTTATAAGTCGCTTTAAATGATGACTTTTTAGAGAATGGATAGACTATGCAAGAATGGATAGACTATGCACCGTGTGGTGAAGACTTGGAATAGGACGTTCAACCATAGAAGAGAATATCATATCATTACAAAAAGAGAAGTTTGGACTCACTTTCCATAATGGCCCGGAGTATATGTTAAAGAAAGAAGTTATAAAGCGCTTTTTTTTTTTTTATCTATAACGCAATGCCAATGGAGCTTTTGAGGACTCTACACTTCATCACATGAAATATGACGGTTTTCTTTTGATTTAAACTCTTTTGAAGATTCTCTTGTATGGTAAAATGTTGTTTTTGGTTCTTTAATGTAAATCGAAAAACATAATTTTGTAAATTTTAGAAACCTGATATAATTAGAAGAAAGAGGATCTCATGTACTACAATTGTAATCAAGTTTATATAATCAATTTTATAAATTATTATGTTTTGTACATTCTTAAAGTTTTATTTCAAGTTTCAGCTTTTAAGTCTTAAAATCATATGTTATAAGTTTAAATTAAGGAGTTAAGATGATGGACTTATGCATGTTTGATTTAAGACCGATATAAGGATACTAGTATCCATCAGAAACTAATTTTCTAACTTAACTAGAAAGTACTAGAACCCTTTAGCCCTAAAGCAGAAAGAGAAATACATGTCATGTATTCTTTAAAAAGGATATTAAATTCTTTCAAAAGTTAGTTTTCTAATTCAACTTGAAGCTATTAAGAGCCTTCAGTTGACCTGAAGCAAAGATAAAAAATAAATAAAAAAATTTACCGAAAATTCAGAGGTCGTCACACTAGTTCTCCTTTCTCTAGTGGATCTTCTCAATGACATTTGTTCTTGAGGTTGTTGAGCTTGCTCATGAGGACCAACTCCTTCATTTTGGTTAGGAAACATTCTCTGAATAATCCGGATTCACATATTGAACAATGTCAGCAATAGTAGGAAGATAAACGAATTCCTCTTCAAAGACAATGTCGCTAACCTTATCTCCCCTTCCAAGCTCAACATATTATCCAAAGAATTTTGCATTTCCGTTCTTCGAAAAAGACATAGTCGAGGATCATCGAATTTGTAACCCCTTGATCGTTCATGGTACCCAACAAAGTAGTAGCTACGGTTCTTGAGGCCGCTTCTTTCATTCGGCTGTAAGGACTTGCCTTTAGCTAGACAACCCCAAATATGCAAGTGCCTAATACTAGGCTTCTTGCACATCCAAAGTTCATAAGGGAGGTACTACTTTGCTTGGAACCCTATTAAGGATGTATGGTACAGATCTTTAGTGCTTCTCCACATAGGGATTTTGGTAAAGAAGAATGAATAATCATACTTCTTACCATGTCCTTAATAATAATTTAAAAGTTCATCTAACCTCAACTACAACTGCTTTAGTGTCGCCCATACAGATGAATCTTTCAGCATCACTTGGCTGTCGGCACCATAGGCAATCCTGTATAGACACACTTATGTGAGTGGTAGCACTAGAATCTATCCATCAAGTGTGTCTAGGTACAAAAGCTAAATAAATTAACTTCAGAACAAACTAAAGCGAGAAGCATACCTTTCTTAACATGCCATGCAGCGTAACTAGGGCATTATTTTTTCATGTGTCCACCCTTTTTGCAAAAGTAATAGGTGAACTCCTTATTATATTTTTTTTTTTTTTTTTTTTTTTTGCACTTTATGTTGTGGTTCCCCAACCGCAGCTTAATTTTTTTTTTTTTTTTTTTTCTCTTGAGGAGTGGTTGATAATTTAGTACTTTCAGTCCTCTCACGCTTAATTCTTTTCTTCTTCTTTGCAAACAATGAGATATGAGCTCATTAAGAGTCCATTTATCCTTTTAGGTCTTGTAACTCACTTTAAATTGATCGAATTGTGCAAGAAGAAAAATCAAAACTAGATGCACGAATAAGTCTTCGACAACTCTAACTTTAGTACCTTTAGTTTGGAAGTGAGATTAGACATTTTCATAATGTACTCCATTACGTTCCGTTTTCCTTTATACCTAATTGAAACAATGTGATCCAAAAGATGACTTGTTTCAGCCTTTTCGTTTTTTTGGCAAAACGCTTTTCAATTTCCTTAAAGAACGCCTCTTAGCATTTTCCTCCTCGGACATAGCACCCTAATTGTTTCCGAATGGAACGTTTCATGATCATAAGACTCATGCGGTTAGAAAGATCGCAAATTTTTAAGTCCATTTTATCCTCAATGGAACTTTAATAAGTGAGAGTAGAAGGTCGTTCTGTCTAAAGCGCAAGATCAAGATCCATGTGATTAAGAACAATCGTAACGTTATCTTTCCAATTCTTGAAATTTTTGCCATTAAGCACAAAAATGAAATTAATGTTAGCAGATATTGTAGAAGCAGAATTAGAAACTGAAACGAGAGAATATATCAAGCTTACAATTAATGATCATGTCATAACATATGTATGACAAATTATATAACGGTGGGCCACAAAGACAAGATACCTAGCACAACATTGATATTTAGTCTTTAGACGTAAACACCAACTTGTAAGTGATACTACGTGTAGTAATTAAATATTAATAATTAATCATGTCAAACAATAAGTCTTTCTTTGGACTTATTGTCCACATGAAAACTTTATAATTGTCACATATTTATCACCACATGTATATCTCATCATTTGACCAAGCAAAGAACCTTCCTAGGCGGTCATTGTTCGCATAAACAATAAACATACATCTTAATATTTCAAAATAAACAAATCTACACAATAGATGTTACTTTAGTAACGTATCATTTCAATTTATTTATTTTGAAATATAAGACGATTAATTCAAGGATCTGAAGATATTTTAGGGATTAAATTTGAAAATTTCAAACTTAAGGGCCTAAGATTTTAAAATATGAAAACTTGAAAGACCTAAGATTTAAAATTCAAAACCTTAAGGACTAAATCTTGAAATCTAAAACTTTAAAGGCTTAATTTCAAAACTCCAAATATTTAAGGCCCAAGATTTAAAATCAAAACTTTAAGGACTTAAGATTTAAAATCCAAAACTTTAAGGACTAAATCTGAAAATAAAAAAAAGCATGTATTTTATTGCTTGGTCCATTACAAGATACTTAGCACAACATTAACATTTAGTCTTTGGACAAAATATCAATTGCAAGTGGTATTCTCCACATAGTAATCAAATATATATAATAAATTTGTCGAACAATAAGCCTTTCTTTGGACCGACTTATTGTCCACATAAAATCTTTATAATTATCACATATTTCTTGCCATAGGCATGTATGGTATTTGGCCAAACAGTAACCTTCATTTGGGCCGTTCATTGTTTGCATAAACAACAGACGCACATATCTTAATATTTCAAAATAAATAAATATACGCGACAGAGGTTGCTTTGGCAATGTATCGTTTCAATTTATTTACTTCGAAATATAAGACTATTGAATCAAGAATTTGAAAATTTTCGAAGAAATACTTTAAGATTTAAAACTTAGAGGACCTTAGAGTTGAAATTTTAATACTTCAAGGATTTAAAATTTAGGATTTATGAAGTATTGGGATTGAATCCTAAATTCTAAAACTTTAATGGCCTAAAAATTGAAGAAATTTTAAAACTTTAGGGTTAAAATTGTAAAATTTAAAATTTTAGTGGCCAACTTATGAAAATTTTCAACTTTAAGGGCTAAACTATTAAAATCTCATAACTATGGGGTTACATTACTTAATATTTAAAACTATAGGGCTTAGTTTTAAATTATCATAACCAGAGGGATTTAGTTAATTAATTTTTAAAATTTAGAGACTTAATGTACAATATAAGTCTATATAGCCGCTCGAACAACATGTTTCCTTCTAGCATAATAATGTCTTGGTATATATATATATTATTAAAATATCTGTTGCTTGAGCTTAATATAAATTTAATTAATTTTTTATAAATTTGAAATTTATTAGGTGTTTAATTTTATTTTAAAACAACCATTGTCTTGTTAAAAATATTTGCTTTTTCCTTATATAATCAATGCTTTTTAGTAATTTAATGCAACAGATCAACTACTCTTTTGAAACATACAAAGCACTTTGAAACAAGAGTTTGCAAACTTCTTCCCATTTTTTTATTTTTTGTTTAAAAAAAATCTTAATTCTTTATTTTTTAAATCTTTATTTTGCTCAACAAATCAAACCAAAATTCATACACATAACGATTTTTATCCTAAAAAAAATACATTATAGGCATATTCATTCAAAATCAAAATATGTAATAAAAAAATCCTAATAATTTAACATGGTTTCTGCTCTGATACCAATTATTATAAATAAAATCTTCTGTCTTTAATAACATACACATAATTATAGAATCCATATATCATGTCAAATTATCAAGTACAATTAATTCAGAAGAGTACATGTCTCCATTGGTGTTGAAATCGAGAGGGTTGGATCTTCCATAGTCTAATCACCTCAATAATGCTCAATAGAATCTATGTGTATAATGGTGTAGAAGAGAAGAGCAAAAACTGTGTTTGACCCAGGACCATAACCCTTATTTATAATATTCTGTATACCCTAGTCTATTTAGAAATCCATCAATCTTAATTGGACTAGGATCTGGTCTCCACACATTACAGAGTCCGTACTCAGTTTAGATATCTCTATAGACCAATCAACATATCACTTAATAGCCCTATTAATTAGATAGCTCATATAATTGTAATATATATAGTATGTAGCCTATTATAGAGATAAATAATCCAACATGACCTTAATCATGTCAGGCTCGGGCTTCAGCGTGCCATAGAAGGCCGACATGCTCATGCATCCGAGTCCTTGTGCATACACTTCCAATCCCTGTGAGCCCAGCTTGATTCTAGGCACTTTTACCCTCCTTTTTGCTTCCATTATTCTGGAATTTGAAGGGTTTTATTCTGCAATCTCTCTCTATGCCAAAGCCAGACGAAGAGAAATGTAATTACAAATCATGGTATTCATCTCAGTTTATAAAGAAAACTGCCATTAATGGTTGCTGAGGACTGTCATTTTCTTACTTTTCTTCATTTGGGAGGATTAATGTAAGAGACAACGTATGAAATGGGAAAATAGGATTAAAGTTGAAATCTATGGCAGCAACAAAAAGGGTTCGTCTTAATTTCCATCTCGAACTTGTGGGATTTTGCCCTTTATCACTGGTGAGTGATTGGTTTTAGAATGTAACATCAATCATTTTCTATGAATCCTATTGCCATATAAATAGTTGACTGTTACCAACAGAGATAAATAATATTATTCTATTGATACTAATATACTGTTTACTTAAAGTGGGGATCTGACCGTAGGGTCAGAATTCAAATTCAAAGGCAAGTGAATTAGGTGGGTATCAAATAAAGAGAATACCTTGGTGTCGCTAAAGATAGAATCCACAAATACCTTGACAAACGACGAGGACATGTGGTAAATGGCGGAGGAGAGAATGAGATATTGAGAGGAGATTTGAGTAGATGAACAAATATTACTCAAATATATTGGTGAAGACAGATACATTGTTTTTGTCGTGATAAGTGAAAACTTCATTACAATCGGAATTTTGAAAGTAGAGAATGTACTTTATTGATAGGTAAAAATTGTAATAGATAGTTCAAAATAAGAGTTGCTTAATGATGGTTCATTAGTAACGATGACCATAGTAACGTATGACCATTTTGCTTTGGTAGGTCTATAAAATTGACGTCCAATTGTAATTATTACGTAATTATTCGTGTTAGAATATATATTAGAGGATTCTCATATATATTAGAAGATTGTCCCAATATATTAGAATATATTAGTTGATTAATTTACTTAATATAAATTATGATTTATCTTATTATATAAAACAGTTGTATCAGTATTTTCATTATGTCGTTTTCTTAATAAGATTGGTTCTTTTTTCTTCCTCATTGTTCTTCTCTTATAAGTTTAAGTTATATTATTATTAGAACTTTCACATGGTATCAGAGCAAGTTTGATCCGACTTGGTTTAAACTTAAAATCGCTTATGTTCTCCGGCGAGTGGCCATGCGCCACTCGTCCGGTCAATTTTTTTTTCTTTTAGATGCTGTCATCTGGCTGAGTTTGGAGTTTGGAATTTGGAATTTGTACAGCTTGTTCTTCCGAATTTGGTTGGTTTTGCATCCAAAGATGTCCAAGGTAGTTTGGAATTTGTTCAGTTGTTTTGTTCTGAAATTTGGTTGGTTTTGCATCTAAGTGATAATCTGGGATTCAGTATTTGGTAATTGCATCTAGTGATTTGGATTTAGAATTTGATTCCAAATAATCTAAATTTGCAATTTGATATTTGCATCCATTAATTTCGATTTGGAATCTGGTCAAGTAACCTGGAATTTGGTTATTTTTGTTTTTTGTTAATCTGGACAATTTGTCTCTCCCTTCCTATCCCCTACTTCTCTTCTCTACAATTTGGTATTTGCATCCATTAATTTGGATTTAGAATATGGTCAGTAACCTGAAATTTGGTTGGTTTTGTTTTTGGTTAATCTGGACAATCTATTTCACCCTTCATGTCCCCTTCTTTTCTTTTCCTTTCCTTTATCCTCTTCTTCTTTCTCCTTTTCCATTATTTCTATAATTCTAGTTTTTGTACAATCTTCTGTCGTCAATTTGGTATCAAGTTAGTCTGAAATTTTAGTCTTCCAAGTTCGCATTCTTTTGATTTGATTACTTTGATATGTTCGGATTGGTATTATGACTTTTGTAATGATGTTGTCGACCCATGAGTGCATGAATTATATTGAGATTGACTGTCATCATATTCGTCACCATCTTCACCATCACTCTATTTCCTTACCATTTGTTTCTTTATTGTTGCAGCTTGCTGACTTTTTCACAAAATCATGCCCAATCTACCGATTTCATTTATTGCTTAACAAACTCTCTCTTCTTATTGATGTAGCATCGTGAATTTGAAAGGGGATGTTAGAAAATATGTTAGAGGATTCTCATATATATTAAAAGATTATCCCAATATATTAGAATATATTATTTGATTGATTTACTTAATATAGATTAAGATTTATCTTATTATATAAACAAGTTGTATCAGTATTTTTTATTATGTTGTTTGCTTAATAACATTGATTCTTCTTTCTCCCTATTTGTTCTTCTTTTCCTAGTTTGATTAATATTTCACCGTTTTTCGTTTCTTGCTTGACAAATTATCGCTGCTTATTGATGTAGCACCGTGAGTTTGAGGGGGGATGTTACAATATATATTATAGGATTCTCATATATATTAGAAGATTGTCTCAATATATTAAAATATATTAGTTGATTGGTTTACTTGATATAGATTAGGGTTTATCTTATTATATAAAACAGTTGTATCACTATTTTCATTATGTTTGATTAATAAAATTGGTTCTTTTTTCTTCTTCGAGGTTCTTCTCTTCTTAGTTTAATTTATATTATTATTAGAACTTTCACAATTTGAATTTTTCATGCAATTTCATTGTCATGTGTACGTCGATTGCTTGTTCCAATTTTTACTTCCTAGCATTAATTCTAGGTGAAAATTAGAGTATAACTTGCTGTAAGTGCATATATTGAACTAACAACATTTGAGAGAAAAAATGAATATAAATTCATGACAAAAGTCAATTAAAGCATGTTTCGCTTAGTTTTTTTATAACCTTTTTTTTAAAACTACATATTTCATGAAATTCATAATTTTTATTAATTTTTTAACTATACATTTTATCAAATTTTTTCAAAATCTCTTATAAAACTACTTTTAAACTCCACCAAATAAGCACTAACTTGAAGGCACGCATGCATTATAACAAAAATGAAATTATAGCAAATGTCCTTTTGCATGTGGTACATTTGAAAATTGGATATTTTGGGCAAATATAACCCCAAACAATTATTTAAACATCAACTATATCCTCTTGAAATCTAATTCAAAATTAGATCTATCATTTCACTAAAATCGAATATTGATCCACCACCCACCGCTTTTTACCACCATTCGCCTCCAGCTCACTCACCTCAAATAAGTTACTTTTTTTATAGAATAATTTAGATTATAAAAGAACAAAAATTCAACAAGTTTTGTGCTAAATTAGTTTGGTTGTTTTTAGATTTGAAAATATGTTGAATATAATTGGTCCAAAATTCCTTATAAATTTTTTTTTATATATGATTGGGGTATTCAAACCCCCCCATCCTTTTTTGGTAGAGGTCTGACAACTACATTGGAGATATAATAGTATGTTGAATAAAAAAAAATATATAAATCATATTAAATTTGTGTAAATGGATAAATAGAAGAAAAGAATTTATAGTGAAAGAGCTAGCACATGCCAAACAAGTGAATGGACATTACAAAAAGAAAATGAAGACAAACAACCTTTCCTCTTGGCAACTATCTATCCAAAATGTGTTTTTCCAAGTCGCTAAAAATATTCACCGCTCCACCAACCTTTCTTTCACTAATCAGTCATCATCTCAATCTAAATAAATAACCCTCAGTGATCTCCACAAAAGTCTTGAATATTTACCTTATTGACATGTTGCAATGTTTTCACGATGGAATTGGATGCAAAACCAAATAAGTTCTATAAAGATGGAACTGAATGCAAAACTGTAATATTATATTCAAGTGAAAGTGATTGCTAAATACACTCCATTCTTTCTCTTGGCAAAGGCATTATTTTGTTTGTTTATGTGAAAATCCGAGTGTAAAGTCAAGGATCTAATTGAAAGTACACTTATTTTGACCACTAAAATTGTACTTATTTTGGCCACTAAAATCAAGGATTTGGAAGACCAAAGTTTGAAAATGTATAAAGTTGAAGGACCTAAGATGCAATTTTTTAGAGGACATAATAATTGAAAATTTTGGAGACCAAAGTGTAAAGATGTAAAAAGTTGAAGGACCTAAGATGTAATTTTTGGAGGACTTAACTGAAAGATAATTGAAAACTTGGGGACCAAAATGTAAATATGTAAAAAAAAAAGGATTGAAGGACTTAATTGAAATATATGGACTAAAGTAAATACTATATAGAGTACATGGACTGACATGCAATAAATAAATACCACATCACCATTTTAAATTAGAAATTTAATGGAGTTACCATTAGTAAAATGATTTCTAACTTCTTCAAATGACCACCACTGAAACTTTTGAACTTCAGTGACCATTTTTTAATTTTAACGTAACTTTAGTAACCGTTGATGAAATTAACCCTAAACAATTTATATAACTTTACAAACTAATGTAATATAATTAAAATTTTATTTTTGCACCAAGACTCGAGATAATACGCATGTACAAGTAATATACATATCCAAGTTACGCCCCTCACGATACGGTGCTTGTTGTTCCTATTCGCAGTCCCAAGGCCACCAAGGTGCTCACATCGCCTATATACATGTGCTAGACCCCAAATACCCTATCATCGACAACCCTTAATGATCATCCAGTAGTCTCAAGCGGTATAACTTTCTCGGACACAATGTTCGGTACAACTATAATGGAATTCGCACTCACAACAATCATTCACACTCTCAATATGAATTACAATATATATAATACAAGTCGTGAAAGCACAACCTTGATCACCGTAATACTCACGGTACACAATTAAGCGTATGTTTGATAGTGTTGAAATTATTTTTTAAATACTTATAAGTTTTGGATCTTATTGAATATGTGAATAATTAGTGAGTAGTAAATTGTGGATTATATAGATAAAAAGTATATTACACCAGTTTGACTAGCTTAAATTATAATTTAAACTTTGCCAAACATGTGCTAAGTCATATAATGATATCACTTAATAACGCAAAGCTACAAAGAGGCACATTATCATAAATATATTATATATTGTACTGTAGTTGAAATCATTACCATTTACCTCATAAGTGTATTATTGCTTCAAGATCTGCATTAACAAGATGTTCCTATGTTAATTAACATCATAATATAACATATATTGCCCAATGTGCCTAAACTAGGGTTTATGGGGTGTTAAATCATCAAAAATGGGACATGGGGTCAGAAGTAGTGGGGGTCGACACCCTAAAATAAGGGAATCGACGCCCACAACAATAGGGACTGGGGACCACCTAGCCTCCAGACTTAGAGGTGTCAACCCCCTAAATACTAGGGGTCGACCCCTTAATAGCCTGTCGGGGAGTCAACCCCTGGGGTCAAAGAGGTCGACTCCTCCTTCCGAGAGACACTCCATTTCATGCTCAAAAGGTTTCTTATAATTCAATGGTCGTTTTTACTTTCCCATTTTTATTTTTGTTTATCTAAAAGTATTTAAAAATGGTAAAAAAAATACTTTGTTTTAGACTTTTAGTTGACAAGCTAGCTTCTAACTTTCAAAGGAAAATGAAATCACCCATCTCCAGTAAATAGAAGAGGGTCAATACTCAATACCAATAGTCTAACACTCTAACTGTGATTTTTAATTTTTGTAAATTACATTTTCTACTTATGAGTTAAAATTTTTATTTTGTAATAAATCAATAATAAATCCTAAAAATTTCCGAAAACAATCCTAAAAATTACAAAAAAATTTGGGACGTTACAAGCTTGAGAGTTTGTGAAACTCAGGCAAGCTGGACCATAATTCTGCTCGCAAGCCAGCCCATGGACAGGCACTTGGGCCCGCCCCTGCGAGCAAGCCCATGAATCAGCTCACATAGGCTGCCTTTTGCAGCATGAATGGTTATGGTGCCATCAAACCCAGGCAACGGTTCAAGAATTATTTTTTGTTTTTTTACGTATTTCATCTATAAATGCCACAATTTAACTTAAATTTTGTATACAACTTCTCTACTTTCTCAATCTTCAATCTAAAAGCTTCTAAATTTTCACATCTTAATAAATAGAAGTATAACTTTTCAATTGTTCTTTATAACTCATTCGTTTATTCTTTGTTAGTAGTTTTTTCTTCCACTTGTCTCCAACTTAATCTTGCTTTTTGTTGTATTTTATTCCATATTTCAAATGGATTAAAGTGGAAAACGAGGAGATAAATCAATTTCTTGATAGTTCGAACATTCCAAATGATTCTTTTATTGGTTTAAATGACGTTGCAATTTCTGAAGATGTTAGTAGAAATCGAACTATTCCTACTACTATTGACTTGCAAGAGGAATTGGTATAAGAAACGGTGTCCACCAGTGTTGTCACTCCGAGAAGTAACTTTTGAGTGTTGGCAACATTTTACAAAGAAAAAAATTGTTGAAGATGGTAAAAAGGTAACCAAAGCAATTTGCAATTATTGTAAAAATGCTTTGGCTTGACAACCAATATTGGCACCACTTATTATGGACCAAATGCCTCAAGAAACTTTTGAGGTGTGGATAATGAGCAAGTCCAACTTGCATTTGGTTCTTTTCGGCGATGGTTCTTCTAATTTAGCTTTTAGCTCTTATGAATTGGGTTTATTCTTAGAATGCCATGCAAGAAGTCATGTTAATGTATATAGCGGTGATGAGTTGCCGCTTAGCAAAGTTCAACAAGGATCCCTCAACCTGTATAAACCAACTTCTAGAAATACACCTCGTTTTGATGCAATTAAAATAAATTAAAAAAAAGCATACGTCATAGGTAATTTAAATTTTTTATTGGTTTGTTGACCAAGATAAACTATACGGGTTACATTTATGCCACAACCCATTACTTTAACATTGATAGGCATCAAATTATGCATAAAAAATTGTTGCATTTAAATTAATAGAATAGCTGCATAATGATCAAAATATTTTCAATGTTCTAATATCCCTCATTAGATAATATAGTTGCAAAAATTCGTATTTTCACTTTTTACAATACAACTATTAATACGAATGTTATAAATAAATTAATTAACGAACTTCAACAGGTTTTTGATAGTAAGATTTTTCATGTGTGTTGTGTCACATTTTTAATTGTGATAATTTTGCCACATACTTGATTTTATATTAAAATTTCACAATCACTTTTCAACATTCAGTACTAAATGTAACACATTTTTTCGTAAAAAATATAACAAACGTAACAAATTTAACAAGAGTTACAAAAGTAAAAACAATATTTTCTAAAATCATTAATTTTTTATGATATATGGTGAAATTATCCCTTTTTAATTTAATTGTGCAAGATTAAGTAAATTACGTCACAATTATAAAAATATTAGACATGCTTTTGGCTTTTGGTTTCATCAGTTTGTGCCATGCTTGTAAACAAGCATTTGCAAGTTTATGTAGAGATGGCAATGGGCCGGGCCGGGCCGGGCCGGGTCTTGCCAAGACGGGCTTGGCTCGGCCCGTGAAAGAAATTGTGGCCCAGACCGGCCTATGGTATGCGGGCCACACGTGAACTTCTATATTATTAATTTTTTATTTTTTTTTAAAAAAAAGTTTAAAAGAAATAAGTTATGATAAAATTGACATTTCAACTATAAATTATAGAAATGTAGAAAACTTGATAGTTGAAATGTATAAATTCAACTATAAATTGCACAATAAAAGATCTAATGTTGACAATATATTTGAGAGTTGTGAATTTGTGAAGAATATGGAAACTTTAAGGGGTATTTATAAGAAAAAAAAGAGTCGTTTGAAGGAAAAAAAAAAATTTAAGGACAAACACGGATCAAACCACGGGTCAATCCTTATTTTTGCGGCCCAATCCGTTGTTAGACGAGCCCGGTTCGTGGGCGTCCCAGCTTTCACGGGCAGCCGACCTTTTGCAAATCCCTAAGTTTATGTGCAGAGAACAACTTTGCCAAAAGATCATTTGTGATGGATATAAGTAATAGATGAAATTTTATGTATCTTATGTTATAATGTAGTGTAAAGTATAATAAGCTTATTATAGCTTACTTTAATGACAGACATATTTACGGAATTACGGTCCTAATTTTAGTTTAAATAATACTAAATGATTAATTTCATTTGAGATTGTGAACTTTTGATGGTTTTCTATGATGTGTCTAGGAATGGCAATTTAACCCCGCCTTACCCCCCGCCCGCTTTGGGCCTACCAAAATTCGGGTTGTGAGGTGGGTACGGGCAGAGAACACCTGCCATGGCGGGTCCGGGCGGACCCGCCCTCCCCCTAATGTTTTTAAATTTTTTTTTTTTTTTTTTTTTTTTTTTAAGTAAAAAACTGAAAATGTGGAAAACAATTTAGCAAATTCATTTCTTGAGACTTGAGAGTCGAACCCGGGTTACAAAGAAAATCTAAAAACACTTATCCACCACACCACAACTTTTATATGTAACATATTTTGTTTACTAAATATATTATAACAAATCCATAAATTTCTTTTTCTAACTAAACCCTAATTAATACAATACAATTCTTATTCAATATTCATCCAACATTGAACATTCCAACTCTCTCAAGCCTCAAGAACCCTCACTCTCACACAGATACAGCCTCACTCTCACACACAGCTAGCCGCCATCGCCATCGCCGCCAACAAGACTCCTCCACCTCTGCCAACAAGCACTCCTCCACAGTGCATTCCTCACTTGCAACAAGACGCCGCCTCACTCCAAATGACTCCAAATGCGGCTTCCAGCGCCAGCCGCGTGACCCACCGACTCCAGTCTCCAGTGAACGGTCAGTGATATTGAGTAATGGAAGAAAATTGATTTTGAAATTTCAAATTGGTGGAAAATTGAATCTTTATTCCTCCTTCCGAGATTATGGTCACTTGTTTAGATTTTGAAATTTCCATCTTGCAGTGAGAATTGAAATTTCCATTTTCCATAGCCATTTTTGATAGCCAAATTTTCTGTCCCATTTCCTCACTGAGGATATAACGTGTAGTTAGTTATATATGCATCACTCCCATTAAAAAAAAAAAAAATTTAAAATTAATAAGAGGCGTATGGCGGGCGGTTGGGCGCCCCCCCCGCCAATTGGCGGGTCAAGGCGGGCGGGCGGGCACCCTTACGTTTGGCGGGCGGGCGGGCCGACCCGCCCCGGACCCGCCCCATTGCCATCCCTAGACGTGTCTACTAATGTTTATCATACATCTCTGCTTGTTCTAATGCATTTTATTATATTGCAAAAACTTTTTAATAAATATAAAAGTGGTGCACTATTTGATGATCTAATTATTACTATGTAGACCAAATTTCAAAATAATGAGAAAAATTGTCCATGTTGCTATAGTCACCATCGTAAAATCAAAACATAAATTAAATTTCTACACATTTAACTTTTGATATCCCGATACACTTTGTGATTCAGAAAAATACTTTATGTCATTTGTACAACTACTATAATATTCCACCACTAGTTTCGAGGAGTAGTTCATCGTTTATGGACAAAGATTTATGGTCTTATTTAAGTTCAATCAAAGGTACCTTCATCCTCTTCTCATTTTATAGATACTAGTAGCAGGCATGTTGAATTTCCTATGAAGTTATCTAGATATTTTGCTTCTGATTATTAGAATGTTAGAACCAACAAGAGTTTAAAAAAAAAAAATCTTCTCAGAGGGTGGCGATTTCATGAACGATAGTATTCGATATTATCAATGATCGTGTACGGGCAAAATTATGTTAGACGATAGATGCATGTTGAAATAAGATATATTTGAGAGTCTAATGTGCTTGAAAGACTAGCAAGATGTAGAATTTTGAATTGAAGATGGAGTTTTCATCGCAATTGCTAAAAAGTTCCAACATTTAAATTCTTGACGAATTTTCACGAAATATATATAAGTTCATTAAATTGTAAGTTTTAATACATTAATTCTCCTTACTTTTCGTGAGGGTTAATTACACTAATGGTCTCTATTTTTTTAAGTTTGTAACGATTTTATCCTCATTCAATTTTTTTAGTAGATATTATCTCCATCATTTTATTTATTCGCATGGATAGTGCCTCCAAATGACTATTTTGACAATTGTTTGACAATTTTGTTCCTGACTTAAATAAATTAAAATGATAGAAAAAAGAAAATGCAATGGACATATTGTAATTGAGCCCTTAATCTTTTCAAAAGTACAAATAAATTCTAAACTATTTTATTTTATACACGTATTTTTCGTAACAAAAAAAGACTCATCTTTTTCTATTACCTTGTCGAATAGATCGACAACAGCAGCTGGTGGTGGCATCCTTTTATCTATTGCAAAGTGAAATTCCTCAGGTACAATAACCTGCTTCTTCATATTGCTGAATATCCCCATTTCCCATTTACTTTCAAATATCTAGAAAGTATAAAATGACAGTAAATTACAGTAATCGAGGAATAATCTTTTATCTGAATTTTCATGAGAAGGTGAAGATGCAGCTACCTTTCTATTAAGAGGCTTTGCCTTGAACTGGGGTACTTTTTCAAGTTCTTCCTTTTCTAGTTCCTCAAAATTTTATCTTGGGAGGACGTGCTCGAATAGATGTTTGAAGAAGTGGTGATTTTGGTGGTGTAAGGTGAGGTTTCCATTGATCTTTCAGGAACTCAAAAGACAAGAGAGCCAAAATGTGTTTTAAATACTGTCCAGATTTCTGGTTTTGGATTGATGATAGTTTTGAAGGTTTTGGGATTTGGGTTTAGTGAATAGAGCCTCCACTTAAAAGTGAAATTTCTACTTAATTTCTTGTTTCTTGCTTATTTGAGGGTATATAATAATGAAAATGACTTGATTAGCTGGATTTTGGATGTTTGAAGCCCTGGTTGCAATGAAGTTTAGTTCATTTATTATCTTCTTAGTTTCCATGATGAATCGAAATAAAAAAAAAAAAAAAAAAATTTGACTTGCTTCTTTTTTTTCCCCCTCTTTCTCTAAGCATGTTAGAAAGAATTTGGCCCATAGTTTATTGTTCATTGAAATGTTGGCACCGGATTTGGTCAAAAACTTCCTTTTTGTCTGCATTTTGTTTTTTCTCAGCTTCCTTAATTGTATGGAATGCAACTTGTGATGAAGAAGAATGGAGTTTTCTGAATGCCTATGAAAAGTTTAGTCCACTTGGCTAATAATGATTTCGACTATTTTGGACTTACAAGTAAGAAAAACTTGTTTGGATTTGAGGACAACAGTTGTTTTAGATGACAACCTTTTCTTTTTCTTTTTTTTGGTTGAGAAAGAAGATTTATTTATACTTTTGAAAAGGTTAAGGGGCTCAATTACAATATGTCAATTGTATTTTCTTTTTCTATCATTTTAACTTATTTAAGTCGGAGCAAAATTATCAAATAATTGTCAAAATAGTCATTTGTAGACCATCTGTACGAATAAATGAAATGATGTGGATGATATCTGCTAAAAGAATTGAATGGGAATGAAATCGTTACAAATTTGAAAAAATAGATACCATTAGTGTAATTAACCTCTTTTGGTAATTCTTTTCGAAAAAATATGTACTCAAAACAATTGATTCATATACAATTTTAATTTCACATATGTATCATGTAGCTGGTTGCAAGCACGAAAAATGAGGGTTTTTGTAATGCATTTTTCTTTCTTAAAAATACATTATGAAATCTATTTTCAAAAGTTTAATATTTCAAAAATATATGTTTTGGGTCAAATACTGAAGAAAGCTAAAAGTGCTGCATGATGCTATTTTTTTAACCATATTAAAAATCGGTTTGGATATCATTAAAAATATAATAAATTATTAGTTTTTAAAATTAAAGAAAAAAGCTAGGGATCATGAGCCACTCGGCTCAGTCCCGTACGAGTCTACCTCATGGGCCGGCCCTACGAGCCGAGCCCGACTTGCTTATCAAGTTAGCTCGACTCAATCTATTGCTTTAGACCAAGATTTTTTTTTTTTAAATTTCAAATTTACAAAAGCATCAACTCTATTATATTTTAGTTATTAATTATTCATATTTTAGAATGACATCTTTATGTTATTAGTGTGAGCCCAGTCCAATATTCATAAATTCATCAATTAAGTACATGATTCTTTAGTTCTTTTAAATTAAACTAGTGTGAATACGTGCGATGCGATGCACGTGATATGTCGATAATTAAGAATGTAATAATGTTTATTATATCTTCTTTTTACGAATTTGCTTGATATTGGCAATTTAAGTGGGAAAAAAATTAAATATTAACAAATTAGACAATTGAAACATAAATAGCATACTTATAACTTAAAATCTAGTTTATTAAAATTCATTACAGTATATGACTCAAACATATGATAAAATTAAATTAAATTTTCTTCATAAACACTACTATTCTTAAGTACAATTTTCTCCGAATTTGCATTCCTTCTCGAAACCTAAGTTTATTCATTTATAATATTTTAATCACGTAAAGAAAGTTGAATGCCTTTGTATTAAAAAAAATTCACATTTGTTCTAGAATAAGACTATGATAATAAGTATCTACAAAAACATGTGCACATTAATTTCAATTTTTTTTTTGGAATTATCTTAGCACATGTTTGGAGTTGCTTAAATTATAATTTTAGATGATCAAATTGGTTAAACATACTTGTTATCCACACATTTCATAGGACCCACAACTTGCAATCCACTTTTTATTCACACATTTGCTAACAATTTATAATTTCAAAGACTTAAGATAAATTCAGCACTATCAAACATGCCCTTAAATAAAAGATAAAGAGAGTTGAATTGAGCTTACATCATCAAATATTTGAGTTTTCAAGAATGACAAATTAGGCTTATTCGATAAGTGTACCAATTCGATCATCACAATGTTTATTGGCGAGAATAAAAAGTTCATAAAAATATTCTATCTTTAGATGAAGCTCGGAGATAATCAATAAGTTAATTAATTAAGTCGTTTCATAGTCGAATTAAAACTCTTAAAACAACATAATTTCTAAAAGTAAATAAATCACTTTGCGCTTGTTAATTAAGCGTGCTAGTGAAGTTGTATGTATTTGATGCAAGTTAGAGACTATGGCAAAAATAGGCTAAAAAAGTGTAAAAAAATAAACAAGTCAATAAACATATTAATAAACTTGTACCCAACGTAATGATGCATATGAGGTTCTTCTAGGATTTCATTTTACATAGGTTAGTTTGGATTTCAAAATGTATTTTGGCGTTACTTTGGAAAATATTACACGTTCAAATTTACAAAACACTCTCTAGTTCTTCGTATAAAGAGTGTAAATTATGCTTCACATGTCATATTTTCAAAAATAACATATTTATTTCACGCTCCATTAATTCTTTATAAAAATAATAAAAACATTAAAATACTGAATTTATTCATATAAATCTAATTTTTAAAATTACAATTTACATACCATTATTTCAGAAACGTGAACAAATATCATATTTAATTAGGATTAATTCATCTTTGGATTCTTATAATTATTTTACAAATTTTTAAACCAAATAGGTAGAAATAACTTTGGTTGACTATTTTGAATAGTAAATCAATATCCACATTTTTAATATAGGTAGGAAATAGTCATTTATGAAGAACGCTAGGGTTTAAATTTAAAGCTAAATAAGAAAAAATTATTTGAGTTATTAAGAACATATTTGGTGCGTAGTAATAAATAATAAAATAATACATTATTTTATATTTTAATTTTTTAAAAAAAATATGTATTGCACAATTGTCCTTAACGAACAAACTTAAAATAAACTCAAATCATTATGAATGTTTTTTGTGATCACTCCAATATAAACGTTGTTGATTGCAAAGGGAAGAATAATAAAATGTATAAAGACTATCTAATAATTAAGTGATATGTAGCTTTACAACAAGAATCCACTTCAATGACATTAAAACATAACATAAAAATGATTACAAGCACTCATTAACACATACGGCGTGTCACTTGAAATTTTGAAATCCAAATATTTAAACAGATTGAATTACTCTTTTGAAATTAATGGACTCCGAAAATATATTAAGATTTATGTTCAATTTTAAAAAATCAACATTATTAGAGGAGTAGCTCAATTCTTTATATGTTGGGTTAAATATTTTATACGTAATTCGATATGGAATTTTACTTTTAACAACGTAGTCCAAATATTTTTCTAAATTGTGATTTTAGCCCCATTCACAACGTTTATAGGACATGTTTAAAGGGACCCAATACAATCAAGAAATGGAATATAGGACCAAAATAAGACTTGTATTTTTAAAGGAGATCTTCTTTTAATAAACAACATTTTGTAATCCCTTTTGTTCATCTTCCTGTAATGATCACGTGCGGTATTACAAAATGACAAACAGCTGGATTACATTTTGTCTGCTAAAGTGTAAGATTAATTTTACTAAAAAATAATTTTTTAACAAATTTTGATACAAGTTCATAAAATGTATGGTTGAAAAATTGTAAACTCCTAAATTTTACATAAAATCAAACAATTCCTAAGTCATTTTTTTTATCCTTAATTGGTAGCATCGGTGACAATTTAAAAAAAAAAAAACAGAACAATTGCAATCAAGTGATTGACACAGTCAACACAGTCACAAAAACATTTACTATTCTTTTGTACTAAAACAAAATTGAAAGTTCGAATTTAAAAGGATACAATGCACTCATGTCCCTATTCAATTTTATCCACACCTATCATCTCAAATTTTAGTAATTTGCGCAAATGGATCTTTCTAACAAATTTTTCCTCCAACTTAAATAAACTAAAACATCAAAAAATAAAAGAGAAATTTACTGTAGAGATTTCAAACCTTTCAAAAATATGTCGTAAAGTCATAAACTTTATAATCCTAAGTCCCCAAAGAACAAATAGAAGAAAATTAAATTAAATAAGAAAAATAATTTGAAAAAAAAAATGTTCTTCTTCCCCAATTACCTTAACCCACCTTGCCCCATCACCCCAAACCCACTTACGCGCCATCGTATTGTCACCAACCGGGGTGGGGGTGGGGGGTGGGGTGGGGGTGGGGTGGGGATCTCCTCGTTTGATTGCAAAAACGAGTGAGAAGATCTCCCTAATTTTTGCAAAATCTAGGAAGTTTGGGTTGAAAATTAGGGGGAGAAATCACTCTCGGTTGGCGATAGTCGGGGTTGCCTCTTGCACTATTGGTTTGTGTGGTGGGGTGGGGGTGGTGGTGGTGGTGGTGGTGGGAAAACTGGATAAGGAGAACATATCTTCTTCTTTTTTTAATTATTTTTCTTTTTTCTTTTTTCTTTCTTTTTTTTGGGGGGGCTTAATTGTTAGGATTAAAAGTTCATGATGTTATGGTACATTTTTAAAAGGGTTGGAAACTCTGTTGCAGATTTCTTTTTTACTTTTCTTTTTTTCTGTTTTAGTTTATTTAAATTAGAGGACAAAATTATTAGAAATGACCATGTGCACGAATTACTAAAAAGTTGAGATGATAGGTGCGAATAATATTTAATGTTGACAAAAATTGAAACAACCTTCAAAGATTGAAACCTGAGTATAATTTACTCTAAATTTTTTTTTTTTTGAAAAAATGATAATCAAAGTAACTATAAATTTAGTGATTAAGAGATCAAGTGTTAACGGAGTCTTCAGTGCATCATATTTTATAACGATTACCTCAACAAGTTGGTTAATTTAGAAGACGAATGTATATAAAGTGCTTAATTAAATTGAAATAAAAGTAAGTGTTGAATAACTAATTTGAAAAAAAAAAAAAAAAAGGTTTGGTGAGCAAAGCAAAAAAACCTTCAATGTTCAATAACTATTAGAGAGTTTCGAACAGTTAAATTTTTGCCAATAATTATGAGTACTTTTACATTAATCTAAAAGTTGTTTTACAACATCATTAAAATTAAACCCCTAAGGCAAATTTGACATTAGCACAATTTTTTCTAGGGTAATTATAGTTTGGTAATTATATTCATACTACAATTTTTATTATCTACACTATATTTTAATTGAAATGAAGGTCCCCTAATTATTGACATTTTGACACATATGTCTTCAATTTTTTTCGTCGTATTTTTAGCATTAATTTTCACATCTTGTCTCCGATGACAAATTTTATTTAAATATTCTGCTAATACGCATTAAAATGATGAGCAAATATGTTTTCAATTTTTTATATTTTTTATTTATTTTGATTATTTAATAATACGAGAGGCTAACAAATCTTTTTATGCTATCTTAATTATTTTTTTCGACACAAACCATCGTCAAAGATGAAGATTAGAGGTGTAAATGAATAGGTTGATGATACAAATGTAATAAAAAATTACTAGGGACATATATGCAAAATGAGCAATAATTGGAAACTTTAATTGCAATTAAAATATGGTGTGATTAACAAACAATATGGTGTGAATATAATTATCATTATATCTATGCCACAGTTTTTGGTTGCTACACCATATTTTAATTGTAATGAAGGTTCCCAACCTTTGCACATTATCATACTTATGTCCTCAACTTTTTTTCACCAATATTATTCTTAACCTTCAATTATTTAGCACATCTTGGCATCTTGCATTTGATGACGATTTTTGTCTAAATATTTTGTTAACATGCTTTGAATGATAGGTAAATACTTTGTTGAACTTTGTATTTTTTGTATTTTTGGCTTATTTAAAAATATGAGGAGCAAATAAGTCCTTTAATGCCCTTATAACGAATTTTTTTTAATAAAACATGTTATCACGAGTAATATGTGCTGATTAATAAAAAGTTATGATAAAAAATGTGACGAAAAAAGTTATTGATATAAATACGATAATAAGCAAATATTAGAAATCTTCATTACAATTAAAATATAGTACAACAAACAAATATTATATCATGAATATAATTACCTTCTTTGTACATAGGATAATTATATTTATACCACAATTTTTTATTTTTATACTACTTTATAAGTACACTAAAAGTTTCAAATCTTTACTCATTATCTCACTTATATCCCCAAATATTTTTATTGCATTCTTATCCTCAAGCTTCTATTAATTAAAACTTTTGGTCTCGATGACGATTTTCATTAAAAAAGTTCGTTAGTGTTATGAAATTAAAGAAAGAAGAGAGAAAAATATAAGAGATGCTAAGTGGTAATTTTTTTTATAACTATGGCCCATATTTATAGGGTTCCAAAGAAAATTACAAATTGATTTAGTTACAAGCAAATAAGGTTATCTAAGTATCATGATAAGACTAAGTGGTCATAAATAATTATTCTATAATTTTACAAAGACTCCCATTTGATGACTATATGTATAATAACTGCTTTGTTAAAATTTTGTTTCACAAAAACTTAGTTTGGGATAAAATATCAAACGAAAGAAAAAAAGAGTAAGTTAATTATTAAAAATTTTGGAATATTAAAAAATATTGCCTCATTAAAACATTGTCAAAAAAAATCTAATGGGACAAAACCTAGACTAAGAAAAAAGAGTACAACTACTTCCCTAATGTTAATCTTTAAAATCTTTGAGTCGACACATTCTAATCGCATGCACCAAATTTCTTGAATATGGATGTCGGCAGTGCTTTTGTTAATAAGTCGGCCAAATTGTCACTTGAGCAAATTTGTTGAACATAACAATTCTTCAAAATAAAAATTATTTTTTGGACTTAACATTAGCAAAATATAATGTTAGTACGATATTCGGTACATCGAATATCGTTGAAGGCTCTGGATGAACTAGTATTATCTAACTAAATAATACAAAATTGCACATAAACGATGCACTTTATTCTAGAAAATCTAGAAGAATTTTGCTTAGTTTTAAAGATATTCGCTGCAAAGGATATCAAAATAATTTTGGAGAAATATATTTTGTCATGTCTCCTTTGATGTAGTCTCCTTTGAGTTATGCAATACAAGATGCATTGTCTTCATACAATATTGTTGGATTATCCTTTTTTGAAGTTAATCCGCATGATGCTTGGATATGATGTGTCATGTTCCTCAACCATTTCTCGACTTGCTTCGTGGATTGCAATAATTTCAGAATGATTTGAAGATTTTGTTGTTAAGATTTACTTCACAGATCTCCATGATATAGTTGTTCATCCACGTCCATGTACATTTTCGACTTACTTTGTAGATTGCAATAATTTCAGAATGATTTGAAAATGTTGCTATCAAGGTTTGCTTCACAGATCTCCATGATATAGTTGTTCATACACGTGTAAACACATATCTTATTTGTAATTTAGCCTTATATGGATCGGAAAGATAACATGAATATGCATATCCCACTAAAATAGATTTTAATTTTTGTAAATAAAATAATCTCAAGTCAATAATACACATTAGGTAATGAATAATGTGTTTAACACCATTCCAATGTCTTTGAGTGGGTGCGGATCTATATCTTATAAGGAGATTTACAGAAAAGGCTATGTCCGGTCGAGTGCAATTTGTAAGATATGTTAACGCACCAATTGCACTTAAGGATGGTATTTCAGGTCTAAGAGTTTTTTTCCCTCTTCAAGTGGGCGAAATGGATATTTTTTCACATCAAGTAATCGAACGAACATAGACGATGTTAATATATGTGCTCTATCCATATAAAAATACTTTAATACTTTTTCTGTATAAGAATATTGATGAAAAAATAATCATTCTGAGAAATGTTCAATTTGTAATCTAAGACAGAATTTATTTTTTTTTTCAAATCTTTCATCTCAAATTCATTTTTCAAATAATCTGCAGTTTTGTTGAGCGCTTCAGGAGTTCTTATTAGGGATGGAAATAGGACGGGTCCAGTATGCGGGTTGGCCCGCCCCGCCCGCCTCCGTCCCGTCCCATCTCGTCCCATCCTATCCTGTGACCTGCGAATTCGTAGAGCGGGGCTTGGCTTTGACCCGCCAACCACCCCGGTTAAGTTTTTTTTTAAACAAAAATAAATAATTAAAAATAAAAAAATAAGAATTTTTTATATATATGTAGGAAATAAAAAAATTAAATACGAGTGCAACTTCCTCTTTTCAACTGTGCTCAACCAAACATAGCAAGAAAATACAGTCTTAAGATGGTCCTCCTTTCAACACATAAAGCCTGTGTATCCTTGTGTAAGGAAAATTTGTAGGCTTGACATATCTTTCCTTCTTCATAGATTTTGGGGTTGTGGGCTTGGAAGGAGTGGTTTGCTCAACTATTGCAACCAAGGGAGGATCCAGGAATTTAGTCCGCGGGGGCTAAAATATATTAAAGTCAATACAAAAAAATTTATATATAACATAAAAAGTCATTAAAATGATATTATTTATTGAAGTTGTTCCCGACGAGGTTTTGAAACATAAAATTCATCTATGATAGAATCTTCATCAATTTTAATTTTCTCAGCAAGTTCTCGTTCAATAAATAGTGTCATACAATCAGCTAGAAAGTCATCCTCCATTTTGTTCCGAAGATCAGTCTTCACATGTTTCATTGCAGAAAATGACCACTCAGTTGTCGCGGTAGAAACAGGTAAGACGAATCAATCTAGTCACCATAATGTAACTAATCGATCTTCTACTCTCGCTTAATCACGGCATATCTCAACAAGGGTAGATATTAAAATTGAGGATCACGCTTCATATCTAGCTCATAATGTCGCTACTCATATTCCAAACTACGAATATCTTGCATTGAAAAAAATGTAGGATAAAACTTCTCTGCCAGTGAGCAAATATCAAGACTGTTAAATGATTTATATGAATATTTAAGATCTAAAGCGACACTGAGAGAAAGGAGTTCAACTGTTGTCTCATTAAATCTTGTATCTAACTCCATCAGTATGAAATTTATCACTTCATTGAAAACATTGAAGTGATAATGATGCTCAACTGTAGTTTGATCTCGAGAACGACCAATTCTATACAAATCATCTAGATCAGGTATAACAATATCATTTCTTGAGCAAAAACTATTCACTCTTTGGAGAAATTCTTCCCAATTAGTATCTCTCAGTTTCTGAAGAAGTTCTTTTGTAGTTGATACAAATCTTATAGTAGATAAGATGTCTAGAGATTTTCTTTGAAGTGTTTGACAAAGAACATCATATATACTTATAATGTCAAATGCATTAAATGCAAGATGAACACAAATTCATAACTTATCAAGTTTTTATAAGTGCCACACGCTTCAGCTCGAGATCTTGCGTTTGGAAAATGGTGAATAAGATATTCAAATACATTGCAAGTTGCAACATACATATCTATCAAACTCTTTATAGAGTCAAAATGAGAACTCCAACGAGTAGCTCCCGATCGTTGCAAATTACCCATTTGATTAGCACCACTTCCAGACTTACGTTCTCCAGTAGCCAACATACGCTCAATTTCTATTGTTTGAGCAGTTTTCAATTCATTAATACGCTTAGAAGACGAAGTAATAATATTGACAACATTATCCAAATGAGAAAAGATTTCTCAAATAGCACCAACATCTTTAGTTGCAAAAACCAATGTCAACTGTAATCGGTGGGCAAAACAATGAACCTAGTATGCATATGGACAATCTCAAAGAAATAATGCCTGAAGTCCATTCCAAGCACCGCGCATGTTACTTGCACCATCATACCCTTGGCCTCTCATTTTTTTCTACCAAGCTCGTGTTGAGCAAGAACATCGGATATTTTATTTTTTAGATTCAATGACATGGTGTTACTTACGCTTTTGATCGCAAAGAACCGTTCTCTTAAAATACCATGATTGTCCACAAATCTTAGGATAATGGCCATTTGCTCTCGCTTAGATGCATCTTGTGCTTCATCGACAAGAATACAAAAGCATTCGTTCCCAATTTCTTCACGAATCATCCGTCGTACCCTATTGGCCATAATGTGCAAAAAAAAAATTTGAATACTTGGAGCAATGTATTGAGCATTTTTTGGAGCATTATCCAATACAACTTTATCAATTTCAATATTCATTTCTGTCAACAACTTTACCATTTGAAGAAAATTTCTCTGATTCAGTGAAGATGAAGATTCGTTGTGATCTCTGAAGGCACAACCTTGAAGTGCTAACCATCAAACACTTATAATTGAAGTTTTAGACGCAAACGACGTCTCTCCACTTCCTCCCTCGATACTACATAGATTACCTTGTCAATATGTTGAGACGGTCGCATTAAATCTTTAGCTCTTGTCTCACACATATTATGATGTGGCGCACCAACATGAGTAAGAAATGCACATTTCGCTCTGTCATGAACTATCTTCCACTTATCATATCCATGACTGACCAATGCCGAACAATTTGATGAATTACCATCATTCTAAAAAGAAAGCAATAAAAATAGTATGCTCTATCTGTTGTAGGCGAATATTCCAACCAAGAAAACTGACTAAACCATTTCTTTTGAAACTGGTGAGACTGTGTTTTTTCTAGTGTCTTTGGATATTTTGAAAGTATTGGTTGATAAGGCCCAACCTTTAGATATGTCACTCTAATCTCATCTCGCATATTAAAAGGATGTTCAAATAATTGCTTTCTTTTTACCGGATCTCGTTCAATACTAGTAGATGGTTGCAATTCAGAATTTGAAGTTGAAGGATGTACGATTTCTAGAGATGAAATTGGAGGAAGTTGCCCTTCGGTCAATCTATCAGAAGGTAGCTTCTTAATCAGCATAATTGTTAATTTTCAATAAATATATCCAATTAAATTCAATTTTTTCGATTTTCTTTGAATCTATCAATTATCCTTTCAAATAGTTATTAAATATTCATGTGCAACTCGATGACAATAACACTACAACCAAAAGTGAAAAAATGAATGAGGAAGCCACCGTATGTGAGCGACTCACGGATGGCGAGATGAACTCGATCGGGATTGGTTATGACCAAAGATTTATTTAGCACCACGAAAGCTTTGACGGCCAAAGGTCAAGCGGTGAAGGAGAGCCAAGTCCAAGAATCGTTCAAGACACAAAGGCCATGAGCCTCGAGAAGCCTTGTTGAGTCTCGAGAAGAGGGCCCTCTAGTTCAAGCTGAACTTGGTTGTGACGGCGAGGCCGATATGAGGCCAAATATGAAATCGAGTTGAAGGCTGCCAAAGAAAGCTTGAAACAAGCTAGAGATCAGAAGAGGGCTGCCGAAGCTTCCCAAAAGCGTCTTGAGGAGGCTCAGAAGTTAGAAGAAGACCAGACCCTAACACCGAGAGGCTGCGCTTAGCCACCGAGAACAGCAATCTAGAGATCGTCGCAGCAGAGAAGGAAAATTTGCCGCCGCGGTGAAGCGAAAGTTGGAGAGGGTCGGGGCCGTGTGTGGGATGTCGAGGCCAAGGCGTGGAGGCGTGTCGGGATGCGTTTGTGGACACGCCCGAGGATCGAGGACCTCGCCCATCGCTTGATGACCATCGAGTGAGCGGTTGGTAGAGCGGATCACGTAAACCCATCCGAGTGGCATATTTCGTTCCTTCGACAGGCTCCTACCGAGGCTCTGGCGACAGACATCATTCTGGACGAAGCCGATGATCAAATCCCCCCACCTGCTGTGGAAGAAGGCCCGCAATGTGCTGACCCTTAGAGAGGCGGCGGGGCATTGGAACTTAGAATTTTTTCTCTTTATCTTTTGTGCATGTTCCTGAATTAACTATCAAATATATTTTCCTAGCGTATCTCTACTCCAACATTTAATTTTATGAATGATTGTGCCTACCATGCATGGAGAGTAGTTCCGAGATTTAGGAATTATTCTCTTGGGCATTAACACCGACTTTTTGTAGAATCAAGAGTTAGCGTCTTCAATGTCTCGGTAAGTGGGAGGCAAAGACACGGTTGTGTGGCCTTCCAAATACTTGTGCCAAGTTCCAATGCAGCCTCTATAAAAAACACTGAGGGCCTTTCATCGTGTTCCTCACGCATGCACAACTCTAGTAAATTACATGAATTAGCTTCTAGCGTCATAATTTTTATTGAGTCGTGTGATCATATCTCTTGTATCAAATGTGCTATGGAGGTACGAGTGAAGAAATGGCATCCAGAATGCCTACCAATTGGAGAATCAACATTCAGAAGACCAAATGCCCAGTTAATTTGTGTTCAGAGGACCAAACGTACAGAGAGTTGGGCCTAGCAGCTTTAACCCGACCATGTCTCGAGTGGTGCGTCTCGATTCGGGTGATGGGATCGAAGCCATTTGCCAAAAGGTGTCAATGGCATTTTTTGAGCAGTGTGGCCTAATTAGTCACCAAATCAACTCATATTGATTTTGGAAGACTTCCGATCATGGTGGAACGAGATTTCTACCTCCTGACAAGGCTTGGGATGACGAAGACTAGTGTATAGACTTAGTAGATCCAGTATCCCAACATGTGCCGGCCCAAAGAGGCGGTGGGGTGGTAGGATAATAATCATGCTCAAAGCCTCTACACATGCCCTCCAAATTATGGTGAATAAAATACGATTGTACCAAAATTCCCTTGGTTGTTTCATTTGTGTGGATTACTTGTAGTATTTGGACTGGGTGACTTCGGCGGTTGGCGACGAATGGCCACTGCCAGCACACCGTTTTGGTGTTACGGCGTTCGGCCCCGCCTTTGCTCCCACGCAATTACAAAGCTTATAAGACAAGACGTCCTCGTGGACATTTCGAGGCTCTCGCACTTCACGTTTCTGCGTGGGATAGGTTTTGGTGGTGTCACCATGCGGTGATGACGATGCGTTTCACGAGGCGCATATCCTCACGCGCCCTTTACATCTTTCTAGGGTTTGTTTGAGGTGCATTTATCCCTTCTTCACATGTTGGCGTATCCGACCACTCGTATTCTCTCGTGTTTACATATACACTTTTAGGACTTCATTTCATTTGTTCTATTTTTGCTCTCCTACCGCGATATTCAGATCTTGGTTGTTGTTACCCATGTCGGACTTTTATTTTTCCAACGTCCCAAAGCTTAAGATAAGGCGCGGAGGGGTTGTGGATGATACTCCTCCTACACCCTCAGTACCTTCTGTGGGGTCTGATCCGGGGGCTACTATTTTGCAGACACCGGAGACAATAGTGGGCAGCCCTTCCTTTATTCCTCTAGCACCGGAAGTGACATCGAAAGTGCCTTCCACTTTATTTCCTGTGAGACCCATGTCGTTGTCGGGTGGCGCTAGACAATCGGGCAAGAGAAAGGCAGGCACCAATAGTAGGGAGGAGGCATTCCGAACCCCCACAGCTCCTCCTCCTCTCGGCAAATTCGAATGTATCAACATTAGGTCCCGTCGAGACGAGCCGGACCCAACAGTCTTAGGAAAACTACCGGTCCAAGCTGCCATAGCAGCCGCCCTCGCTTCATAAGTTTGGACTTTTGCTTTCGACAAAGCCACGGATAACGTGGAACTGATGGAGTTGCTAAAGTTGGTCGAAATGTTTACATCTCAGAGTCACGTACTTAATCATGAGTTGTACAAAAAGCGACGATGAAGGTTGACGAGTTGCACTCTACTGTTAGAGAGATGAGGATGTTGATGCACTGCGTACAGAGAATAAAGATCTTTGGAAGTAGCTTGTATTCTCTGAAGACGCGAAGGCTTGTGCCACATATGACATTGCTAAAGCCTAACATTCCAGAAGGCATGTGTAGAGGCTCAGAAAAAGGCTGAGTCGCAGCTGAGGTCTTGTCAAAACATAGTTCATGCCAAAGACAAAGAATTGACCGAGGTGTTAAGTGAGTTGTCGAAGGCCCATAATCTATTGGCTAAACTCGGGGTCCCAGGTTATGCGGATCCCAAGGGCCCAACTGTGACGTAAGAGTCTTGCATGTTCTTGTTAGGGTTGTCTTTTGATTTTGAGAATGTAAAGCTTCTTGCGACGTACGTTATCATGTAAATTGTCTTATCCAGCCATGTAGGCCAATGAAAATCCATTATCTTTATTCGTTTTAAATATGCGTTGAATGTTTATCCAGCGAGTTGATAGAGTTGACCGTAAACCACACTCTCTCACTGCCGAATTGCCTTAACTTGTTTGAACGCACGTTTAATATTTACCCAGCGAGTTGACAAAGTTGGCTGCGAACCACACTCTCTCGCTGCCGAATTGCTTTTACTTGTTTGAACGTGCGTTTAGTGTTTATCCAGCGAGTTGACAGAGTTGGCCGTGAACCATACTTCTTCGCTGTCGAATCGGTTTTACTTGCATGATTACGCATTGCATGTTTACCTAGCGAGTTGACAGAGTTGACCGTGAACCATACTCCCTCGTTGCCGTGCTTACTTTACTTACCTTTGTACGCGTTGGATGTTTGCCCAGCAAGTTGACAGAGTTGACCGCGAACCACACTCTCTTGCTGTCGAATTTCTTTTACTTGTTTAACTACGTGTTGAATGTTTATCCAGCGAGTTGATAGAATTGACCACGAACCATACTCCCTCGTTGTCATGCTTACTTTACTTGCCTTTGTACGCGTTGGATGTTTACCTAGCGAGTTGATAGAGTTGGCCGCAAACCACACTCCCCTGTTCTTTGCTTACTTTACTTGCCTTTATGCGCGTTGGATCTTTACCCAAATGAGTTGACAGAGTTGGTCGCAAACCACACTCCCTCGCCGCCGTGCTTACTTTACTTGTCTTTGTACACATTGGATGTTTACCAAGTGAGTTGACGAGTTGGCCGTGAACCACACTCTCTCGCTGCTGAATTTTCTTTACTGGAATAATTGAGATAACAGAAACTTGCAAACAGATGGACTTTATTGGCAGGATACTACAGCTGAATAACTTCAAAATAAAAATCAGCGTGCGGGTTTTTTCCAAAGAAAACAAAATGAAACCTATTGGTTGTATGGACGAAGGTGCATGATGTTTAGCATGTGTTTCATCCCCTTTCTGTTGGTATTTTCAAACTTGTAAGTCCCGGAGCGGATCACCTTGTAAACATGATAGATGGGCCTTCGGGTCAGTCCTGTCTAGGGAGATCCGTGTTCCTGTCGTTCTGATAAGAATTTTTACCCTGACGTCGAGGTTTAGGGCATCACCATTGGTTGGGCGGTTCTCGCATTCCTCGCGTTAGGCGCTTCCACTCCAACTGTCAAATCTGTAAGATCGACCCACAACCTATCAAATCTGTTGATAGACCCGTGAGGGCTTGTCCTCTCGCAGCGGGGGAGACCTTCTCTGACTGTTATCATGTGAGGGCCTTGGGCGCTTACCCGAGGATTTCGTATGTCCCAGACGCTTGGTCACCCCGAGGATTTTGACGGCTTTCGATGGAACCGCACCTCGAAGGGCTCCGAAGTCTACTACGGTTGCGTTCGTTTCCTCGAAGGGGAGATGCTTCCTCTATCGGTTGTCATGCAAGGATCTTGGGCTCTTACCCGAGGATTTCACACATCCGTATCGGTTGGTTACCCCGAGGATTTTGACGGCTTTCAATGGAACCGCACCTCAAAGGGCTCCGTCTACCCCGCTTGCGCTTATTTCTTCAAGGAGAGATTGATATCCCAACCACTCCATGACGGCCCTCATTTGGACATTCTCCATTTTCGGATCTAAGATATCTTGCTTGGTCGTGTGCCTCTGTCGTTATCTCCTCTTCTGACAGCGGGTCACGTTCTGACGGTCAGGAATGTTCTCCTGCCGCTGATCCGTGTGGTGGGTCTCAATCTCTTCTTTTTGAGAGTTATCGATTGCCATGCTCTTTCTGGTAGAAAACATGTTCTTACCACAAGTTTTGGTTGTGTAACGAATTTTCGCTTTCCACAGAGCAAGACCAATCTGTTGACGTCGGAACCTGCAACGTCCACGTGTCAACAGATCTCTAGTCACTCTTCTGCCAACTTGTATGTAACCTACACACTCGGACAATCGTTAGGCACCAAGATCTTCGAGAGAAAAAGAGTCCGGCGATCGTTGGTACTCCAACGATCAAGTCAACTCACGGTATAAGAATAATATACTGGGGTGAAAGTAATTGGGTGTGGGAGAGACAAACAAGCAAAATTTGAGCAGAGTTTAGGGTGAAATTTAAGTACAAAAAGAGCGTACCTTGGAACAAGCGGAGATGTTGTATTTATAGCGCAAGAGTCCTAATTGATTTAGGAAATAAATCAATTAGATATCCGATCGGATCCTCCTTCCTTATGAGATAGAGATGATTCATTGTCAAGGCAATCTCCAAGATTATCTACCTTATTTGAGTTTATCACGTTGCCTAATTTTTAGGAGATTACGATTTGGTTTCTTTGTGAGGATCCGTGTGCCAATCCAACGCAATCTGTCTTCTATCACTCTGGTCATTCCAGAATATCGTGCTGCCTGCTAGTAATAGTAAACACGAAGCCCGGCGAGGCCCTATGGGTCGGCCGTGAATGTCGAGGCCCTCCATGGGCCTCGCGATACTAGTACTAAGATGTCTGATGGGCATCTGAGGCCCTCGCTGGGCCTATATGAGACTCCCGTTGGGCCTTTGCTGACGTGGAGGCCCTATCAGAATCGGGTGATAACATGTATATAATAATGAAAATGACTTGATTGTCTGGATTTTGGATGTTTGAAGCCCTGGTTGCAATGAAGTTTAGTTCATTTATTATCTTCTTAGTTTCCTGATGAATCGAATTAAAAAATAATAATAATAAATTTACTTGCTTATTTTTCCCCTCTTTCTCTAAGCATGTTAGAAAGAATTTGGCCCATAGTTTATTGCTCATTGAAATGTTGGCACCGGATTTGGTCAAAAACTTCCTTTTTGTCTGCACTTTGTTTTTTTTCAGCTTCCTTGTGTGGAATGCAACTTGTGATGAAGAAGAATGGAGTTTTCTGAATGCCTATGAAAAGTTTAGTCCACTTGGCTAATAATGATTTCGACTATTTTGCACTTACAAGTAAGAAAAACTTGTTTGGATTTGAGGACAACAGTTGTTTTAGATGATTCTATTTTTTTTTTTGACAATTGAGGACAACAGTTGTATAAAATAAAATAGTTTAGGATTTATTTGTACTTTTGAAAAGGTTAAGGACCCAATTACAATATGTCCATTGTATTTTTTTTTTTTTTTGGTCTATCATTTTAATTTATTTAAATCAGGGGAAAATTTGTCAAACAATTGTCAAAATAGTTATTTAGGGATCATCTCGTGCTAATAAATGAAATGATGTGGATGATATCTGCTAAAAGAATTAAATGGGAATGAAATCGTTACAAACTTGAAAGAATGGAGATTGTTAATGTAATTAACCCCTTTTGGTAATTCTTTACGAAAAATTATGTACGCAAAACAATTGATTCATATGCAATTTTAATTTCACATATGTATCATGTAGTCGGGTCGCAAGCACGAAAAAATGAGGGTTTTTGTGATGCATTTTTTTTTCTTAAAATACATTATAAAATCTATTTTCAAAAATTTAATATTTCAAAATATATGTTTTGGGTCAAATACCGAAGAAATCTAAAAAGTGTTTGCATGATGCTATTTTTTAACCATATTGAAAATCGGTTTGGATATCATCAAAATTAAATTAAAAATTATTTTTCAGAATTTAAGAAGAATTTAAGAAAAAAAGGATCACAATCCACTCGGCTCATTGCATCATCTGAGTCTAACTCATGGGCTAGCCCTAAGAGTCGAGCCCGACTTGCTTTTTGAGTTAGCTCGACTCGATCTATTGCCATACTTAGACCAATATTTTTTTTTTTTTAATTTCAAATTTACAAAAGCATCATCTCTATTATATTTTAGTTATCAATTATTCATATTTTAGATTGACATCTTATGCTATTAGTATGAGCCTAGTCCAATATTCATAAATCATCAATTAAGTACACGATTCTTTGGTTCTTTTAAATTAAAAATAGTCATTTATGAAGAACGCTAGGGATTTAATTTAAAGCTAAATAAAAATAAATGATTTGAATTATTAAGAACACATTTGGTATGTAATCAATAAGAAAATAATACATTAATTTATATTTCAAATTTTTTTAAATATGTATTGCACAGTTGTCCTTGACGAACAAACTAAAATAAACCCAAATCATTATGAATGTTTTTTTGTGATCACTCCAATATAAACGTTGTTAATTGCAAAAGAGAAAATAATAAAAATGTAAAAAGACTATCTAATAATTAAGTGATATGTAGCTTTACAACAAGAATCCACTTCAATGACAATAAAATATAACATAAAAATGATTACAAGCACTTATTAAACACATATAGCGTGTCACTTGAAATTTTGAAATCCAAATATTTAGACAGATCGAATTACTATTTTGAGCTAATAGGCTCTGATAACATATTAAGATTTATGTTCAATCTTAAAAGATCAACATTATTAAAAGAGTAGCTCAATTCTTTATATATTGGCAAATATTTTATACTTAATTCGATATAAAATTTTACTTTTAACAATGTAGCCCAAATATTTTTCTAAATCGTGATTTTAGCCCCAATCCACAACGCTTATAGGACATGTTTAAAGGGACCCAATACAATCAAGAAATGGAATATAGGACCAAAATAAGACTAGCATTTTTAAAGGAGATCTTCTTTAATAAACAACATTTTGTAATCCCTTTTGTTTATCTTTTGTAATGATCACGCCATGTATTACAAAATGATAAACAATGGATTACAAAATGTTTTTTATTTGTAATGATCATGTGGGTATTATCCTAAGTCATTTTTTTTATCCTTAATTGGTAGCATCGGTGACAATTAAAAAAAACACAACAATTGTAATCAAGTGATCGACACGATCAACATAGTCACAAAAACATTTACTATTCTTTTGTACTAAAACAAAAATGAAAGTTTCAAATTTAAAAGGATACAATACACTCGACCACTCGTGTTCTATTCAATTTTATCCACACCTATCATCTCAACATTTTAGTAATTTGTGCAAATGGATCTTTCTAACAATTCCCCCCAACTTAAATAAACTTATAAATTAAAACATCAAAAATAAAGAGAAATTTACTACAAAGATTTCAAATCTTTCAAAATATGTCGAAAGTCATAAACTTTATAATCCTAAGTCCCCAAAGAACAAAAAGAAGAAAATTAAATTAAATAAGAAAAAGAATTTTAAATAAAAATAAAAATACGTTCTTCTCCACCAATTACCCTAACCCACCTCGCCCCACCACCCCAAACCCACTAACGCGCCATCGTATTGTCACCGTCGGAGGAGGGAGGAGAGGAATCTCCTGTTTGATTGCAAAAACTAGTAAGAAGATCTCCTTGGTTTTTGCAAAATCTAGGAAGTTTGGGTTGAAAATTAGAGAGAAAATCACTCTCGGTTGGCAATAGTCAGGTGGCAATCACACACTGTTGGTTTGTGGGTTTTTTTTTAATTATTATTTTTATTATTTTTTGGGACTTAATTGTTAGGATTAGAAAGTTCGAGGATGTTACCATACATTTTGAAAGTTTTGAAACTCATTGTAGATTTCCTTTTACTTTTCTTTTTGCTATTTTAGTTTATTTAAATTAGAGGGCTAAAATTATTAGAAATCACCATCTCGCATCGAATTACTTAAAAATTGAGATGATAAATGCGAATAATATTTAATGTTGACAAAATTGAAACAACCTTCAAAGATTGAGACCTGAGTGTAATTTACTCTTTAAAATTTTTTTTAAAAAAATGATAATCAAAGTAACTATAAATTTAGTGATTAAGAGATCAAGTGTTAACGGAGTCTTCAGGTGTATCATATTTTATAACAGTCACCTCAACAAGTTTGATTAATTCAGAGGACGAATGTAAATGAAGTGCTTAATTAAATTGAAATAAAAGTAAATGTTGAATAACTAATTTGGAAAAAAAAAAGTTTGGTGAGCAAAGCAAAAAAACCTTCAATGTTCAATAACTATTAGAGAGTTTCAAACCTAAATTTGCCAATAATTATGAGTATTTTTACATTAATCTAAAAGTTGTTTTTACAACATCATTAAAATTAAACCCCCTGGGCAAATTTGACATGAGCACAATTTTTTATAGGGTAATTATAGTTTGGTAATTATATTCACACTACAATTTTTATTATCTACACTATATTTTAATTGTAATGAAGATCGCCTAATTATTGACATTTTGACACATATGTCCTCAATTTTTTTAAATCGCATTTTAGCATTAACTTTAAATTGATTTTCACATATTGTCTCTAATGAAAAATTTTGTCTTGTCTAAATATTATGCTAATGTGTAATGATGGAAAAATATTTTGTTAAATTTTTATATTTATTTTTTATTTTGCTTATTTAAAAATACAAGAGGCAAAAAAATCTTTTTACGCTATCTTAATTATCTTTTTCGACACAAACCATCATCAAAGAAGAAGATGAGAGGTGCAAATGAATAAGTTGATACAAATGTAATAAAAAAATTACTAAGGACATAAATGTAAAAATGATCAATAGTTGGGAACTTTATTTGTAATTAAAATGTGGTGTGAATGTAATTATGATTATATTTATGTCACAGCTGCTGGTTGCTACACCATATTTTAATTGTAATGAATGTTCCGACCTTTGCACATTATCGTACTTATGTCCTCAACTTTTTTTTTTCACCACATTATTATTCTTAACCTTCAATTATTTAGCACATCTTGGCATCTTGTATTTGATTACGGTTTCTGTCTAAATTATGTTAACGTGCTTTGAATGATAGGTAAATATTTTGTTGAACTTTGTATTTTTTTTTTTTGGCTTATTTAAAAATATGAGGGGCAAATAAGTCTTTTTATGCCCTCGTAACGGATTTTTTTTTTTTAATAAAACATGTCATCACGAGCAATATGTGCTGATTAATAGAAGGTTATGATTAATAATGTGACAAAAAAGTTATAGATATAAATACAATAATAAGCAAATATTAGAAACCTTCATTACAATTAAAATATAGTACAACAAACAAATATTGTACCATGAATATAATTACCCTTCTTTGTGCATAATAGTTATATTTCCACCACAATTTTTTATTTTTATACTACTTTATAATTACACTAAAAGTTTCAAATCATTACCCATTATCTCACTTATATCCCCAACTATTTTTTATCGCATTCTTATCCTCAAACTTCTATTAATTAAAACATTTGGTCTCTGATGACGATTTTCATTCAAAAAGTTTGTTAGTGTTATGAAATTAAAGAAAGAATAGAGAAAAATATAAGAGATGTGAAGTGAATTGAGTAATTTTTTTAATAACTATGACCCATATTTATAGAGTTCTAAAAATAATTACAAATTGATTTAGATACAAGCAAATAAGGTTATCTAAGTATCATGATAAGACTAAGTAGTCATCAATAATTATTCCATAATTTTACAACACTCTCAATTTGATGACTATTTGTATAATAGCTGTCTCGTTAAAAATTTTGTTTGACAAAAATCTAGTGGGACAAAATATCAAACGAAAGAAAAAAAGAATACAATTAATTGTTAAAATTTTGGAATATTAAAAAATGCTGCCTCATTAAAACATTGCCAAGAAAATCCAATGGGACAAAATCTAGACTAAGAAAAAAGAGTACAACTACTTCTCTTAATGTTAATCTTTAAAGATTTTTGAGTCGACTCATCCTAATCGCATGCAACAATTTCTTGAATGTGGATGTCGACAGTGCTTTTGTGAATAAGTCAACCAAATTATCACTTGAGAAAATTTGTTGAACATAACAATTCTTCAAAATAAAAATTATTTTTTAGACTTAACATTAGCAGAAAATAATGTTAGTACGATAACATAACAATTCTTCAAAATAAAAATTATTTTTTGGACTTAACATTAGCAGAAAATAATGTTAGTACGATATCCGTACATCGAATATTGTTGAATGCTCGGATGAGCTAGTCTTATCTTACTAAACAATACAAAATTGCATATAAACGATGCACTTTATTCTAATAAATCTAGAATAAATTTGCTTAGTTTTAAAGATATCCACTGCAATGGATTTCAGAAGAATTTTGGAAAAATATATTTTGCCATGTCCTCTTTGATGTAGCCTCTTTTGAGTTGTGCAATACAAGGTGCATTGTCTTCATACAATATTGTTGGACTATCATTTGTTGAAGTTAATCTGCATGATGCTTGGATATCAACCATTTCTCGACTTGCTTTGTGGATTGCAATAATTTCAGAATGATTTAAAAATATTGTTGTCAACGTTTGCTTTACAAATCTCCATGATATAGCTGTTCTACCACGTCCATGTACATTCTCAACTTGCTTGTAGATTGCAATAATTTTAAAATGATTTGAAGATGTTGCAATCAAGGTTTGCTTCACAGATCTCTATGATATAGCTGTTCCTCTACGTGTAAACACATATCTTGTTTGTAATTTAGCTTTATGTAGATCGGAGAGATAACATGCATATGCATATCCCACCAAAGAAGATTTTATTTTTTGTGAATAAAATAATCTTAAGTCAATAGTACTTTTTAGGTTACGAAGAATGTGTTTAACATTATTCCAATGTCTTTGAGTGGGTGCAGATCTATATTTTACAAGGAGATTTACAGAAAAGGCTATGTCCGGTCAAGTGCAATTTGTAAGATATGTTAATGATTCACGTCCAAGAGTTTTTTCCTCATCTTCAAGTGGGTGAAATGGATTTTTTTTTTACATCAAGTAATTGGATGACCATAAACGATGTTAATGGATATGATTTATCCATATAAAAATGCTTTAATACTTTTTCTGTATAAGAATATTGATGAACAAATAATCCTTTTGAGAAATGTTCAATTTGCAATCCAAGATGTAATTTTATTTTTCCAAATCTTTGATCTCAAATTCATTTTTCAAATAATCCGCAGCTTTGTTGAGCGCTTTAGGAGTTCCTATAAGGTTTAAATTATCAACGAAACTGTTACAATTGCGAATTCAATAATTTTTTGTTGGAAAAATATGTGTCATATTTTTCACTTTTTATATCTTAGCTAACTTAATAAGTATAACTGATTTTAATGATAAAAAGCAGTCAACGTTTATGCTTTTTATCGGTTCGATTAACGCCGCCCGATCGACCGGGTTGATAAGCGATTATTTTTCCATATCGGTAAAAGTTGATATTTTATTCTGTTTCTATACTTGATATATTCTGACCTCATGAATATTATTGACAGCTCCTTTTGTAGGTTAAAGAATCTTTTCTTATTCTCTTAGATTTGTTTAGGAATGAAATATTTAGTTTTCTAAATTCTTTCCTTCTACAAATCTAAGAATATCTTTCTATATTCTTTTCTACTAATTTTTAGGTAAGAAATAATTCCTAAATTGATTTCTACTTTAACTATAAGTAAGAGTGGAAATCAATAAGGAATTAGAGCCTTTGAAAATATTTTTGTGTTATTGTTCCATAAGCTTCAAACCGGCCGAATCCGTTCAGGGTGAACAAGACATGGTGCTTCATCGATTAAGTTGTTCAAAGGCAGCGAGTTCTTCAAGACATTAAAGAATAAAGAGCTTTGAAACATAAATTTTGTTCTTGTTTTCTCTAAGCCATAAAACCGACCGAAATCCATGGAAGGAAAACAAGATATCAAGCTTCATTGATTCAACTTCAAAGTAAAAAGGTTTTTTTCAAACTTATTGAAGAATCAAGAACTAATTGGTGCTCAATGAACAATTCCATATCTTGTTCAAGCTACTTGGTGTGAAGTTAAGAACGGGAGTTCTTAATCCAAATAGTGGTTGCAATCAAGTACAATAGGGAAATGGCGATAAAGTCAAGACCGGTGGGTTTGATTCTACTTCATCAACAAGTCGTAAGAAGAAGTATCACAGGAGTTGATCTATTTTCTTTTGATTGTTATTTTGTTAATTTTGTGAAATTACAAAAACCGATACTATTGTATTTTTTAGCAAGATTATTAGTGGATTGTTTTTACCCATGGCATGGGGGCCCGTGGATGTTTTTCTTAGGAGTTTACTACGTTACATCTTGTGTTCGTATTTAATTCTTTAATTTCTGCACTTGCCAAGATTAGGTAAACGAACACGGTTGTGCAGTCGAATCATTATCTCTATATCTTGCCGCCTCGACTTCGCTCGTCCAATCGCTTGTCTAATTAAGATTAAAATTCATTTTTAATTTAATTAATCTAGGTTTTAGAATTTTCAATTGGTATCAGAGCGGGTACACTTTTTAAGTGCGATCCAAAGAAACCTAGTTATGGACGGAGCTTTATTTAGACCACCTATTTTAGATGGTACTAATTATGCCTATTGGAAAATTAGAATTCAAGTGTATATCCAATCCCTTGATGAAAAATCTTGGCATTCAATTGTCCATGGCTATAAAACTCTCACTATTACTGAAAATGGTGTAGAAAGAGAGAAAAAAGCAGATGAGTGGGCTACAACTGATTTTAATTATACTAATTGAAATTCTAAAGCTTTAAATGTCATATTTTCCTTTGTAGACTCTAATCAATTTCGTTTGATCTCTACTTGTTAGGTTGCAAAAGATGCTTGGGACATCTTACGAATTGCTCAGTAAGGAACCACTATGGTCAAGTCACCCAAGCTTCAAATTCTTACTCTAGAGTTTGAACAACTAACCATGAGAGACGATGAACAAATCAAGGACTTCTATGCAAAACTCAGTGACATCACCAATACTGCTTATACCTTAGGAAAGAAATATTCGGAGAGCAAAATTGTAAAGAAAATTCTCAGATCCTTGCCTGATCGTTTTCATTCTAAAGTAACTGTAATTGAAGAAAGTAAGGAGATTGAGAATATGAAGGTTGATGAATTGGTGGGATAATTGATGACATATGAGCTACATCTACAAAGGAGAAAGAAAGAAAAAGGATCCAGTATTGCCTTCAAAATTAACAACCATGAAGACGAGGTTCATTGTGAGGAGAGCGAAACAAATGAAAACATGGTCATGCTCACCAAACAATTCATAAAATTTCTAAAAGGAAAAGAACTTGAATACCTCGCTCCAACAAAAGAAGAGATTTTCGATCACCACAAAACAAAATCCCACTACCTCTATGAATAGATCTGACAATCGAATTCAATGCCATGAGTGTGAGGGTTTTGGTCACATAGCCTCTGAATGTGCAAATACTTTAAAGAAATCACATACCAAGAAGGCCATGAATATCACTTGGAGTGAAGATGATTAAAAAAATCGATGTGGATTTAGGACGAGGACAACAGAACCCATCGTTGATCGTGTAACATCCTTAATCGTGAACTTAACTTCTCGTGATCGATTTCAGACAAAAAACTTGATTGCAAGTTCGACTTCTTGGCGACA
Source organism: Forsythia suspensa (assembly GCA_023638005.1). Classification (NCBI taxonomy): domain Eukaryota; kingdom Viridiplantae; phylum Streptophyta; class Magnoliopsida; order Lamiales; family Oleaceae; genus Forsythia; species Forsythia suspensa. The sequence continues at coordinate 47,987,262 of CM042672.1, read as the reverse complement.
ACTTCAAGAACCAAATCAGATTCTCGTATAATCTGCAGCAGTATGAATAAAAAATTACAAGATGAACAGGAGAAAACTTGTCTACTCAAGTCATGATAGAATTTTTGGAAAATGACAAGGCTGAAATTGATTCTCAAAATAATATTCTTACCAACATCTTAAAAGAGAAGGATGATCAAATTGCGAACCTTTTCATTAATTAAAAGTTTCAAAAGAAAGGATCAAGCAATTAACAATTGGAGTCTCTCGCTTAAGTGAAACCCTAAGCTATGGAAGAACTCTAAACATCAAAGAAAGTTTGGGATATGTTGGAAAAGGTGAAAGAAAGGCTGGGAATCAGATCAACTTCATCAAAGAAACAAAGTCTGCTGTAGTTTCGCATAAAAAAGCTCCCATCATCGCCGTCGAACTAAGGTGACCTACCTATGCAGGTTCTGACCAATGCCAAGACTTAAAAACAATCACGACCATCAGGTATACAACCAATACAGAAAGGTAAACCAAAGTACTTTGTAAAATGTTGCATCTGTGGTAATTTAGGACATGGCTCCTTTCATTGTTTATTTAGTAAAAACTTGGCTAATAGACAAATGAGGCACCTTTGCAACACTAAAGTAAGACAAATTTGGGTCAAAAGGGGTGATTTAAATTGTTATATGGTTGATGTTGCCTATAGATCTTTTATTCCTAATTCTTGGTATTTTGACAGTGGTTGTTCTAGACATATGACTGGTAATCGATCTTATCTAACTAACTACAAAAATCATGAAGGTGGTCTGGTTACTTTTGGTGATGGAGTACACGGTAAAATTGAAGGTGTAGGCACTATTCTAATTGATGGTTTCTCCCCGTTAAAAGAAGTTCTTTTTGTTGTAGGTTTAAAAGCTAATCTGATTAGTATAAGACAACTCTGTGATGATAAACACTTGGTTATGTTCTAAAAAAATTCTTGTAAAGTGTTGAAGTATGATAGTAGTTGTATTCTACATGGTACTATCCAATGATAAATGTTATCTTCTTAACACCAAAATTACTTGTCATATTTCAAAGACTGACTCAACCGAGTTGTGACACAAACGATTGGGACATTTAAACTATAGTGATCTGTTGAGACTAACAAAATTAAATGCAGTACGAGGTGTTCCTAAGCTTATTGAAAAATCTGAAGGATTGTGTGGTTCGTGCCTAAAAGGTAAGCAAACCAAAAGCACTCACAAGCAAGGTAAATTTCTTACTACAGCTCATGTATTAGAATTACTTCACATGAATTTGATTGGACCTATTCAAACTGAAAGTATTGGGGGCAAGAAATATATTTTTGTTTGCGTGGATGATTTTTCTAGATTTACTTGGGTAGATTTCTTGAGAGAAAAATATGATATTTTTGAAAGATCCAAATTTTGCACCTAAAATTAACAACAGAAAAATATTTTGAGGAATAAAAATATTAAGGATTAGAAGTGATCATGGGAGAGAGTTTGGAAATGCTACTTTATCTACTTTCTGTGATCAAAATGGTATTTTTCATAAATTCTCTACACCCAAAACTCTTGAACAAAATGGTGTTGTGGAAAGGAAAAATAGGTATTTACAAGAGATGGCTAGAGTTTTGCTAAATAGTAAGAAGCTCCCTGTTAAATTATGAGCTGAAGCTATTAATACTGTTTGTTATATTTTGAATCGTGTGTCTTTGAGAACATGAACCACTCAAACTCCTTAAGAAATCTGGAAAGGAAGAAAATCGAATCTCAAATATTTTCATACCTTTGGTAGCAAATGCTATGTGTTAAATGATCGTGAATACTTGGAAAAATTTGATTCAAAAAGTGATGAGGGAGTGTTTATTGGTTATTCGAGAAACGGCCGTGTTTGTCGAATTTATAACATGCGCATTTCGTGACTATCATTGAATCAATCAATGTAAAATTGATAATACCGATGACTTTTCATCTTATTTACAAAGACTTAATATTCGAGACTTTAGAAGAACGGGTTGTTTGGACGTCAACCTACTCAAGACAATCATGTACCGCACTGTAGTGTGATACAAGGAACATCCAACATCAAGTTCGATGTTTCGTCCCTACTCCTATAAGTTCCGACGCACCATATACAAATAACGAACAGGACATGAGAATGCAACCTCTTTCTTGGATTCAAAAAGCACACTCATTGGACAATGTTTTCTCGATTCCGTAGAGACGACATGATGACTCAGAGGAGGCTTGCTAATGAACTTGGAAATGTTTGCTACACTTCACAAATTGAACCCAAAAATATAAATGAAGCCATTATTGATGAAAATTGGGTTCTAGCCATGCATGAAGAGCTAGCTCAATTTGATAAAAATGAAGTGTGGAAACTTGTACCTCGGCCAAAGGACACAAATGTGATCGTGACAAAGTGGATATTCAAAAATAAATCAGATGAACATGGAAACATAGTCAGAAACAAGGCACGCTTGGTTGCACAGGATACATTCAACTAGAAGGAGTGGATTTTGATGAAACATTTGCACTTGTAGCTCGACTTGAATCCATTAGACTCTTACTATCGCCGGCATGTCAAATGAGGTTCAAGTCGCACTCAAATGGATGTCAAAAGTGCCTTTTCTCGAATAGAATTCTTAATGAAGAAGTCTATGTTGAGCAAACTAAGGATTTGTTGTTCCTATTCTTCCGACCATGTGTTTAGACTAAAAAAGGCTCTGTACGGTCTAAAGTAAGCCCCACGAGCTTGGTATGAACGATTAACCATGTTCTTGTTGGAACAGGGATACAAGAGGGAGGAGCCGACAAAACGTTATTCATCAAATATTTTAAAATCGGATTAATCACAGCACAAATCTACGTCGATGACATTGTGTTTGGTTCTTCACTAGAAACAAAATCCAAAGAATTTGCTACACTTATGCAAAATGAATTCGAAATGAGTATGGTTGGTGAACTAAATTTTTTTAGGTTTGCGTATCAAACAGTTGGATCGTGGATTTTTATCTCCCGTGCCAAGTATGCTAAAAATCTTGTGAAGAAGTTCGCCTTGAACATACCAAGTCGGGTTAGAACTCCCATGGCTACGCTCTAGAGGTGTCAAGACGGACGGGCGGGTCGGGCCGGCCGAACCCGCAAGACGGTTCACCCGCCGACTTGAACTACGGGCCGCCCATGAACCAAAGTGGCCGCTTCACGGGCCGAGGAAGCCAACTCAGTGAGCTGCTCATCGCCCAAGAGGTTTAACCATGGCCACCAAATTTGAATCGCTTTTGATTTTTTTAAAAAAAAATTGGGCGTAAAAATTCAAACTTTCATATTTGAAATGATACTTAAAAATAAAATAAAAAACAAATGGCGAGAGCCGCTTAAAGTGAAAGATATGATGATGCGTGATGTTTTAGTCTTTAAATATATAAATAAAAATAGAAATTGAATTAAAAATTAACAAATGTGAATTTATCATTGTTATTTATTTTTATTTAGTAATTTAACACATTTTTGTTATATATGAAAACATTTTTTTGAATTACAATAAGTAACTAAATTTTTTAATAATTTTAAAAAATTAATTTTTATTCATAAGGGCGAACAAGATCGAATCACGGCCCACATGGGCTAGACTCGGATGGGCCAACGGGTGGGCCGGGCTCATGTTCAATTTTTGGAGGATGGGTTGACCCGGCCCGCAACCCATCGTGGCGCAGACTTTTTCTAATGCGGGCCGTCACCGAACTTTATCAGAGGCGGGCCCGGATTGACACCTCTAACCACATCTTTGAAAATTTCCAGAGATGACCAGGGAAAGGAGGTTGACTCCAAATTGTACAGAAGCATGATAGAGAGTTTGTCGTCCCGATCGTAAGCCGTCCCCGACATATCATTCGGCCAGTGCACGTTATCAAGCTAAACCAAAAGAATCACATCTTGCGGCAGTGAAGCGAATTATTCGTTATATTAACTGTACTTCTGAATATGGTTTATGGTATACTAATGATACTACCTCTCATCTTGCAGGATACACTGATGTTGACTGGGCTGGAAACATGGATGATAGGAAAAGCACGAGTGGATGATGTTTCTACATTGGCAACAATCTCATTGCATGGTTAAGTAAGAAACAAAACTCTATTTCCTTATCTCATCGCAGGTTTAGAGTATATTGCGGTGGGTAGTTGTTGCACTCAGCTACTTTGGATGAAACAAATGCTATGTGATTATGGTATTGATTAGGACTCACATTATATTTTGTGATAACACTAGTGCTATCAATATTTTTAAAAATTAGGTTCAGCACTCTAGGACCAAACATATTGATATTAGACATCATTTTATTAGAAATTTGGTCGAAGAAAAAGTTATTACTTTGGAACATAATCGGACCGAGTATCGGTTGGCCATGATTTGTTCACCAAAGTCTTAGATTCTCGCTAGATTTGAGACTCTACTAAGGCCGTGGGCATTTGTTTGATGCATTAGTTTTTTTTGAAAAAAAAAACCAAAAATTTTAGACATAGTGTTTTTCTCTTTGTTTGATTTTATCATGTGTGTTTGTTTGTATTTGCTTATTTTTTATTTTATTTAAAAAAAAGGAGGAGAAGAATAGGTTTTCTTGCAAATAAGATATGATATAAATGTATGATTGGTCTATGAATTTTGAGATTTACTTGAATTAAGAAATCAGTATGGTATGCTCATTATACTTATGGTAAAATATGCTCGAGATAAGTACACTTTGAGGACATATCGACTTGTTTGATTTTACCTTACTACTAACTAGATTGTTATTTTTAAAATAGTTTCGCACTTTGTTGTGACCTATTGTCGCGATGTATGTCTTTCAAAGACTATAGTATGTTGTCGTGTTAAAGACAATTTTATGGAAGAGAGGGCTACCACCATAAATGTGTGCAATGTCGTCTCTGATAATGAACATAAATCATGTAGAAAAGGACTACCTTTATGGTCGTGAGAAAGTCAACTCCATGATCTTATAAATTCAAGCTTTGACAAAAAATGGAGATATATATATATATATATATATATATATATATATATATATATATATATATATATATATATATGCGTAAATAAAGTCAACACTCTAAGTACTTAACAAAAATTGCTATGATACTCCCGTCTCGCACGCATATATTTTTTATTCAAAGAGACATGTTCAGATGATGACTAGTTTGAAATACATCTTAGTAATTGATCTTCTTGACAAAGTTCTAATTGGCTTAGTGGGACAAGTTATGATTGATTAATCTAGTATGTCCTTTCACACACTCACGTTATAAATCGACCAATTAATTGAATCTAATGATGCGCATATATCGATTGGAAAATTTCGCTTGATTTTGATATTTTTGACCGATTGTATAATTTGTAGAACTATGAAATTTGCCCATAAATAAACGATTTAATTTTATCTCATAAAATACTCTCATTATTTTTGAGTGAGTGTCTTGTGTGGGCCTTTTCGTAGAAATTTCAATCAACAGTCTAATTTTGGCAGCACAATCAGCTTTAACTGAGAAAAATCTGGATGAATTTTTAGTTTATGGAATCCAATCGTATTTTGTTATGATCTTATCTTCCTAATTTAAAAATTCTATTTTCCATAAATTAGCATCTTAGACAGTTTAATTTTAATTCAAATTTGACATATCTGATTAAGGAAGATTTCGTTGTCATTAACTGCCATTAATCAGTTTATTTTTGGTAACTGCTTTCCACACGTCCCAAATTAACTGCTCACTTCTTGTGCAATTTTGAAAAAATTTCTCTTTTAAACCGTGATTTATTTCTTCTTCATCTTCTCACTTTCAATCTTCAATTCCTAACTCCGAAGCCCCTCATACTTGATCTCGAAGGTGTGTTTGAGTTTTCTTTTTCAGATTCAAACAATGGTGAAGACTAAAATGTCAAAATCGTAGAAACATCTGGGAAATTCGTCCAAGGACACTGTTGCTCCGGTGTCTGCTGCTGAAATTGCGATAGGGCCACAAATGTTGCCGGCAAGGACTCTCTGGCGAAGTACAAGAAGACGGGAACCCTCAAGTTTAGACCCGGACACTTCTCCAACGGCAGTTGCATCTCAGGCTGACCAATCGACGGACATTGTTGCATATCAACCGCGGTCAGCCATTCTAAAAATCAGCCCCGTCCAACATCTAACGACCCAATCACCTTTCTGAGCAAGAAAGTTTTCTTAAGTGCTCAAGACCCGGATGAAGAAGGAGATGAGGATGATGAATCAGAGATGACGGTGGTCCGACAATGCAATGAGTGACAGAACCCTCAAGTTTAGACCCGGACACTTCTCCAACGGCAGCTTGACCCGGACACTTCTCCAACGGCAAGCAGCATCTCGGTGACCAATCGACGGACATTGTTGCATATCAACCGCCGGTCAGCCATTCTAAAAATCAGCCCCGTCCAACATCTAACGACCCAATCACCTTTCTGAGCAAGAAAGTTTTCTTAAGTGCTCAAGACCCAGATGAAGAAGGAGATGAGGATGATGAATCTGTAGATGACAGTGGGTCTGACAATGCAGCGAGTGACAGGAACCCTCAAGTTTAGACCCGGACACTTCTCCAACGGCAGTTGCATCTCAGTCGACCAATCGACGGACATTGTTGCATATCAACCGCGGTCGTCACCATTCTAAAATCAGCCCGTCCAACATCTAACGACCCAATCACCTTTCGAGCAAGAAAGTTTTCTTAAGTGCTCAAGACCCGGATGAAGAAGGAGATGAGGATGATGAATCAGAGATGACAGATGGTCCGACAATGCAATGAGTGATGAGGATGGGTCGACAATGCCGAAATTGAAGAAGAAGTTCGTGAGGATGAAGGGGTCGTGATGAGGAGTCCGAAAACGCCTCCCCATTCGTAGAAGGTTCAAGTAAGCCCCTTCTCAAAAATCGATTCGATTTTGATGTTGCCCTTGATGAATCTTCAGAATCTACTCCGACACCTCCTCCAACGAAAAGGGCCACAAGGGCTGAGAAAGAGAAATGTAAAATCGCTAATGTTGTTGAGAAGCCCACGCATGCCGGGTCGAGCAGCCTATCACTGCCTCAGGAGGTGCCTACAGAGTACTGCCTACTCCTAGTTCAGACCTCCAAATATTCAGACTTGACACATTAACTAGAGGTAGACACTCTGTTAATCTCCTCAATTACTGTTTTCTATCGGAGAGTGCTAAGAGTTTGTTTTTATCATTTACCATCTACCGTAAGTTCATCATTGAGTGCAAGATAGCTATTGACAAATTTAGTTCATATGGATTAGTTGAAATTGTTGATTTTGACAACTTACATAATCTGTTGAGTTTTTCTGGGTCGTTCAATGAAACTCTGGTCAAGGAATTTATGGCCAATGTCCCAAGGAATCTGGGGAAGGCTGGAAATGAATTTAGGTGGCAGGTTTATGTCCGAGGAAGACATGTTACCTTCAGTCCTAACTCTCTCAGGGACTGGCTTAGGGTGACCACTGTAGCTATCACAAGTGACGAAGAATTGACCAAGGACAGCATTGCGCAAGAAATGACTGGCTCTACCTGGCTAGAATCAAGAGAACTAACTGCTTCTCGGCTACTACCCAAATACAAAATTCTTCATCGAATTCTTATCAACAATATCGATCCATTAACTCATCGATCTGACATTTCGGGGGACATGGCTATTATGCTATACAAGTTAGGGATGAGGATGCCAGTTGATTGGGTCAATATAGTTTTTGATAGAATTGTTTATGAAGGGCCAAGGAGGGCCAAGCAGTACGAGCTACTGCATCCGGCTATGATCCATCACTTTCTTGTTCATCAAGAAAGCCTGCCATGTATTCAGACCGCTTCTCTGAGGACATTCCAGCACTAGGTGTTCATGAGTTTACAAATGTAGGTAGCGCACTGCATCCCACTCCCAGAGTTCCTAGGCACTTTCTATCCTCGTTGGACCATTCTGGACGTCTGGATGCACTTGAAACTCAGTTGGGGCTGGTTCGAACACAGGTAGATCAAATTTTTGCCCTAACCAAATGTTTTTCCGATGATTTTACTTTCATGCGTAGGGTGTTGGGTAAACCGGAATTTCGGGCGATGAGCATATAAAATCTGCATTCCGAATAGTTACTCTGCAATTCTCTCGCACATCCCGGAGATCCAATGGAAATTTCGCCCGATCCCGTTGTTGAGACAACTGCTGCCCCGCCATTGCACCTTTCACGATGATCCTCCGCTTGATGCTCCTTCGGATACTCTTGCACGTAGGAGAGTTGCAAGTACATCTCGCATCCTAGACAAAGAAGTCGAGATCTTCCCAAAGACTAACTATTCTCGCTTCTAACTTTTAACTTTCTAACTATTTGGCTATGGATGACTGTTTTAACTCTTAAATTCTACTTTATTTTCCTTCTAATACTGCTTTACTTTTATTTTTTCTCTTCCTTTGGCATTCATCTTACAAAAGGAGGATTAGCAGTAATTTTTAATTTTTGTGGTTGTTAGGTTTTTTTTGCTATGGACACTTTATTGGTTAAACTTTAATAGTAGTATTTTTAGGTTTATGGTAGTTTGATCATTACACTTAGATGATATTTTGGTAAAGGGGAGCAATTTTAAAGTTATGGCTAATGTGTGTGGTTTTTGCTTATGGTGTTAACTTCTTTGCAGGAGTTCTTGGTTTACACACTAAGGAGGAGCCATAACCCTTGTATGTTGATGCTCATAGGTTCTTTACTTATTCACACACATCACACTTACATTAAAAATTCGATAGTTATGTGTTTGTAATTAAGCAACGCCAAAGGGGGAGATTGTTAGAAAAATATGTGTTATATTTTTTCACTTTTTATATCTTGGCTAACTTAATAAATATAACTGATTTTTAATGATAAAAGAGCATGTCAACGTTTGCATTTTTTACTAGTCTGGTTAACACCAATTCTGACTGGCTGGGTTGATAAGCGGATTATTTTTCCAGATCAGTAAAAGCTGCGATTTTATTCTGTTTCTATACTTGATATATTCTGACCTCATGAATATTATTGACAGCTCCTTTTGTAGGTTAAAGAATCTTTTGTTATTCTCTTAAATTTGTTTAGGAAGGAAATATTTAGTTTCCTAAATTCTTTCCTTCTACAAATCTAAGAATATCTTTCGATATTCTTTCCTACTAATTTTCTTACCATTCTTGTAGCATATTTTTAGGTAAGAAATAATTCCTAAATTGATTTCTACTTTAACTATAAGTAAAAGTGGAAATCAATAAGGAATTAGAGCCTTTGAAAATATTTTTGTGTTCTTGTTCCATAAGCTTCAAACCGGCCGAATCCATTCAAGGTGAACAAGACATGGCACTTCATTGATTAAGTTGTTCAAAGGCAGTGAGTTCTTCAAGACATTGATGAATAAAGAGTTTTGAAACAAAACTTTTGTTCTTGTTTTCTCTAAGCCATAAAACCGGCCGAAATCCATGGAAGGAAAACAAGACATTAAGCTTCATTGATTCAACTTCAAAGTAAAAAGTTTTCTTCAAACTCATTGAAGAATCAAGAACTTATTGGTGCTCAACGAACAATTCCATATCTTGTTCAAGCTTACTTGGTGTGAAGTTAAGAACGAGAGTTCTTAATTCAAGTGGTGGTTGTGATCAAGTACAATAGGGAAGTGGCGATAAAGTCAAGACCAGCTGGGTTTGATTCCACTTCATCAACAAGTCGGAAGAAGAAGTATCACTGTGGAGTTGATCTGCTTTCTTTTGATTGTTATTTTGTTAATTTTGTGAAATTACAAAAACCGATACTATTGTATTTTTGAACAAGATTATTAGTGGATTGTTTTTACCCATGGCATGGGGCCCGTGGATGTTTCCCTTAGGGGTTTACTATGTTACATCTTGTGTTCGTATTTAATTCTTTAATTTTCACACTTGACAAGATTAGGTAAACGAATACGGTTGTGCGAATCAGAACTGTTATCTCTATATCTTGCCGCTTCGACTTCGCTCATCCCATCGCTTGTTTAATTAAGATTAAAATTCATTTTTAATTTAATTAATCTTAGTTTTAGAACTTTCAGTTTTCTTTATGAAAACACTTGGGCATACATTGTCATTTTTATAATCTTCCTTCAACAAATATTCGCTAAGACTATTATACCACATTCATCTGGATTGTTTTAATCCATATAATGATCTTTGCAATTTAATTGAGAACATAGTTCTAGGGAATGAGCCATTTGCTTCTGACACTTTAAATCCTTCAAAAATTTTCATATATATGCCACTATCAAGTAAACTATACAGACATGCAGTTACTATATCCATAAGGTGCATATCGAGTCTTTGTGACACACGATCTATTTGTTTAAAAATCTAAATCAATGGTGTCAATTACGGGATAATATGTTTTATCATAATTAATCACAGGTCTTTGAGAGAAGCCTTGAGCTACGATTTGGACTTTGTATTTTGAAATTTCATTGTTTTTATTCATCATTCTTTCAAAAACCCATTTGTATCCCACAGGGTTCGAACTACTGTGTCCAAAAACTTTACGTTTTCTAAAGAATTCAACTCACTTTGTATGATGTCTTTTAATTTTGGTCAATCATTTCTATTTCAACAATCTTTAATAGATTATGGTTCATGATCTCCATTTTGCATGATATCAAATACCACATTAAATATGAAGATATTGACAATATTATTTTGTTACCATAATTTATGAGATAATAAATAATTTATTGAAATCTCATTATTTTCGTACACTTGTGGTTCTTCAGAAATCATATTATCAGTATTTGATTGATCAATCATTTCTAACATTGTTTCATTAAAAGTTTTTAGTTGAGTTTTCTTGTACCTTTTTCTTTCGAAGTACATAGTCTTTAGCACCAACTGGTCGACTACGCTTATGGTGTATTTAAGATTTATTTGCTATATTAGATTGTTCTATAGGGACATCAATTTTTGCAGGAGTATTTTTTGCTAGTACATATGACTTTGTCACTTTCCTTGTATCAATGAATACATTAAGTAATTCGCTTGCAACTCTTTGCAAGTGAATGATTTTCTCAAGTTCTTGTTCACATTGATTGCTGCGGAGATCAAAATGAGATAGAGTTGTTTCATTTCAAGAAATTTTACTTTGTTTTTCAAGATGTAGTTTTTCTCTTCCCAAAATTGGTAAAGTCATTTCATCAAAATGACAATCTGCAAAATATGCGATAAATAAACCACCGCTAAAAGTTTAAGGTACCAAATAATAGATGGTGAATCAAACCCAACATAAATTTCAAGTCTTCGTTGATGACCTATTTTTGTATATTGTAGGGGTGGAATTGGGACTTATACAAAGACAAACCAAAAACTCATAGTTGAGAAATATTAAGTTTGTGGCCAAATACAAGTTGTAAATGTGAATATTCATGATAAGCGATTGATCTTATACGAATCAATAATGCAGCATGTAATATAGCATAACTCCAAATAGAAGTTCAGAGTTTTGTTTTTATAAATAATGACCTAACAATCAATTAAAGTTGTATGATAAACAATTTTGCTAAACCATTTTGCGTATGGACATGGGCAACTGAATGTTCATTGAAAATCCTGATAGACATACAATAATTATTGTGATCTAAATTCACTAATTTTGTCAAGACAGATTGTTTTGATTTAGTAATTGGGGGATTGAACTCCTAATTTTATAATTTAAGCAAGTAGTCTAGCAAAAACTACATTTCTAATAGAAATTAAGCGCACATGTATCCATCTAGTAGAAGAATCAACTAACACCATAAAATAACGAAGGTCCACATAGTGGGTGAATCGGCCCACATATATCTCCACGAATTTTTTACAAGAAAGTTGGAGATTCAACAAGAACCTTCGTAGTAGAAGGTCTAATGACTAACTTTTCTTGGGAACAAACAGTACAAGGATAATCATTAGGTAAAAGAATATTCTAGATCTTTAGAGGATGTTCGTGTGAGTTAATAATTATTTAGCGCATTATTCACTACAAGAATTTTATGCTCCGCCTACAAAATTTGAGGAGACAAATTTAAATTTCTAGACGGAATTTACTTTTCTCCATGAAAACGATGGTTTGTAGACTTATGTTTTGATCCAAAATTTCTAAGAATTGGAGGACTTGTGCCCACGAATATGTGCATTTTTTCTCAACAAAAAATTGTTGGGTAAGATGTATCTTTTGCCGACAAAAAAATTAATTCGTTTGTAGGCTAATAATCAGTAGAATTTTTTTTCACTTTTTGTTGTTTTTAGTTCCTACAAACAGAATATTTGAAAGGAAAATTTTAAAAAAAATATATAATTTACCTTTAATGTCAAATTCCCTCTCAAAATATTTTATGCTAAAAAATTCCCGACCTCCATTATCGTTTTCAGTCCCGATTTTAGACATAAACAAGTGAGTGGACTCGAACCTAAAATCTAAGGCGCTCTCTATCTTAGGGATGTCAAAAAAATCCGCCGACCCAAACCTGCCTGCTACCGCCCGCCTCGCCCCCGCCGCCCCACGAAGCAATAGGAGCGGGTTTGGGGCAGATTTTTTCTGCCGGGCCGAGTCCGGTTTAAAAAATTGTATATATATTTTTTAATTATTTTCAGTTTAACAAAAAAAAAAAAAAAAATTCGCGGGGCGGTTGGCGGGTCCAACGGCCGCCCGCCCCGCCGAATTTAATGCAGGAGTCAGGGCAGGGCGGGCGGGCAAAATTTTGATCGCCCCGCCCCGCCCCGAATGCCATCCCTACTCTATCTCTTGCTCAACCCATAAAAATAAAATTTTGAAGCCAACCCATTTGCACCAGCCCATTAATTTAAGAGTAATGCTCTTGAAGAACAAGTTGATCCATTACCACTCTCTTCCAGTTTGTTTTCTCCCTCTTCCTCTCCCCCAATTCGTGAATCAGAGCAGCCGGCAACCGCAGCAAGGCCCTTTCTCTCTCGCTCAGTCTCTTTTCGTCGGAATCCAGACCGTCTTTGGTGATCATTGGTCAGAACTCACGACCTAGACTCATCTCATTCTCTAATCTCCTTCTCGCCAATCGCCAGGTACATTCAAACCAAACCTAATTTGAGTGACGTAATTGAAATTGATGTAATAACCGGTGATAATTTGACAATTGAAAACACTGATTGAGAGTATCCGAAGAATTCTGGTGATTCAATCCAAAAGGAATCTAAATAAAGATGGCAGGAAACTAAGGAAACCTTAATGCAAATAGCTTTACCATTAAATAGAAGATATTTTGTGGAGGGGCAGTGTGTATGTGCATTTGAAATGGTGGGTTTCAATTCAGCATGTCATATAAACCACAATCTGATAATGACCTGGATGTTGAGGGATGTATACAGAAGGAAGTTGAAAATCAGTTACATGTCATATAGTTTGATATCAGTTCTCATATTCAGAAGATATACAAACACAAAATTCTTACAAGATGCAGATTTAACAATATTCAAACACAAAATTCTTACAAGATGCAGATTAACATGTTATGTGATGATTAAGGTGTGGAGACTACAGACATCCTGGACTCGACAACAAATGATGTTGCAACATGCCACTATAGTTTATACGAGAATCTAAAATTTTTTTGTAAGCAAACATTTTTATTTAGATTTTATTTCTTCTATACAACAACAAATTAAATAGACAAACATCTATATTACTTATATATTTTTGTCTTACTAAAGATAGTTAATTTGAGAATATAAATTCTTTGTTGTTTCAACTTTCAACTTTCAAGCGTACAACAAGCCTGAAGTCTGAAATATTACAGTCAACATTAAGCAGCATTTGAATTTTTATTTCCGATTGTATAATAAGACTACTATTACATAATTACTTTAAAATTTAACTGCCATTAATTTTTGAACACTTTGATAACAATGAAAATTCAGTATGCTAGTAGAAATGTTTGTTAGTAATTTGTGAGGAGTTATACATGGTAATAATCAGATGTATTTGATTTTGTTCAAATGACACAAATATTCTGTGTCTTTAGAAGCTGTTCCATACAGCCAGCTTTAGTGAAGGCTTCTATTGGTTCAGATAAGATTGCAGTGATTTAAATATAACCTGGATTGAATGATTTGTAAAGATGGAAAATCTTAAGTTGATTTCAATGGCTTAATTATTTCACTGTTGCTTATTTAGGAAAAGAAGATGTAGAAAAGTTGAGTCTGATCAAAGTGGCAGCAATATTTGAAGATGCTTGAAGAGCTAGTTATCAGTCACAATCAGTTAAAAAAATTGCCTAATTCCTTCAGATTCTTATGGAGGTTAAGAATTTTTCGTGCCGATCAAACTCCATTGGAAGTGCCATCAATGCAAAAAACAAAATCGGGTGCACAGATATATTGTTTAAGTTGGATATTTTATGCTCAAATTAGCAGCACATTCAGTAAAACCTAAGGTGCTTAATTTCTTGTTTTCTGGCTGTTGTACAGTGCATGGCTGATCTCATTAGTGATAAGGATGTGAAAAGTCTCCGTGTCTACAGAAGAAAAGAGGTTTTCTTAGATCTGCCCACTGCTCTGTTTTGGCATTGGAAGGTGATTATATTCCATAAATTTTATGAAGAAATAATGGTGTTAAGTGTCTTCTTTCATGCATATGTGTATTTAAGTTGCTCTCAAAATGTGCGCTATATCTATTTGTTTTGTACTTTGTTGTACATAAGAGTAGTGAATTTAAGGTATACCTTCCCTTATGTTGGTTGATGAGAAGTGGGACAACGTGAGAAGATAATTTGTTACTAAAATAATCATGACTTGTGCCTTGTAAAAATACATTTTCAAATTGCTAAATTATGTTATTTCTTATTCTTCTAATATTAATATTGAATTTGCGAAACAGCAGATCTAATTATGTTTCTTGGCAAGGAAGAGGAAATGACCGACGATGTCAATGAAGTGATAAAAAATAAATACTAATTTCTCTTGACGATGTTTAGATTCATTTAATCAAGGCGGTTCTCCTTTGCAAATTTTTGCATTAAAGTTGATCTTAAATTAGTAAGCTATGTACTTGCAAACTTTGTTTTTGTGGGCTATTTAATATATTTTTGTGGTGGTTTTAATTTCTTGTAGGATGAGATGTTTGCTAAAGCTGATGAATATCTTGCATAGAGTGTAAATGAGCAACAACTTCTCGAAGATACTCCTTTGGAGGAGATCCTTGTTGACGATCCAGATGCAGGACTTCAAATCATGATGTCCGTTCTTGGTGTGAAGCTCGGACGTCAAATTCGTGGGTTGGGAGATGGTCGCCTTTGAGAAATTAGTACTTCTTCCAATGTGCGCCATATGGAGAAGGAGCTGAAAGAAGAACGTGCTGTTCGAAAGAAGGCTCATGCAGTTCGAATTGAAATAGAGCAAATAATGAAAAACAAATTGAAGGTTGTTGGGCAATAATTCAATTCTACACTGCAGTCTTATCATTATTCTATGCAACAATTTTGTAGACAAGTTCCTAGTTTCGCCTACCACCATTTACACCTGTCAATAGAGGATGTCAATAGACGATGATGCTAATGAGGAAGATGATGCTATTAGGGACGAAGAGAACGGCTTTGATGAGGAGAATAACTTTGGTGAGAATGAATAGCATATCTAAAAAATTGTATTTGTCTCTAAAGGATTTGTAGGGAAAGACTTTAGCCCACAAATTTTCATAATTTGTCGTCTTATACCTTTCTCCACGATACTTGCCGTACAAACGTCCCTACAAAAAAATTTCGCCAGGAAAGATTTCTCCCCACAAAAAAGAACTTTTTCCTACAAATTTATTTAGTATGCGGAATATAAAATTCTTGTAGTGATTATTGCTCCTGTGTGTCCAAGTCGATCATGCCAAATATTACTTTTATATATTTTTTGTGGAGTTTATAGAATTATGAATTTTCCAAATCATTGCAAGTTAGACGTGTGAAATTTTCTGACATTAAAATATTGGTTGATTGTGCAATCCTATGTTGGGAAAGGTGGTGCAATTTAATTTCCCAAAAAGAAGCAATTTAACCTCTGTTGGTTTGTAAATTCTATTAATTACTATAATAGGTA
The DNA here is from genome assembly GCA_023638005.1 of Forsythia suspensa. NCBI lineage: Eukaryota > Viridiplantae > Streptophyta > Magnoliopsida > Lamiales > Oleaceae > Forsythia > Forsythia suspensa. The sequence goes on along the minus strand of CM042672.1, from coordinate 47,971,164 downwards.
CTCAGTTATGGTCTTGTCGCTGGTTGTAACGGCAGTTGCTAATTATTGAATGATTTAAGCTTCATACTGAAAGATGAATAATGCGCCAACCTCTTTTTATATAAAAACATGATTTTCCGATATTGTTTGGATCAATTTCTATGAAAGTGTCTTAATATCCTTGTATGTATCAGGATTTCTGCGTAACTCTGTTATTGGCTTCAATATTGGTGTTATATAACACCAATTGTGTTTTTTGCTGATGACTAGACTCTGGTATCATTTTCTGACCAGGTTTTACGGTTGTAGTCTTGACTTATGCTCATGATTTGTGCATGTGCCGGATGGGGTTGATCTACTCAAGAGCATCACTGTTTCATGCCAGCATGGAAAAGTTGATGGATTGTGTGCCATATGTCTACATCAGGCTATGGTTTAGAATCTCTTCTCACATAAAAACCAATGTATACAATATTAGGTCCAATCTCTGTGCGCCTAAACTTTAAACTCTAGTAAAGTCATGTTTGGAGTGTTTGATTTGAATAAATTATATAATCAAGTAGTTTTTAGATTTTAATAATATATAATAGTGAATTTTGACTGTATGTAACAATATTGCATGATATTTTCAGGAAGTCAAATGGATAAGCTGCTAGAAATTGTTACAAATGCTGCTGAAATTGTTACAAAAGCTGCCACACTGCTATGCCCAGACTTCGAGGAAAATACACAAACCCTTCAAAGAAAAATAGAATTGCTGAAAAGTCGAAAAGTTGATGTGCAAGCAGATTTACAAAATGCTGGAAAAAAAACGCAGAGAGAGGTTGAAGATTGGTTGATTAATGTCGAAAACAATATAACAGAATTTGAAACCTTGGAACAAGAAATACAATGCAGCAGATTTTATTCACGACAAAAGTTGGCTGAACGGGTTGAAAGAATGACTAAGGAAGTGATGGAGCTTGATGAGCAAAGTGATTTTCCTGGAGGGCTTTTTCTTGAGGTTGATGAGAGTATTGGCCAGCTAATGTTAACACCCCCACACAATGGCCAAGCATTTCTACAAAATTTCGATGACATTTAAGGCGTCATTAATGGATGACAACATCTTAAGCATTGGCATTTATGGAATGGGGGGAGTAGGCAAAACAACTGTAGCAATGCATGCCCATGATAAGCTCTTAAATGAACCCAAATTCTCGGGTCATGTTTATTGGATCACCGTCTCTCAAGAGTTCAGCATTCACAAATTGCAGAGTGACATTGCCCAAGCACTGAAACTAGATTTCGCATGCGTGGGAGTGACGAGAAGAAAAGGGCAACTCAACTATTTCAGACATTCCAGAAAAAGGGGAGTTTTGTACTTATACTGGATGATGTTTGGAATCAAATTGATGCAGAGAAGATCGGCATTCCTCCTAGAAGGATGGGTGCAAGTTGGTCATAACAAGTCGATCAAAAGAAGTTTGTCATCGAATGGGCTGCCAGAGGATTAAAAAAGTGAACACACTTTCCGAACAAGAAGCTTGGGAACTATTTTTGAAGAAACTTGGCAGAGATGAACTTCATCCAGAAGTAGAAGAAATTTGCAAGAAAATGGTAAAAAGATGTGGTGGTTTGCCACTTGCACTCGTCACATTGGCTGGAAGCATGAGGGGGGTGACTGATATTCACGAGTGGAGAGATGCATCAGAAGAACTGAAAGAATCATGTATGGGGCGAGCCGACATGGAAAACGAGGTTTTACCAATACTCTTGTACAGTTACGATCGACTGAGAGATCCAAAGCTACAACGTTGTTTCTTGTATTGCTCCTTGTATCCTGAAGACTATCCTATTAGAAGAGAGGAATTGATTGAAAATTTCATTTCAGAAGAGTTGATGGATAGAAGATTAAGCTGGCGAGCTGAGAATGACCAAGGTCATGCAATCCTAAATCAATTGGAGAGAGCCTGCTTACTAGAAAGGGTTTCGGATAGAATTGTGAAGATGCATGATTTGATCAAAGACATGGCACTAGGGACCACTAAACATAACCATAGATACATGATAAAAGCTGGTCTTCGCCTAAGGGAAATACCAGACGTGCAAGAATGGACAGAAGATTTGGATAAAATTTCCTTGATGATGAACTCTATAGAGGAAATTTCAATTGGCATGTCACCCAATTGTACTCAACTTTCAACATTGATTTTGAGTGAAAATCCACTAAAGTCGATTCCAGATTGTTTCTTTACGCAAAATGCGTGGCTTACGCACTCTCAATTTAAGTAAAACGTCTATTCAAGATTTCCCACCACATTCCATTTCAGACTTGGAGAATCTCAGAACATTATTGCTCAGATGTTGTTTCAATCTTAAATCCGTGCCAACTTTGGAAAAACTCATGCTACTCACACAGCTGGACCTCGCTGATACTAAAATTGAGGAGTTACCCGACGGTGTGGAAAGCTTGACCAACCTCAAAGTCCTAGATTTGGTTCGCACATCCTTAAGCATGATCCCGACAGGTATCTTGCATAGTCTCTCTTTCTTGAAAGAACTCAAACTGCCAATTCATAAAGGAGTACCAATAGAAGAAGTTTTGGCATTGAAACAGTTGGAATATTTTTGTGGCAGTGTTAATAGCGTAAGTGATCTCAATCGACTTATCACGTTTCTACAAAGTATGATGCCACCCAGTTTCTACTCTATTTTTCTAATCTCGAAATTTGATGAACAAATTATTTGGGAAGCATCACATAGAAAATTGGTATGTTTCGGGCAGGAGAGTCTCATGGATTCCTCTTTAGGCGAGGGGAAGATTTTGCTTCCACGAGATATTGAAGAACTAAGCTTTTCTAGAAGCGGCTTGAGTGGTTCCTTGGCAGATGGTTTCCAAATGTTGAATAATGCTAGATACGTAAAGGAGTGCATTGTATACCGTGAGGATGAAATAGAATGCATTATAAGGTTATCATCTATGGAAGAACAATAGTCTCGTGGGGTCCCATTCCAAAGCCTTGAAGAGTTATTACTTTATGAGTTGCCAAATTTCATTGGTCTCTTCATGTGGGAAGGAAAAGCAGCAGTTGCACCTCTTTTACCTGGAATTTTTACCCAGCTCACAAAATTAAGGATTTTCGAATGTAATAAAATGAAGAAGCTTATCCCTTGGAGTTTGTTACAGACCCTCCCCAACCTCCAAAAGTTGGACGTAACGTTGTGTAAAGAAATAGAAGAGATAATAGGTGACGAAGATGATGATGGAAGTCCGGTTATAAACAGTAGTGCTGAAGTCACCATGCCAAGGTTAAAGATATTAAGGCTTGAGAATCTACCAAAATTAAAGAACATCTGCAAGGGGATGATGATTTGTGATTCCATTGAGAATATTATAAAAAAGAGGTGTACAAACTTAAAGAAAGTGGCTCCTCTCGATGGACAGCCATCTCCTCCTCCATCTCTTAAAAAGATTCAAGTATATGCAAAAGAGAAAGAATGGTGGGAATCATTGGGTGGGAGCATCCCAATGCCAACAATTTTCTTCAACCCTTTGTCAAATTTGATTCCTTCTGGTCGTACTAAAATGATGTATTGACTTTTAATCAAAGTTCTTTTCCATGTCACTAATTCTAATAGCTTTTTCTTTTTATGTTCTAATATTAAATCCAAGAAATATATTTTGAATAAATTTTTATTTTTATTTTATCTCTAAGAGAAAAAAAAAATTAACTTTCACAAAGTTGATGTTCAAATACTATTATTTAATTGAGTTATTCGTTTATTAACTACAAATATTTGAGTTCCAACTGTATTCTTTATATTTTAATTTATCGTTTTATTATCGTTCAAAAATAAAAAATACATAATATGTAAATTAATTTTTATTAGTATTTTTATGTTAAATAAAAATATATGATAAAATTGGTTCAATGTCACAAAATTATATACGTCATTTTGTTATTTATTTAACTTAGTTTTTATTCAAGTTTTTCACGTCACATAAGAATTAGATATACTTAAAGTACAATAATTTTACATTTTTCTCTCATGAAAAATTTAATTGACACGATTATAGTGATATATTTAATATGTTAAATTAAATATTATTTAATAAATGTACCGGATCATTTGTACATTTCGTAAAGATTAGAAATTTAATTACAATTTTCTCTAATTAAACCTAAGGGAAACTAAGGGCATATATGTCTTTTTCATCGAATAATGACTAATTGCTCGTCATAACACATAAGTTAGGGACTTCTGTACGAAAAAACAAACGTTATGAACTATTTATGCACTAATGATAAAAGTTGGCGACCATTTGCACCAATTTTCCTTGCTTAAATTATAATTACAGTCAAACATATTTTTTAGGGTAAATTTCACTAACGGTCATTTAAGTTATCTTAAAATTTCAAAACGGTCACTGAAATTCAAAAGTTGCGTGTGTACTGGTCATTGAAGTATATAATTCTTTATCAAACGGCCACTCTTAAAATTTCCTACTTGAATTGATGACGTAGCACAAAATAGACCTTTATTGCACAAATGGTCCCCGTGCATTCCACTCTCTTTATTTCATAAAGACATTTTGATATTCAACTGTTCATAAATAAAAATTTGCAACATGAAGTCATAAACTTAAAAAAAAAAATTAAAAAAAAATACTCTCCTTCCCCACCCCACCCCACCCCACCCCACCCCACTCCTAAATTAAGTAGACCACTATGTTGACCCTCCAACCCACTACCACATTGATACAATAAATAAGTTACCGGATCGTGGTCTCGTGCACAAACATATATATATCTATACTATAATATAAGTGTCATGGCATGTTTACTATTCACCCTTCAACCAACGCGACGTCGTTTTGATGTTGTATTAGTCTTAATTTTGTCCAAATCTCACCATTTTGTCCTAATCTTTTGACACTTTTATATATTAAATTAATATCTTTGGCCGCATTTTTTGACTTCTTCATCTTTTCTTTTCTTTTATTTGTTTTAATATACATATATTAGTGTCTTTTAGCATAATTATTGACTTCTTATATATTATAGTCAATATATATTCAATTTTTTCCTTAATAAGTCATCAAATTTGGTGCTTTTTTATCCCCAGTTGCTATGGAGAACAAATGACGAAATACAATCGATTCTTAAAGGTTTTGCTAAATTTTATTTTCTCTAAACTGCAGTTTTTTTGTCCAACATAAATATTTGCTGCACTTTATACATTAAGTATTTTTACATAATTCCAGTTGGAGACGATATCCCTATGGGTTACCTAACCATTGGATTTGGTTTCACATAATTTCATGTTGTATAACTCAAGGTATGGATATTTTTGTAAACTGCGACAGTATGAATCCGAGAAACTGACTTAGATGTTTTGGTGATCATTTTAGTATGCCGAAACATGCCGTCGGACTATAAAATTTTTATATGTGGTAGCTACATGGGTATTCTACGTTCCTTGAAAATTTCATATTGTTCGGTGATCGTTTTCTATGTCAAATAAATTTTTTTTACTCCATGACCGGGTGAATTGTTTCTCTAAATTGTCTTTCTGTTCACCAACTCAAAAATATGTTGCACCTTATATATTAAGTATTTTTACATAATTCCAGTTGGAGACGATAGCTCTATGGGTTACCTAACCATTGGCTTTGGTTTCACATGATTTCATGTTATATAACTCAAGTTATGGACAATTTTTTAAATTGCGATAGCATGATCCGAGAAACTGCCTGTGATGTTTCGGTGAGCATTTTAGTGTGTCAAAACATTCCGTCGGATTATCAAATTTTTGTATGTGTTATCTACATGGGTATTCTACGTTCCGTGAAAATTTTATATTGTTCGGTAATCGTTTTCTATGTCAAATAAATATTTTTTACTCCATGACTGGGTGAATTGTTTCTCGAAACTGTACTTTCTGTTGACCAACTCAAAAATATGCTGCACCTTATATATTAAGTATTTTTACATAATTCCAGTTGGAGACGATAGCTCTATGGATTACCTAACCATTGGCTTTGATTTCACATAATTTCATGGTATATAACTCAAGTTATGGACAATTTTGTAAACTGCGACCGTATAAATCCGAGAAACTGCCTAGGGTGTTTCGGTAAGCATTTTAGTAAGCGAAACATGCCGTCGGACTATCAAATTTTGATATGTGGTAGCTAAATGAGTATTCTATGTTCCTGAAAATTTCATATTTTTCGGTTATCGTTTTCTATGTCAAACAAATTTTGTTACTCTATGACCGGGTGAAGAAAATTTTGTAACAATGCCCTTATTTTGAAATTTTTATTCACACGGTCATGGAGTAACAAAAATTTTTGACATAAAAAAACGATCACCGAACAATACGAAATTTTCAAGGGACATAGAATACTCAGGTAGCTACCACATACCAAAAATTAGTAGTCCGACGGCATGTTTAGGCATACTAAAATACTTACCGCGAAACCTCCTAGGCTGTTTTTCGGATTTATGCCGTCGGCGTGCCGGATTCGCTATTATAAACCAATCAAAAAACTTTAAGTAGTGTAAATATCTTCTTAAAATTTTTTGGACCTTGGTTTTGTGGTAGTTTTAGTGGATTCCCATGTTTTGGTTACACGTTAATGATGTGAACTTGAAAGGTTTTGCTAAACTTCATGTTTTTCTAAGATACAGTTTCTGTTGTCCAACTCAAACATTTACTGCACCTTATATATTAAGTATTTTTACATAATTCCAGTTGGAGACGATAGCCCTATGGGTTACCTAACCATTGGCATTGGTTTTACATAATTTCATGTTATATAACTCAATTTATGGACAATTTTGTAAACTGTGACAGCATAAATCTGAAAAACTAACTAGGATGTTTCGGTTAGCATTTTAGTAAGCCGAAATATGCCGTCGGACTGTCAAATTTTGATATGTGGTAGCTACATGAGTATTCTATGTTTCCTGAAAATTTCATATTTTTCGGTGATCATTTTCTATGTGAAATGAATTTTTGTTAATCCATGACTAAATGAAGTTTTGAAGTTTTTTTTCCCACGTACGTGCAATGGAAAAGTGATTGTTTAAGAATTTTTTTTTTTTTTTTTTTTTGTTGTAGGTGGACTTTTTCATGACAAATATAAAAACAAAAAAAAATAAAAAAAATAAAAAATTTCCCCACTTTGCCGAGTAGGCAAAGTGGGAGAATTCTTTTTTTTTTTATTTATCCCACTTTGTCGAGTTACTCGGCAAAGTGGGAAAATTAATTTTCCCAATTAATTTTCCCACTTTGCCGAGTAACTCATTTAGTGGGAAACATTAAATTTTTTTTTTTTTTGTAATTTGCACTTTTAGTCCACATTCTTTTCATTTTATAACAAATTTACCCATAACTTTTTTTTTTTTCTTTGGCCATCCCCGACTTTTAAATTTCGTTACAAATTTTATTTTGTCCACCTCTTTAAATAATAAAAAAAAACGAATAACAACAAAATAAAATAAAAATGTATATGAAGTCCTACAACTTTTAAAAAGTACCCCAATTTTATTTTGACATTTTTTAAATTTTTTTTTTTTTAAATTTCTCGAGTTATTCGACAAAAAAATAAATTTTTTTTTTTTTTTACATTTTGTCGAGTTCCTCGAATTTAAAATATATATATATTTTAAATTTGTTGAGTTACTCGACAAAAAAAAAATTAAAAAAAAAATTTTTTAAAAATTTTGTCGAGTTACTCGATGTTAAAAAAAAAAAAAAAATTTAAATTTGTCGAAATTACTAATAAAAAATAAAATAAAAACATTTTTTTTTTTAATTTTGTAGAGTTACTCAATTTTAAAAAATATATATATATTTTTAAATCTTGTTAAGTTACTCGAATTTAAAAAAAAAATTTTTTTTTTTTTTTAAAATTATGTCGAGTTACTCGAATTTTAAAAAAAAAATTTTAAAAATTTTTATCAAGTTACTCGAATTTAAAAAAAAAAAAAAAAAAAAAATAAAAATGTTGTCGAGTTACTCGACTTTAAAAAAAAAAAAATTATATTTTGTCGAGTTACTCGAATTTAAAAAAAAAAACAAAAAATAATTTTTAAAAATTTTATCGAGTTACTCGAATTTAAAAAAATATTTTTTTAACTTTTGTCGAGTTACTCGAATCTAAAAAAATATATATATATATATATATATTTTTTTTAACTTTTGTCGAAAGTTACTCGAATTTTTAAAAAAAAAAAAAAATTTTAAACTTTTGTCGAAAGTTACTCGAATTTTAAAAAGAAAAAAAAAATATTTTTTAAACTTTTGTCGAGTTACTCGAATTTTTAAAAAAAAAAAAAAAATATTTCTTAACTTGTGTCTAGTTACTCAAATTTTAAAAAAAAAAAAATTTCATAACTTTTGTCGAGTTACTCGAATTTAAAAAAAAAAAAAAAAAAATTTAAAATTGAAAAAGTTTGTCGAGTTACTATTCAACTCGACAAACTTTTTCGAGATGAATAGTAACTTCGAAAAAGTTACGAGTTCATGAAACTTTTTTTTTTTTTTAAAAATTGAAAAGTTTGTCGAGTTGAATATCAACTCGACAAACTTTTTCGAGTGAATAGTAACTCGAAAAGTTACATTCATGAAATTTTTTTTTTATTTTTAAATTCGAAAAGTTTGTCGAGTTACTATTCAACTCGACAAACTTTTCGAGATGAATAGTAACTCGAAAAAGTTCTTCGTTCATGAAACTTTTTTTTTTTTTAAAATTCGAAAAAGTTTGTCGAGTTACTATTCAACTCGACAAACTTTTTCGAGGTGAATAGTAACTCGAAAAAGTTCTTGTTCATGAATTTTTTTTTTTTTTTTATGATGAGCTTTTACATTTCTAATTTTTTTTTTCATGAAAAAATCAACAACATATTTTATTTTTATAACTATTAATTATAACATTCTTACTAATAATGTTACTAATATTTTTTATACTAATTGCTAAAATAAAATAAAATAAAATATATTGTATTAATTGTTTATGATATATATTAAATTTATATGACATATATTCTATTTTACTATATTCTAATAAATGAAACATTAAATAAAATTTTGTATATGCTTTATTTATCAAGTTACTCGACAAATCCAAATTTAAGACTCACGAGTTTCTTGAAAAATAACACCACTAAATAAGAAAAAATTATTTAAATGTATGACATCATTTAAATAAAAAGGGAAACAAAATAATGAAAATTTTAAATTTCGCTTCATTCGTCGAGTAACTCCTCAAGCAACTCGATTTTCGGTTTGTCGAGCTACTTGAGCTATTGAATAGATTGATTTACAGTATCACATTTTTAATCGAGTAACTCGACAAACTTGATTTTGGGTTTATCGAGTTACTCGAGTAACTTCAACAATGCATATTGTTCATTTTTTAGTTTACTTTTTTTATTTAAATTATGTACTACACTTAAATTTTTTTATTTTTTAGTTTTTTCATGTTATTTTTAAACCAACTCATGAATCTCAAATTTGGATTTGTCAAGTTACTAGATAAATTAGTCATAATAAAAGAATATATAATATATTGTATTAATTGATTATGATATATATTAAATTTATATGATATATATTTTATTTTGCTATCTTCTAATAAATAATCAATTAAATACAAATATGTATGTGCTTCATTTATCAAATAAGTTAACAAATCCAAATTTCATGTCAACACGTTCCTCGAATAATAATATTACAACATTCAAATTAAACAAAATAGTCAATGTATTAAATAATTTAAATAAAAAAAGATTAAAAAAATGAAAATTATGCATTTTATTATTGGCTCGAGTAACTCGGGAAACTGGATTTTAACTTTGTCGAGTTATGCTTTACAATGAATAATCAGTTCTTTTATATCAATAATATTTAATATTCTATAACTTAATATAATATGTTATAATAAAATAGCTATTATAAAATAAAATAAAATCTAAATCATAAAACAAAACAATCTTTTACAATTTATTACTTAAGCAACTCGACAAATTGAAAATAAATTTTGTCGAGTTACTCTATAACCTACATGCTAATTACATATATTTTATATTATAGAAATTTTACATTTTACAATAAAGAGAAACATAAAATATAATATACACAAGTCCACAAAATATCAAATATATAGAAAAACTATTGTACATAAATTCACACATTTATTTATAATATCTCAGAAAATCAATTATACTAAGTGAAATCTATAATTACTTATTCAATTTATTTCACGAAAATATTCCTATTTTATGATTTTGCTTTTGTATCACATTTTTCATCGAGTAACTCGACAAACATGATTTTTAGTTTGGCGAGTTACTCGAAATAACTTCAACAATGCATATTTTTCATTTTTTTTTTTGTTTTCTTTTTCTATTTAAATTATGTAATATACTTATAATTTCTATAATAAATATTATTATAAATTATGTTAAAATACTTATTACAATTATTAATTAAAAAAAACACATTTATTTTAAGTAATATAATTTGACATAATTATTCTAACAAAAAAATTCATTATTATAACAAATTTTACTACAATTTATTTTCATAATTTATGATGAAATCTATTTAGTATGAATTTGTCATAACAAATTTATTATAATCACTAGATTATTATAATAATGTAATAATTGATTAATAATATATTACTACGTAATTGCTTTTATTATGCTATAAATTTATTATAACAATTTTTAGTTATAATATGTTATACTAATTGCTAAAATAAAATAAAATAAAATGTATTGTATTAATTGATTATGATATATATTAAATTTATATGATATATATTCTATTTTACTATGTTCTAATAAATGATACATTAAGTAAAATTTTGTATATGTTTTATTTATCAACTTACTCGACAAATCCAACTTTGAGACTCACGAGTTTCTTGAAAAATAACACCACTAAATAAGAATAAAGAATTATTTAAATGTATGACATACTTTAAATAAAAAAGGGAAACAAAATAATGGAAAATTTAAATTTCATTCGTTTGTCGAGTAACTCGGGCAACTCGATTGTCAGTTTGTCAAGCTACTTGAGCTATTGAATAGATTAATTTTGTATCACAATTTTAATCGAGTAACTCGACAAACGTGATTTTGGGTTTGTCGAGTTACTCGAGTAACTTCAACAATGCATATTTCTCATTTTATAGTTTACTTTTTGTATTTAAATTATGTAATACACTTAAATTTTTTTATTTTTTAGTTTTTTCGTGTTATTTTTTAACCAACTCGTGGAACTCAAATTTAGATTTGTCGAGTTACTAGATAAATTAATCATAATAAAGCAATATATAATATATTGTATTGATTGATTATGGTATATATTAAATTTATATAATATATATTTTATTTTGCTATATTCTAATAAATAATCATTTAAATACAATTATGTATGTGCTTCATTTATCAAATAAGTTAACAAATCCAAATTTCATGTTTACACGTTCCTCGAATAATAACATTACAACATTCAAATTAAACAAAATAGTCAATGTATTAAATAATTTAAATAAAATAAGCTTCAAAAATAAAAATTATGCATTTCATTAGTTTCTTGAGTAACTCGGGAAACTCGATTTTAACTTTAATCGAGTTATGCTCTACAATGAATAATGAGTTCTTTTATATCAATAATATTTCATATTCTATAACCTAATATAATATGTTATAATAAATTAGCTATTATAAAAATTTTATATATTATTTTAAATTAATATAATATATCATATCTAATTTTATGAAATATAAAAACACAAATGGAGTAAAATTTGTTATAATAATTATTTTTATTTATTACAATAATTATATGAAATTATATTATGGAAATCATTTTTTATTTATAATTACTATTTATAATATTCTTTATAACAAAATTTATATTAATATTCATGAAGACAATTTATAAATAAAAATTTAATAAATTTTATAACAATTTATAAAAAATTTATTTAATATCAATTTGTTATAATAAATTGATTACACTCATTAAATCATTATAATTGATTAATAATCTAATAGTACAAAATTAATTTTGTTATGTTATAAATTTATTATAATAATTGTTTATTGTAGTATGTAATAGTAATTTCTAAAAGAAAAGAAAATATAATATATTGTATTAGTTCATTATGATACATATTATATTTATATAATATTTACTTTATTATAATTTTCTGTTTACTATAGTCTATTATACTAAATAATACATTAAAATTATTTTGTTTTTTTTCGTCTCAAATCAATTAACTAGACCAAATGCTTGCCCAATATTCAAAATTTCCCATTCTATAGCTCGACAAACGCTTTTTCCACATAGATAGTCTTTTATTGTTAAAGGAAAATGTTAGTTTTTTTTTTTTTTTAATGGGTGAGCTTTTACATTTCTAATTTTTTATAAATTAAAATTTGATTAGAGTAGGTGTAATCAAAATTAATTATATTATGACCCTCTTTCTCTCAGATATTTTTCACTTTTTAATATTTAAAATTATTCACAAGGAAAAAGGGAGGATTTTTGTGCACTTTTTGAGAGTTCAATGCTAAGAGTTGTATTATTTTTTGTCGTTGTTTTTGGAGAACTGATTATTAAGCTTATTAGATTATTAAACAAAGAGTTAGAATTTTTTAACTTAGCAAAGGTATGAGACAATTAGAAATAAAATCCCACCATTGGAACAACATAACTTTACAAAAATTAAATCAATTTTTTTTTTTTTTTGTTTTCTCGAGTAACTCGAGAAAGTCATTTAGGAATTTTTTTTTTAAAAAATACTAACTTTATGAAGTTATAAGGCAAATTGGGGAAAAAGGTAAAAAAAATTTCCAAAATTTCACTTAGTCATGGAAAAATTCATTTGACATATAAAACGATCACCGAAAAATATGAAATTTTCGGGAACATAGAATACTCATGTAGCTACCACATATCAAAATTTGATACTCCGACGGCATGTTTCGACACTAAAATGCTTACCGAAACATCCTACTGGAATAGGGAGGAAAAAAAAGAAAAAGTCGACAAAAAAAAAATAAATAAAATAATTGGGCCTTGTCGGGAAATTTTTTTTTTTAACCTTTGTCGAATTACTCGACCAAAAATAAAAATTAATTTTTTTCCCTTAGTTGAGTTATTCGACCAAAAAATTAAATTTTTTCCTACCAAAAAGCAAAAAAATTATATTTTTTTCCTTTTATCGAGTAACTCGACACAAAAAAAAGTTAAAAATTGTCAAATTGGATTTAAGACTTAAAATTAAAAATTTATATAAAAGTCAATAAATGCGGGCATTGCCCATCCAACTATCACTAATTTGTCCTACAAATTTGCATTAAATTTTATAAAATCGACTTTTTGTTAACTTTGCTATTTTTTTTTTTTTTTAAGATTTGATTTTGGTTTTGTTGAGTAACTCTAAAAAAATACAATAAAGAAAAAAAATACAAAAATTTGTCAAATAACTCGACTTTTTGTTAATTGGAGTTCGACTTTTATGTAATTTTTTAAAATGTCGAGCATTTAATTTTTTATTAATTTTTTTTTAATTTCGTGTGTGTGTTTGTCGAGCCAACAATCAAAATGGGACCATTTTGATCTTTCTTAATTAATTTTTATATATATTTGGGTGCAAAATTGTCCAATTTGACTTTTTAATTTTTTTTTTAATATGTTTGAGTTTGTCGTGAAACTCAACAAACTCAAACCCTCCAACAATGAAACAAAACTCAAAACCCCCCAACTCGACAAACTCAAACCCCACCTCCCAAACAATTCAACAAACCCAACAATCAAACAAAATGGGGGTTTTTTCAAAAATAACCACAATAAATAAACTATTTCTTAAAATACTATCATATTTTTTTTTATTTTAAAAATACTGTTTTTTTTAGTTTTGTAACACTTGTTGTTACATTTGTTACATTCGTTATTTTAGTTATAATAAATGTGTTACATTTGTTATTAACAAACATAACAAATGTAACAACAAGTGTTATAAAAATAAAAAGCGATATTTTTAGAATAAAAAGTTAAATAGTATTTTTAAATTATTTTACATTTTGTAGTATATGGTGAAATTATCACTTTAATTATTGATGGTCAATCTGACGACCCTTTGTTGAGAACCAAATTAATCAGTTTGTATGGTTTATTCGGGCGTGTCAAAATTGCATGTTTGTTGTTCGATGAAATTCCGGATCCAGATTTTCCATTACCAGTTTGTGAAGAAGATGATAAATCCTTTTTCTTAACCATTTTGTTGGTTTATGAGGGTCCCAATTACTTGTTTTTGGTGGCTGATTCATTTGGTGTATATATATATATGAGTGCTTCTCTCTTCCCGAATCGGGAATCCCGATTGTCGAGAGGCCACATTATTTAATCCACCTCCACCACCCGCCCATTATTTAATCCAGCAAACCCCAACCCCTCCCCTAATTCAATTCATTCCACCAAATTTATTTCACCCCACCAAAATTACCTCCAAATTATTAATATAATTAAATTTATTAAATTAAAAATATATAATTTCTTATTATTATATTCATTTTATATTTTTTAATAAATATAATATATAATAATATTTATTCGATTAAATATTATTTATATCATATAATAAATAATACGGTTAACGTTAATTTTTTATTAATATTACAACAAGGGTAATTTGTTAGTTTATATTTGGGTAACAAATTTAGTTTTGGTGTTTAGTCTAATGATTTGGTTGAGTTTATTATAAAAAATAAAAATAAAAAGATTTGCTCGAAAAGTAAAAATAGAAAAAGGGTTAAAGGGTTGAGGGTTAAAACGTGCATCATAAATTTACTTCAACTGATCATTTACACATGGAAAGAAGAACGCACTATTACATTAGAAGTAATAGATTAATAACGAGGGTTAAAGCGTGCATCATACTCATGTGGGTCACGGGCTACTTCAAAATTGTTACTGTCTATGATTGAGTATTGTGAGTCTGAAGCATGATATGCGTAATGTGGGTCCAGTGCAAATCCTTTTCCCTATTTTTACTTTTCGAGGAAATCCTTTTATTTTTTATTTTTTTGAATTACTATACAATTTTTTTTATATATAATAAACTCAACCAAATCATTAAACTAAACAAAACTAAATTTGTTACCTAAGTATAAACTAACTAATTATCCTTGTTGTAACATTAATAAAAAAATTAACGTTAATCGTATTATTTATTATATGATATATATATATATATATATATATATATATATATATATATATATATATATATATATATATTCAATAAATATTATTATATATTATATTTATTTAAAATATATAAAATGAATATAATAATAAGAAATTATTTATTTTTAATTTAATAAATTTAATTATATTAATAATATGGAGGTAATTTTAAAGGGGGTGGTGGAATGAATTGAATTAGGGGAGAGAGGGGTTGGGGTTTTCTGGATTAAATAATGGGGAGAGGGGTGTGGGGTGTGATGTGGATTAAATAATCGGGGTGTGAGGGGTGTGGGGTAGATTAAATAATTGGGCCTCTGACAATCGGGATTCCCGATTCGGGGAAGAGAGAAGCACTTTTATATATATATATATATATATATATATATATACTAGTTTTAAGGCCGTGCGTTGCACGTCAGTGAAATCTATAGGAAAAACTGTATGTCGAGAATAGTTTATTGATACGATATAATATGAAATTTGATATTAATAAAATTTGAATTGATAGACAGCAAGAAATAATAATTTCCAAGCTTGAAAGGAAAGAGAAAAAACAACTAAAACGAAATAAGATAGAAAGTGAAGCAAAGTTATGCATGTGTAGGGAAACAATAGGAAATGATTTAAAATAAAGAAAAATATTAACTAATATATAAATATTAGTTAATAAAGTTAGAGACGATTTATTATATTAATTTAAAATAAAATTTAAATGTTTATTATAATAGGTATTTTAGTATAAGATATTATATTAAGATTGAGATTGATGAGTTCGTTAAAAAAATAAGATGAGGAATTAAAAAAGAAAAAA
>CM042672.1:47752470-47955010 GCA_023638005.1 Forsythia suspensa | reverse complement strand
TTAGAAAAGAAGATGTACAAAAGTTGAGTCGATCAAAGTGGCGGCAATATTTGAAGATGCTTGAAGAGCTAGATATCACCACAATCGGTTAAAAAAATTGCCTAATTCCTTGATTCTTATGGAGGTTAAGAATTTTTCGTGCCGATCAAACTCCATTAGAAGTGCCATCAATGCAAAACACAAAATCGGTGCACGGATATATTGTTTAAGTTGGATTTTTATGCTCAAATTAGCGCACATTCAATAAAACCTAAGGTGCTTAATTTCTTGTTTCAGGCTGTTGTACAGTGCATGGCTGATCTCATTAGTGATAAGGATGTGAAAAGTCTACGATCGAAGAAAAGAGGTTTTCTTAGATCGCCTTACTCTGTTTTGGCATTGGATGCCTGTTTTGGCATTGGAAGGTGATTATATTCCATAAAGTTTATGAAGATATATTGGTGTTCAAGTGTCTTCTTTCATGCATATGTGTTTATAAGTTGCTCTCAATGCGCTATATCTATAAGTTGCTAAAGGCGATGAATATCGGCATAGAGTGAAAAGGAGCAACAACTCTCGAAGATACTCCTTTGGAGGAGATCCTTGTTGACGATCCGGATCTGGACTTCAAATCATGATGTCCGTTCTAGGTGTGAAGCTCGGACGTCAAATTCATGGATTGGGAGATGGTCGTCTTGAGAGATTAGTACTTCTTCCAATGTGCCCCATATGGAGAAGGAGTGAAAGAAGAACGTGATGTTCGAAAGGAGGCTCATGCGATTAATTGAAATAGAGTAAAGAATGAAAACAAATTGAAGGTTGGTGGGCAACAATTCAATTCTACATCGCATCTTGATATTATTCTATGCAACAACTTTGTAGACAAGATCCTAGTTTCGCCTACCACCATTTACATCATCAATATAGGATGTCAATAGACGATGATGCTAATGAGGAAGATGATGCTATTGGAGATGAAGAGAACGACTTTGATGAGGAGAACAACATTGGTGAGAATGAATAGCATATCTAAAAATAGGATGAAGAGTTAGTATTTTCTTTATTAGATGCATTATAATAGATAGAGAGCATGTTTACTAAACTCTTTCTAAGTTTAGATAGTGAATGGTTTTAACGTATTTTTGTACAATATTTTAGGTTCAATGTTATATTGATTGTGATTATAATGGTCTTAATTTAATTTATTGTCTTTCTACATTTTATATTATTTTCATTAAGGTAAAAAATTTATATAATATAAATAAATAATTAAATATATAAAAATAATTAATTTGACCCTAAAAATTTTATCATTGTTGGAAAAATAATTTACTTAGCCCATGAATACACTTTTTCACAAAATATCATTTGTACAAAAAGTAGAACTTAGTCCACAAAATTTTTCGACACAAAAATTATTTGTAGGAAAAGTACGATTTATCTCACAAAATAATTTTGCCTATGTCTACAAAACCTATTTCGTGGACAAAGTCGAATCGAGCCATCATTTGTCGCTTATACCTTTCATCACGATACTTGCAGTACAACGTCTCTACAAAAAAAATTGTCGGAAAGATTTCTCCTCTACAAAAGAACTTTTCCTACAAATTTATTTAGTATGTGGAATATAAAATTCTTGTAGTGATTATTGCTCCGGTGTCCAAGTCGATCATGCCAAATATCACTTATCTGAGCCGTACAGATTTTGGGGCCTTAGCGAAAACTTAAATGGGGTCCTTAACTATTCAAAACATATATAGATACACACACACATACACACAATGATTATAGATAATGTTTTTATCTATATTGTTTTATTTTGAACCTCTTCATTTACACGATCTTTAACTATACTAGTGATAAATTTTTCCACGCTCATACTTGAGATTGAATAAATTCTTCATTTTTTTCTTTTTTTCTTTTTCATGTCCGACAAATATTTCCTAGAAGACATAATAAGGCAATCCAACTATAAAAGAAAGATATGATTAAATATAACACTTGTGAGGAACAATAAAACCGATTAATTTGGAGAGTTCGATATTTGAAATTTGTACTCTAATCGTAAAAATTAACAATAAAAGAGATTAATTTATTTACTTAAAATTTCATTTTCAAAGCATAAAAACATTAATTAATGGCTTCAAATCGAATTCAACGCAAGAAAAGCTCTAATCAAATAGAAAAACATTATAGAATTATTTTGATTAAATATAACATTGTTTACAGCAGACATGTTTATCCTTTTCCATTTATAATCTCTCTTCTCTCTCACATACACACATAATTTCTTTATAGTCTATAGGCGAAGAGAGATTCTTGAGACTCAAGCATAATGGGAAAAAAGCTGAAATATAATTGGCAAAGCTCCTACAAAGCTAATGTGAAGAAAGGGCCATGGTCACCCGAAGATGATGCCAAGCTCAAGTCATATATCGAGCAATACGGCACCGCGGCAACTGGATTGCTTTGCCCCAAAAATTGGTAAGAGAGAAACCCCACAAAAATTATTTAGCTGAATTTTGAAGTTTTAGTATATTTGATTTGATTGAAGTATGCTGAAAATAAATTGTGAATTAGGCCTAAAGAGATGTGAAAAAAGCATCGGCCGATGGCTAAATTATCTTCGTCCAAACATCAAACATGGAGGGTTTTGTGAAAAGATTTAACCATTTAGGAGAAATGGAGACATTTTTGGATAGTTCTTTCAAATTTGTAGAGCATCACAGATTCACATAGAAGAATTTGAATGCGAGTTGTGGTCCTTGTGGATTGCGCATTGAAATAACCATTTGGCCATATTTACCTTGGGCTTGGAGAATGGAGATTGATACATGGCACAAGGCACACCACAAAGCGAAACAATCAAAGGTAGCGAGCGAGCATCTCTTGAGTTCGGCCTTCGGTAATTGAAACTTGTAAGGAAGATTATATTTTGGACAATTGACGTAAGTTTTCATTTGGGCTTTTAAAATGTAATGGGCTAATTTTTAAAAAAATTGGGCCACAATTGAAGGGCCCCTAATGGTTGGGGGCCCTAGTTGTGCCTTCGCCTTAGCCAGGGCTCTGCACTTATATATAATTTTGTCGAGTTTATAGAATTATGAATTTTCCAAATCATTACAAGTTAGACATGTGAAATTTTGTGACAATAAAATATTGGTTGATTGTGCAATCCTATATATGTTGGGATAGGTGGGGCAATTTAATTTCCCAAAAAGAAGCAATTTAATCATCTGTTGGTTTGTAAATTCTATTAATTACTATAAGAGTTGGACCTTGGATTTGTTATCTCATTTATCTTACTTTGTAGATTTTTGTTAGATCATTAGATAAACACATGCAATGACTTCCTGACAATTTGCAAAGAATTGTTTCTCGTCAAACCTCTTTTATATAAAACATGATTTTCCGATATTGTTTGGATCAATTTCTATGAAAGTGTCTTAATATAATTGTATGCATCAAGATTTCTGCGTAACTCTGTTACTGGCTTCAATTTTGGTGTTATATAACACCAATTGTGTTTTTTCGATGACTAGACTCGGTATCATTTTCGACCGGGTTTTACGGTTGTAGTCTTGACAAAAATAAAAGTGGAATATGTCTAGTATACCATTTGAATTTAGACGGGTTTTAGAAATTCTCTATTTATAATTAATTTATACACTACAAGAAAATGACACATTTGTGACGTCTTTTTATGACGCCACTATTGCCATTGTAAATAATAATTTTTACCACGGTAATAATATCGTCACATATAAAAATATTTTTATGATGGTTTTAAATTCTACCGTCATAAAGATTTATTTTATAACGGTATTAATTTTGTCATCTATATTAATTAATATTTATGACACTTCTAATCAACCATCGTGAATATTAATATTATTTATTACAATTTAAAAGTTATGTGTTGCCAAACCCATTATTTTCTCTCAATTAATTCCGATATTAATATTATTTATTACAATTTAAAAGTTATGTGTTGCCAAACCCATTATTTTCTCTCAATTAATTCTTGTACCAGTTCTTTGCCAAAAGCCCAACATATAAGCTCTTGCCAAAACCATTATAACCTCTCCCGCTAAAAAATATAATTCACGTTTCCTCTCCGCTCAAAAACGGTTAATGTGCCTAAATTGAATTCAGGCATGGGTTTTGTTTTCTTTTGAAGATCGTCTCCAAAGGTAAGTGAATCCTCTTCTACAATCCTTCATCTATCCTTCTATTTCTTGGCCAACAAATCCCAATCGGAAATTTGCGATTCAAGTGACAATTACAAGAATAGAGTCGATTGGTGGTGATTCGATTGTGGTGTCCGGAACATTAAGGTAAATTACAAAGCCTTAGATTTTCATTTCCATTAGATTTGAATAGCTAATTCTTTGTTATGTTCTTGCCCCAAATGTGAATAATCAATTCCTCATATTTAGGTTGAAAGATTTAAGTAGAGATAGATTTTTTTTTTCAAATTCTTCTTGGGTTGAGAATCTGATTTCATAATGTTATCATCGGTGTTTGTTTTTGTATTTTCTTTCTGGGTTTTGTTTTTTTTTCTAATTTGGGTGTTTGGTTTTTGATTTTTGATATTAAAATGTTGTCTGACAGTTTTTGGCATAGGAATGTTCAAATTTGTTCAGAAAGTGCATTGACCATAGATATGAGTATGCCAATCCAAAGAGCCACAATGTTCACTGCAACAAAGTAATGTTAAAAAAATCTTATTTTTGAAAGATAGTAAATATATATTAATATAGTGAAAGACTTACTTGTGGCAGTTTCAGAAGCAGCTGGAGATGACACTATACTTAAGCTTGTGATTGACTCACTAAACCTCCATAGACAATACTCTTTAGAATTTCTAATGATTTTGAACCATGTTCAAAGTATCCTGGCTGGGGAGGTCTTTCGTCAGGAGGGACTTGAGTATTAGCTCCTGCGGTTTACATAATTAAAATGGAAAGATTAACAAGAAAACTAATTTCTTAAAACATATTATTTGTAATGACACGTGCATCGAAAGGATGTGCATAAACATACAAGCATGATACAACCGCATGTTAAGCACATATTAAAGCTACTTGCTTTATTTGTTGGTTGAATGAGAAAGATCTTTTAATTAGTAAGCGACTTGGAAGACCACCAATTTTGTTAGTGTGAGAATGAACATAGATTTCGAGGCATATATAAGTTCATAACAAATAATGTGGATAAATTGTTTTCTAAGTTGTCTAATCTAAGAGAGGATGATTCATCTTTGATTGATGATTTTTGCTCAATGGAACACTCTTATCGCATTTTTAATTGAATGAAAATGAAACTCCTTGAGTTGTCTCGAGGCCACAAGGTTCGGACTCTAAGCAGAGTTAATCTAAGTTTTTGTCTTGGGATTAAAATTATATTTTGTGCTCTTTTGACTTAGCATGATGTTAATTGCCGGATAAGTCAATACTTTTAAATTGATTCAGAAATAAAATCTTAAATTTTGGCATTTGTAGATAATGTGAAATAGCGGTGAAACATCTTTGTTTACTATATATTGTGGTGGACGGAGATGTTAGTTTTGTATTTTTGGTTAAATAATATTGCTACTTGTTTTATCTAATGAACAATCATGTTATTTTTCGGGTTTGCATTAGGTTTATTTGGAGAGTGTTACAATCAAGAGATGGACATTTAAGTTTTTTATTTTTCATAGATCTTGTTTATTTTGTGAGGAAAGGACAAAGTTGATAATACTTTTAGATAGTTGTTTTGATTTTGGTCATTTGTGGGTTTGTTTAGTTACATTACTAGATTCATTATTAATAAACAAAATTTTGAATCAATATAGTTGTCATTATTTTATATTTGTAATTTGGTTTGATTTCCATTTATGTCCGAGTTTTTAACTTTAATGGGATAAAATTGAAAATAAAAAAAAATTATTGTGACAAAAGTTATCCGTGGCCAATAAGTTTCAAAATCTTTTATTATAATGACCATAATACCTGGCAAAAAAATAATAAAATCAAATTTTTTTATGATATGAATGTCCCATAATTAATTATTTGATAAATTAGTCTATTCACGGCAAATTAATGTCATAAAAGTATTATTAACTCGTTATAAATGATTTTTTATAATAATGTTTCATAACTAATTATTTGATAAATTAATCTATTGACGGCAAATTAATGTCACAAAAGTATTATTAACTCGTTATAAATAATTTTTAAATGTAGCCTATTATTTGCTTGGTAACTAAACCGTTAAGGAAAGTTATATATAGTTTTGTGACACCCCATATGCCGTTGCAAATTTATTTCCGCCTATATTTTGACATACCATTTGGTCCACAAAATTTACAATTACTTTTTCCCACGGTTTGGGTACCTTATTAAACGATTAGTAGCCGTCCAAATAACCAAAAATTCTTGTAGTGATATCTATTAAAATGTATGCTAAATCTATTTTAATTAATTTTTATAATCAACCCATATAGAGGTTTTCCGCTACAAGGATAAAAAAGTACTTTTCCACTTCATCCACTATTCATCTCCTCCAAAAGTTGCTATTAAATTATCTTCTTCAACGGACCATTTCCAAAATCTTTTACCTTCTCAATTCATCCTCCTCAATCGATCATCTCCCTCCACCGATCATCTCTAAAATCTTTCACCGCTTCAATCCATTATCATAATAGAGCTTCGATGGATTCCACCGTAAAGAAGAGATATACTAGTTTATTTCTATTGGAATGTGGTAATCATCATTTATTTAAAATTTTATAATTTATCTATCACTTCCTCTTATAAATGAGAACAAAATTTTTTCAATCTATAAGCCTTATTGGATTGCTTCTCTCCGTCTTTATTTTAGTTGTCAAATATACAATAATTCACGTTGTGCTTTCCCACCTCAATGGCTTAAAGGGCCCTTGGTTCAATTATTGCATTTGGTTTTAATGCTTTCCCATCTTTCCTCGGGTTACGGCTTAGAGTCCGATTTGGACTCCTAGCTTATAGTCTATGGGAAGACTTTAATGTCCTTCCTCGAAGGTTCTTTCAAGTTAGTTATACGGCTTTTCTCATTTAATTGTTATATACTTTTCTATTAACATGTTAAGAGAGTAAGGAGAGAGAGAGGGTTTATAAAATTTGTAGAATATTCGATCTTGTGCTCCACTTTGTTTGTTTTGGGATTTTCACGATTCGATTCAAGGTAAATATTTATGTGTCTAGGAAATTCACTTTACTTTGTACTTTTTAAACCCTTTACCATTAATTGAAATATTTTCATTCTAATTTCTATTTTGAAACCCTCAAATTCTTTATTTTTCTTTTCCTCTCCCTCCAACCATCATTGCAAGTGGGAAGTTTATTCTTTTTTTTTGTACCATAATTTCGGGTATACTTTTTATTTATTTATTTAATAGATTTTATTATTATTTTCAAAGTCTTTCAATTGAATGATGTAGAAATTGTGATATTTTTATTTATACCTTGTGAATTGTAATATCTTTTATTTATAAAATCATTGAAGTTTTATATATTAAGGGTAAAGTGAGGTTGGCTTATTGTAGGAGGGGTAGTAGAACTACTAACTCCGTGGTACTAGTATTCATCTTAGGATTTTCTAAACTTATGTTAGCCATTTGTATTTCTAGATCCACTAACATTTTCTATATCTTTGCATTTTCTCCGAAGTTTCAAAGAATTTTTCTTCAAGCTCTTGTTTTGTTTCATTCAAAATTATATCCGATTCTAGAGTTTGTGGTTCTTCTTTAGTGTAAAACTTTATATATTTTCTTTATAGTTGTTGATATTTTAATATTTTCATTAATTTTTAAAAGATTTCTTGAAATATCTTTTAATTGTGTATTCATATTTTGATTTAAGTTATATGGTTCAAGTAGTTGGTAGAATTTATTATTTTGTTCAAGAAATTCTTCTATTATGGTTTCATGTTCTATTAGTGAATTTTGTTTTATTTTATTCATCATAACAATATTTTCTTTTATTAGTATCTTGTCTTCTTTCTCAAATTGAAATCCTAATCTATTCCCAATTTCAATAATTATTTCTTTATAATCTTTTAATTCATTTTCTATATTTATTATTCTTTTTCTGAAATTAAAGGTTTTCTTAATATTTCTACTTCTTTTTAATTCTTCTAATTCTTGCTGAGTTTTTGTATTTTTATTTGGTCATTTAACATTTTATATTCCTCAAAAGTTTATTTCTATGATTTTGTAATTTTTGTTTATTAGTGTTATTTAATATTTCAATTTGCTAAATTTCTTTTAGAATTTCTTGATCTTCTTTTCTAATAGACTTTTCTCCAATTAATCCAAATTTATGTATCAAAAAGTTTTATCCAATTAATGTGTTCAAATAAATTAATTTTTGATATTTTGTTATAATTATCGACATAATTATAATTCTAATGTTCGATACCAATTCGGTGAAAAACTTAAAATTGTAAAATTAGAGGAATAATATAACAAATATTGAAGTTTTATATATTAAGGGTATTTTAGGTATTATTTGGTTAATGACTATTTTTAAGATTTAGCAAAACTTGAAGGTTATATTCAATATATACCATTGACATTTTGAATATCTCTAATTTTGTATGATTTTAAAAAGTGTGTATTGAATACCGCATTACTCTTAAAGACACCAAAATTAGATTTGATTAAAATACACACCAAACTTTTGTATTAAATACACCTAAACTTTAAACTCTAGAAAAGTCATTAAAAATCTTAATTAAATACACCCTAGTCATGTTTTGAGTGTTTGATTTGAATAAATTATATAATCAAGTAGTTTTTAGATTTTAATAATATATAATAGTGAATTTTGACTGTATGTAACAATATTGCATGATATTTTCAGGAAGTCAAATGGATAACTGCTAGAAATTGTTACAAAAGCTGCCACACTGCTATGCCCAGACTTTGAGGAAAATACAAAACCCTTCAAAGAAAAATAGAATTGCTGAAAAGTCGAAAAGTTGATGTGCAAGCAGATTTACAAAAGGCTGGAAAAAACGCAAGAGAGAGGTTGAAGATTGGTTGATTAATGTTGAAAACAATATAACAAAATTTGAAACCTTGGAACAAGAAATACAACGCAGCAGATTTTATTCACGACAAAAGTTGGCTGAACGGGTTGAAAGAATGACTAAGGAAGTGATGGAGCTTGATGAGCAAAGTGATTTTCCTGGAGGGCTTTTTCTTGAGGTTGATGAAAGTATTGGCCAGCTAATGTTAACACCCTCACAAATGGCCAAGCATTTCTACAAAATTTCGATGACATTTGGGAGTCATTAATGGATGACAACATCTTAAGCATTGGCATTTATGGAATGGGGGAGTAGGCAAAACAACTCTAGCAATGCATGCCCACGATAAGCTCTTAAATGAACCCAAATTCTCGGGTCATGTTTATTGGATCACCGTCTCCAAGAGTTCAGCATTCACAAATTGCAGGTGACATTGCCCAAGCACTCAAACTAGATTTCTCATGTGGGGTGACGAGAAAAAAGGGCAGCTCAACTATTTCAGACATTCCAGAAACAAGAAAATGGTAAAAAGGTGGTGGTTTACCACTTGCACTCGTCACATTGGCTGGAAGCATGAGGGGTGACTGATATTCATGGTGGAGAATGCATCAGAAGAACTGAAAGAATCATGTATGGGAGGACATGGAAAGCGAGGTTTTACCAATACTCTTGTACAGTTCGATCGACTGAGGATCCAAAGCTACAACGTTGTTTCTTGTATTGCTCCTTGTATCCTGAAGACTATCCTATTAGAAGAGGAATTGATTGAAAATTTCATTTTAGAAGAGTTGATGGATAGAAGATTAAGCCGGGAGCTGAGAATGACCAAGGTCATGCAATACTAAATCAATTGGAGAGAGCCTGCTTTGGAAAGGGTGGTTTGGGATGGATCTATGAAGATGCATGATTTGATCAGAGACATGGCACTAGGGATCACTAAACATAACCGTAGATACATGGTAAAAGCTGGACTTTACCTAAGGAAATACCAGACGTGCAAGAATGGACAGAAGATTTGGATAAAATTTCCTTGATGAAGAACTCTAAGGAAATTTCAATTGGCATGTCACCCAATTGTCCTCGACTTTCAACATTGATTTTGGTGAAAATCCTCTGAAGTCGATTCCAGATTGTTTCTTTAAAATCGTGGCTTACCCTCAATTTAAGTCACACTTCTATTGATTTGCCACATTCCATTTCGGACTTGGAGAATCTCGAACATTTTGCTCGGATATTGTTTCAGTCTTAAATCCGTGCCAACTTTGGAAAAGCTCGGGCTCGACCGGCTTGGACCTCTCACATCTGGTATTGAGGGTTACCCGACGGTGTGGAAAGCTTGACCAACCTCAAAGTCCTAGATTTGGTTGGCCATCCTTAAGCATGATCCCTACGGTGTCTTGCATAGTCTCTCTCTTCTTGACCTTTTGGCCAATTCATATAGGAGTACCAATAAAGAAGTTTTGGCATTGAAACATTTGGAAGATTTTTGTGGCGGTGTTAATAGGTAAGTGATCTCAATCGACTTATCACGTTTCTACAAAGTATGATGCGACCCGTTTCTACTCTATTTTCTAATCTCAAATTTTGTGGATATACTTGATTGGGCGATCACGTTGTAAATTGGTAGGTTTCGATCGGAAGAGTCTCATGGATTCCTCTTTAGGCGAGGGAAGATTTTACTTCCCGAGATATTGAAGAACTCCTTTTCTAGGGGAAGTGGTTCCTTGGCGGATGGTTTCCAAATGTTGAACAATGCTAGATTCGTAAAAGTGCTGTATATCGGGAGGATGAAATAGAATGCATTATAAGGTTATCGTCTACGGAAGAACAACGGTCTCGTGGGGTCCCATTGAAAGCCTTGAAGAGTTATCACTTTATGAGTTGCCAAATTTCATTGGTCTCTTCATGTGGGAAGGAAAGGATTGCACCTCTTTTAAAATTTTTACCCACTCCGATTTAAAGATTTTGGATGTAATAAAATAAAAAGCTTATCCCTTGGGTTTGTTCGGACCCTCCCCAACCTCAAAAAGTTGGAAGTAAAGTATTGTAAAGAAATAGAAGAGATAATAGGTGGGAAGATAATGATGGAAGGGTTATAAGCAATAGTCTTTGAAATCACCATGCCAAGGTTAAAGATATTATCCGGAATCTACCAAAATTAAAGAGTATCTACAAGGGATGATGATTTGTGATTCGAATTGAATATTATAATGTGGGGTCATACAAACTTAAAGAAAGCGGCTCCTCTCTGGTGGACAGCCATCTCCTCCTCCTCAATCTCTTAAAATATTAATATGTGTATGAGAGAGAATGGTGGAATCGTTAGGTGGGAACATCCCAGTGTAACAATTTCCTTCAACCCTATGTAAAATTCTACTCTTGGGGACACATATGTGAGACAAATATTTTAAATAAATTTTTATTTTTATTTTATCTCTACAACAACAAAAAATATAACTTTCCTGGCTTATGATGATCAAATACTATTATTTAATTAATTTAGTACGTCTATGCTTCTGAATATTAGAGTTGACTGTATTGTTTGTGTTTTAATTATCGATCAAATAAAAAATACATAATATGTAAATTAATTTTTATTAGTATTACCATATTAAATAAAAATATATATTAAGTTGGTTCAATGTCCTTTGAAGTATATCGTTATGTTGTTATTTGATTAGCTTAGGTTTTATTCAAGTTTTCCGTCTACACCATAAAGATTACATAAGTATAATGATATACATTGTCTTTTATGAAAAATTTATTAACAAACTATAGTGATATATTAATATCTTCAATTAAGTATTATTTAATAAATGTCTGGGACTAATGTTTACATTTAAATGTAGAAATTTAATTGCAATTTTCTCTAATGAAACTTAAGGAAAACAAAGGCTTGTTGCTCTTTTAATCGAATAAGGACTAATTGCTCTAATAAAACACACATGAGTTGGGGTTTCTGTACAAAAAAACAGTTATCAACTGTTGTGTACTAATAACAAGGTTGCAGAAGTCATTTAAGCCAATGTACATGTAGCAATTGCCAATTCGAGGTCAAACATATTTTTAGGATAAATTTCACTAACGTTCCTACGGAAGTTATCTTAAATTCAAAGCGATCCGTAAAGTTCGAAAGTTCTTGACGCTTGGTCGCTCAAGTATATAATTGCATTCTCAAGCAGCCACTTTATTTAAGTTTCCCAACATTTATTATTGATGACGTACTTCAAAATAAACCTTTATTTGTTGTATAGTCGATTACTTTTGCTCTAATATCCACTTTGGTCATTATATTTTCAATGACTTTGCAAATGGTCCCCTATCTTTTGCATGACCCAGCGCGCGGTGAGGATTCTATCTTTCTATATTGTGCGATTGTAGCCGTATTTCAAACTTTGTTGTATGCAATGGTCAGTTCCATCAATTCTGTCACAAACTAACAGTTGAACCGGCTTTTTAACATGAGTAATTACACGTACATTCCATTCTCTTTATTTTATAAAGACATTTTTTGACACTATCTTGTTAATAAGTAAAATTCTGTGAGGATGTCCTAAACTTAAAGAAAAAATAATTAAAAATTCTCTCCTTCTCACCTTTAAGATTATTTGACCATATATGGGCTTTCAAACCAATACCACATTGATATCAACTCTGTCACATTATTCGACTGGTACTTCAACATTCATACATTACCTTTAACGCTCAATCGGACTTCCATGTTGGATTCAACATACTAAATTAAAGGCTGGTGTTCTTGATACAATAAGCGCGATACATAATTGAACACTACACGCTATTTTAACGCTCCAATTCACGCTTCCCATATTACTGGTTCAAACCTAGTTCTTGATGGAGCTTGAGGAATCTTTTTGTCTGCGATCAGGAAGGGCTTCATTAGTTTGAATACTTGGTTTGGGTTTGTGTGATTCATCAGCGTTTAATTTTTGAATGGGAATGGAGGGGGTGGTGGGTGGGGTGGTGAAGTGGGAAATATTGCAGTTATTTTTTTTTTCCATACGTTTGGGATTTTTCTTTGCCAATTTTGTATGCCAGAAATGAAATAGAATCTTAAAAATGCCCTTATGTAGTAAAGTACCCAGAATATGCGAGGGGACCTTTTATGTGCGTCGAGAACTAGCAGTGGTGAATTGGACTGAACCGTGTTATGAACTAATAAACTGAAAAGCTATCAAACAAAGATAGGTCCTCAGCCGGCGATGGAAGTACAAAGTAAAGGACCGGTTACGTCAAGCTCATAATTTCAGTGTATATTCCGGTAGGGTTCTCCCAAAATTATCTTAAGTCCTTAATCGCTGTACATCTTTTACACTTTGGTCCTCAAATTTTTAATTGTCTTTCGATTTAAGTCCCTTGAAATTATGTCTTAAATTCTTTGAACTTTTACATCTTTAAACTTTAGCACTCCAAATTCTTGATTTTAGTATAGTAAAAATAAATTTTGTTTATTGATGGCGAAAATAAGTCAACGCTGGATTAAGTTCTTGACATTACGACCGCTAGAATACGATATAAAGTCAGTGATTTACAATTAAAAGTTCTTATTTTGACCACTAAAATAAAGAAGGA
This sequence comes from Forsythia suspensa, assembly GCA_023638005.1. NCBI lineage: Eukaryota > Viridiplantae > Streptophyta > Magnoliopsida > Lamiales > Oleaceae > Forsythia > Forsythia suspensa. Next base: position 47,941,384 of record CM042672.1, on the reverse strand, counting down.
TTTGGAGACCAAAGTTTACAAGACCTAAGATACAATTTTGGAGACCCTAACTACAGATACAGGTATGAAAATTTGGGGACGACGTGTAAGGTACTAAAAATTTGAAAGACCTAGATGCAATTTTGGAGTTCCTAACTGAAAGATAATTGAAAATTTGGAGACCAAAGTGTAAGATATAAAACAATTAAAGATATGAATACGATTTTTATTTGACTTAACTAAAAGATAATTTAAAATATAAATGAAAGTAGCGCCAAACTAGAAAAGAATTATAGTTTGAATCATTGGGTCTGGGCATCCCAATGCTAACAATTTCCTTCAACCCTTTGTCAGTTGTTGTTTGCCCTTCACAATTCGTTCAGTAGTGCGATTTATTATTGATTTTTAATCAAAGTTTCCATTCATTACTGAAATCACAAGTGTCTTTTTACATATCACTAATTCTATGATTTTTTTCTTTTTATGTTTACATGTTAAATGAGAGAAATATACTATAATATCAAGCAATAAAATATAAGCCACTGCTGAATCCAAGTACAATCTGAACATTTTTGAAAAGAGAGTATTATTCATGGTATATAGAAGTTGTGGGTAGATAATACAAAAGAATAATTGAAGAAGTAAATTAATTGAAACTTCTAGTTTTTTTTACGTTAATCTTATAAAATAATCTATCAATTGTTGTTTATGTTTATACAAGCCCAAGGTAGGAGTCATTGATGAAATAAATCGGTGATATGCATGGTCATTGCTTCACTTGATAAGTAATGTATTGATTCTTTTGATTTTAAAAGCCCGCATATAGTGCTTATATGGTTGGTTAGGGTTCCACTTTCAAGTAAAGAAGATACTAATAAAAGTAGTAGTTTGTGATCAACATAGTACCGCACTTTTTAGACATTTGTTTCCCATCGAAATGAATCTGTGGGACAACTTTATTTACCTATTTTAGGTTATACGTATCGCCAAATCTTGGAATATACTGATGCTCTGCGCACCCCAGATGTACTGTTGATCCAATTAACAATATGTCTTGCAAACGACGCATTGTACTAAACATGGCACCAATGATAATGAATCAGAAAGTGTGTATTTGTTCGCTGGTGAACAATAACTTTGTGTTGACTTTATGTTCATGAGATGAAATGGGGAGGATTTCATAGTCTATAACTCTTTGTATTCCCACTAATTTGAGTCTAATATTAGGGTTTTATCTACTACGGAGGCGGCTCAACATGGTGAGTGGTGTTTAAGACACACCGTGAACATCCGGTTAGTTGATGGGTGAAAAATCTCTTGTGTTCTGTTGTTATGTTTTAGGTGCATATTTTATTAAGATTCTTGGGATATTATTATAATATCTAATTTAGGACATGTAATGATTTTTAATAATAATTGCATCATTTCCAGCTACATAACCAACAAAATGGTGTTGAACAAGAAAGATAGACGAAGAAAAAAGTCAGTGAAATGAGAAGTTGTGGTGAAGTAGAAGAAGGAAAAATTAAAAAAAGAATAAAAAATCCAAACTTTTGAAAATGTTCTTTGCGAGAGTTGATTCTGACCCTAGTCATGGTTTCATGCTAAATTAGCATATGTGCTTTTCCTCCAACCCACAGCTTTCTGCCGTGAATTCAACTTTATAATACCTTCTTTTACTTTATTGAGTTATGTGATAAGCTTTTTAAACATAATTGCTCAAGATTCAATCGATTCATGGTAAATTCTCCATTGATCTCCTCACTGATAGGAGTTCAATAATATGATCATTTGTTTCTTTCTTCTTGCATACATACTCATCTTGTCTCGGGATTAGTGTATTGATTACTTTCAATTCAATTGAAGGAGATTTGAGTCATTCAAAGCACTAGGTAAACTTGACCAACTAGTTGCTCATAGATTCTTCTTAGTTTCTATCTTCATATACATTTAATACATACAAGAACTCATAATTAGAACTCTTTCATTTCTTACAATTCCTTCCAAATCGTCTATATTAATTAGTAATATACATGAACAATTTTTTTGAGTAAAAATCTAAAATTATAGAAATTCCTTATTTTAAACAAAGGGGCCATTTAAACCTATGAATTAGTAATATTATCTTTTTTTAATGGTTCCGGAGTTCAAATTTATTCAAAAATTAATGTTTTAAAAATTTCTTGATTGAGTTTATTTTGCCAAATTTAATGTCTTGTGGTATAATTTGTCAATTATTAACAAAAGAGTTACATTGGTATGGTATTTCCAGAATTCACATGGATCAATTGCTAAGCACAATCAAGGCTTTGATGAAAATACACAAACTCTTATCAATATGATTCTCTCTATAAATGCTCTTCTAAGTGTATATGAATGATAATAAATGAAGTGGTATTTATAGAGATGAATTTTCGCTTCTTCTCGTTGAAACGGATGACCAAACGGTCGACCGGTAAGATTGGTCAGAACTAGCCGTTGAACTGCAAAAATCGAAACGGACACTTTTTGAAAAAAAGACGTTCAAACGGTCGACCGGATCAACCGGTTTACCAAATGGATTGTCCGTTTCCACAGTTTTGAAAAATTGATTTTTGGCTTAGATCAAACTATTTTTATGCAAGTGATAAGAAATATTTTTGAGCTTTCGTTCATTTAATTGCTAAGGATTAAAGGGTTAATACCTTTACAATTTTATCTAGAAATCTATTCTTCAATCTTGATCGTATCTTGAATTTCAGATCTTGAGATACTTGAACTCTTGTATTGACTTTGACTTGATCTTGACGTAGCATGAGAGTTCGATTTGTAGCACTTTAAATATTACTTGAAAATAGATTGTTAGTAAACATAACCAATTTATTTGTTATAATCAAAACATTAAGGTTTAAAGTTAATGATAGGTCAGTATTAGAGAGAAATAAAGAATTTTGCTATTTATATCTAAGTCTAGCATATACAAATTTCTATTAAAATTATTAACAATTTGAATACTCAATTTGAATACTCCTAAATTTCGTAAGATTTTAAAAATTCTGAATTGAATAACGCGTGATTTTAAAGACTTTTAAAAATCTTTACAATACTTAATACTTCTATAGAGATTAAAAAGTCTTATTAAATACCTAAACTTTTAAACTCTATAAAACTCTTTCAAAATCTTAATCAAATACACCCTTGTTAATATATTATAGATATAGATTAGAGGAGTAAACTTACAATTTAGTGAACTTAAATATTCACGAAAAAACCGTCAAGAATGTAAATGTTAGAAATTTACAACATTTGTGGTACCAACTTTATCTTAAATTCTATATTCTACATCTTTCTAGTCGCACATTAGACTCTCAAATATATCTTCTTTCAATCTGCATCTCTCGCTTGACATAACTCTACCCCGTAGTAAACGTAGCCTCCGATACTACAAAGAGACACCAAAGTGTTAGTAGATCATGAGTCATCATCGATAATATCGAGATATTGTCGCTCATGAAATCGCCACCACTTGCAAAAATAATTTTTTAATTTTATTTATGCTGGTTCTAACATACTAAGAACGCCAAAAGTGAAATACATCGCTTGTAATATGCACTAAAAGAAATTTAAATCATGAAATTTTTATACCATGTAAAAAAAAATTTTTATTTCATTAAATATGCTCTAGAAGAAAGAAATTTAGAACACTAACCCATTTCAAAGATTCAAGCCAAAATTTAAACGAATTAATCGCTTGTAATCTCTAAAACAAAATTCACGTAATCAATTTAGCAAGAACAATTCTTGATAGCATAACTCAAATTGCATTGTTATAAACAAAACCCACAAAGCATACCACAGACATACCACCCGGATGGAGCTCATGCAAAACCAATCCCAAAATTCACATATGATACTCAACTCATTTTGGTCACATATTATGCATCATATATCGTACTTGGCCGACATTGTACAAGACAAAACATCATAAAATGTGTATGTTTGGTAAAAAATTTATAAATTGCAAACAGTAGATCTTACAAAATATATAGATAAAAAGTAAATAAAAGTTGTGAATCCTACAAAATATGTGGATAAAAATAATGTTTGATCGACTTACAAGTGCTTATAAGCACACGCAAATTATGTGATTAAGACCCAAAAGACAGAACTTAAGTGCCCATGCGATTCAACTGATAATCAACTTTTTAGCAAAAGCTCCTAGTCAACTTCAATTTTAACCATACATTCAATAAGATTCACAAGATTTATCAACTTTTTCAACTACACAGTACATCAACTTTTATTAAAATATGCTAAAATTTTTATCGGAAGCTTTGTCAAACGGCCGCTAAATATTACTAACAACACCAAAAAGAAAGTCATAATGACAAAAGGCGGGACAAGAAATCAAACAAGATCATACATGTCATTGCTAGTGGTGTCAGGTGGCAAGATCGCAAGAATCATCCTCCCGGCAATGGTGGCGTGGTTTCGGACTAATCTTGATTTGGTTATGCTTTTGAGAAGATCCCTTGCAAAGGCCAATGGGATATTTTATTGCATTGAGTTCAAGCTTTCTTAGAACAACTTTACAAAGATCAATGCCACAAATATCCGATAGCCTAACAAGGTAAAGAAGAACATCTCGATAATTCTTCACCCAAGTGCAATTTCTCTTGCTCTTCCCAATCGTGAAGGCCTCTTGGGACCTCACCTTTCCACCGAAAAATTTCGCACAATTCTCCCACTTCACCCACCTTTCACAAAAACATGCATCGAGAATAAGCATCAAGATAAAAAACCCAAAAGATGGGTACAACTTGTGGATAAATTTAAGTAAAATTTGGTCTTTTATGGTGTAATGGCAACTTTATTATGTGACAGCTCAAGAAGACTGCGTATCAGATTGATGTTGTTGTCTCGCATGATTCGACTACAAAGTTCTATAATGATATAAAGAGAAACATAAGAAATTGCACAACTACACAGCTTGAGTCGGGTCCTGCTTCTCCTCCACACCATTGGGAGCTTATTTCCCCATTCGCCTAAGTGGCATGCCACATCATACAAATTGGTCCAAATTGGGTACAATTGTTTCAACCCAAATTTGGTCCTTCCAAACACCCCACCCCCATTCTGCTCCCTCATTTCTCTCTCACGTAATCTCCAAATTTGTGCCCTAAAATCCGAGAACTCACCCCCAGTCATTGTGGAACCAACCACTACTCATGTTACCGACGAAAAATCGGGCGCCGTGGTACCATCCTCCTGCGACTGTAGTTCTTCTCGAAACTCCTGCGCTAGCTGTCTAGATTTCTCCTCTTCTGCGTGCTATCTCCGTTCTCCTCTTGCGCGACCACCGCCATTGTGGAACCACCCTCCATTCTATGACGTCGCTCGAAAACCAAAGTCCCATTCCATGCGGTCGCCGTGGCTCCACTCACTTTGTCTCCTACCGTCGAGATTAACTCCATTTGCACTGAGAGTATAAATGTTTTACCCAGATGATGAAAAAATAATACGAAGTTAACTAGAAACCTAATTACAAATAAACTATTTATATGCTAAGCTCGAAAGACTATTCTACCCTTAATAAATAAATAAAACAAAATAACCATATATTTATTAACATCTCCCCTCAAACTCACGATACAGCAGCGACAAGCATCGATAGTTTGCTAACGAGAAAAAGAAAATGGGAAATAGAATGCGACTTGGTAAAGAAATCTGCAATCTTTGAAGAAGAGGAAACAAAAGGCAAAGTGATGGAGCCATGCTTGAGATGATGACGGGTAAGGTGACAATTGATCTTGATGTGCTTGGTTCGTTCATGGAAAACTGAGTTGTGAACAATCTAAATAGCACTCTTATTGTCACAATACATAGGAGTGGGACAAGAAAGAAAAACTCTCATATCTGTAAGTAACCAAGGTAACCAAACAACCTCTTTGGTAGTAGAGGCCATAGCACGATATTCGCTTCGCTGGAAGATTGAGAAACAATAGATTGTTTCTTGCTCTTCCAAGAAATGAAAGAATCACCCGAAATATACAGAAACCAACCAATGTGAGACTTGTAATCAGAGGATCACCGCCATGATCGTAGTCAAAGTATGCATGCGTATCCAAGGAAGAGGTGGATGGAAGTAGAAGACTTTGAAAGATCAGACCTCAAAGATATCGCAAAATGCTAAGAACAATGACCCAATGAATTGTAGTAGGAGAAACAACAAACTGACTGACAATATGAACAACATATGCAATATCAGGACGAATAATAGTGAAATAAACCAAACTCCCAACAATAGTACGGTATAAAGTAGGACCGGACAAATATATACCATCATAAGAATAATACTTGGTGTTAACCTCAATGGGAGTATCTACAGTCTTATTATCAGTAAGTCTAGCCTGCTCAAGAATATCTGCAACATACTTCTACTGAGAAAGAAGATAACCTTTGGGCGAGTAGGCTACCTCAATACCCAAAAATATTGAGAGGGCCCAAATCCTTCATTTCAAACTGCTTAGCTAACTCGCTTTCAAAATCAAATACCAAAGAACATCATCACCAAGAATAATCATGTCATCAACATATAACAAAAGAATAATACGACCTACGTCAATGCACTTAACAAAGAGTGCAAAATCATGACTGCTAGAAGCAAAACCAATAGAAGAGATCACAATAGAAAATTTCTCAAACCAAGCACGCGGTGCTTGTTTGAGACCATATAAAGCCTTATCGAGCTTGCAAACATACCCAAAACTATGGAGAACACCAGAAGGGGGCTCCATATAAACTTCTTCCTAGACATCTCCATTCAAGAAGGCATTTTTAACATCAAGTTGAGAGATACCCCAATTTCTAACCGAAGCTACAGCAATAAGAGTATGAAGAGTAGTCATTTTTGCAACAGGAGCAAAAGTCTCCTCATAATCCATACCATATTGTTGTAAATATCCTTTTGCAACCAACCCGAGCTTTGTATCGCTCAATAGACCCATCGAATGAGTCTTGATCTTATACACCCGATGAGTCTTGATCTTATACGCCCAAATGACAACCAACAACAGCCTTACCGTAGGGAGATGAATCAAATCCTGCACTGTCTTATTCCTCATCCATAGCTTGTCGCCAACGTGGATCAAGAATTGCCTCTTTGTAGGAATAAGGCTTGGAGAGACAATGAATAGAAGCTAAAAAGGAAGTAAAGATGAAGAATAACAAGAATAAGCAAAATCTGGCAACCTTATGGACTTACGAATACGGGTGGATTGATGTATAGGTAGATCCACAATCTCAGATGAAGCATGAGGGACCGTAGGAGAAGAGGGAGCTTCAATACCTTTAGAAGTGTTATTAGGAACTCGACGAGTATAATACAAAGATAACGGAGGAAGGACACAACAAGGGATTCTCGATGTAGTAGGAATCAGTGATGACAAACTATCGTAATCTTTAAAAATGATCAATACAAATAAGATCGATGTAGTCAAGTCATGAGTAGCGATGTAATAGAAAAAGCAAGGTATATGATCAAGAAAACAACATGACAAGACACAAAGTTTTGAGTAATTGATCGAAACACCGATACCCTTTTTACCTTGACCATAACCAAGAAAGACACAAATAGTATATCGAGAGGACAACTTGTTGCGTTCCACATGAGGGTGGAGAACGAAGCAAGTACTATAAAAAATTCTAAAGAATGAGTAATCCGGGGCACACCCATACAATATTTTAAAATGAGAGATACTTGAAATATGAGAAGATGGGATGGTATTAATCAAAGTCAATCTTTGTCAAAACAACTTCACCCCAAAACGCACTAGGAACAGAGGTAGAGAATAAGAGAGATCGAGCAGTTTCAACAATATGTCCGTGGCGACCTCAAAATTCTGCCTAAACTTTTTTTTTTTTTACGCGGTAAGAGGGTATCTGGTACCATATTTGAGGGTATTGATACCCTTTTACGCAGAAAAGCGCTTTACTTCCCGTTTGATTAAAAACCGATTTAAAACATGTTTTCTCTATTTTCTTTTGAGGAAAGTAGTTAGAAACTAATCTTAGACAAGATTTTGGAGATCACCCTTTCTCATTTTGCTTGGATTTGTTTTATTCTTTGTTAAGTAAAACATGTGTATACTTGATGAAATAAAGAACCATAAGGTACAAGATGATAACTTAAATATAGCGGAAGTTTAAAACATATAAATCTGGTCTTTTAGTTCATTTCACCTTTAATGGCATGAGTAACCACAAAATATGGGCCCAAGTAAGTAAAAGAAGTACCTCACATACATTTTTGTTTCAAAAACGGTTCATGACAAATCATTACGTCTCATGAACACTCCAAAAGCTTGAGCCCATTAGCAAGTACTACTAAATACTTTAAGAAAGAGGTGATATGATAGAGACAAGGTTAATCAAAATATTACACTTCATAATAACGAGTAGTAAGATACTCCATGGTCCAAAAATCATATACGTCCACGCAAAGGTAGGTGGTTTCATGCTTTTGCAATCCGGGTTGAAAAGGATTGGAGGACCATATCTCAATCTTTGTGATCAAATGGTATTCATGTTCATCAAGGCCACTTCCACCCGTTGCCCCTTGACTTCATACATATCTCGATCCATTTCCTACAAGAGTCATAAAACGACTATGAATGATGACATTCAATGAGTAAAAATATGGTGCTTGTGTGATATTGCACATAATATATCTTTTATCTTTCTTAGGGCCCTTCCCACAAACAATACTTGTACACCGAGCTCAAATAAACATTCTTTGTGCATAAGCACACGGCCAAACATTCTTAGGACCTTCATCGTCCTTCTATGGGCTACTTTTGCCCTTGGCCATAGTTGATCAACTCATGGAACCCTTACCGTCCCAATGTAGGCTACTTTTGCCTTTGGTCAGAATTCAATCGGACCTCAAGTCCTCATGTGGGTCGCTCTAACCCTTGGCCAAAAGTTGAATCAACTCTTTTCTTGGGAGCCTTCATCGTCCCCTATGGGCCACTTTTGCCCGTGGTGTACAAATAAGTTTGGGGAAAATCTTTATGTGTTCAAACATACTATATTTGTTTACATATAATTTTTGCCTTCTCAAGTTGAGCATAAATGGCACAAGATAGCTTTCTCATTCTTGTTCTTCATTCTTGTTGCATAAAATAGTCAATAAGCTCAAGATGCTCACAATCATATCATGTAACTCATCAATATAGTTCATCAAGAGCACATGGAATATACACACATATAGATGTATATAATTGTCATATTTCATATAAGTCATATACATAATTTTACTCACAACTTGACGTTATCTCGTTGTGCAATTATAATCCCGCAAGTGGACGGATCGTTGACAAGTAATAAAGTGATAAATAGAGTGTCGAACCCACGAGGACCAGATATTAATTTAACCAATTAATTTATAACCTAAATTTTAACAATAAAAGAAACACATATTCAATTTGATTTTTGTGATTCTAAACTAATTTAACTATTTTAATTAAACAATAAATAACTTTAAAAAGGCAAGAACGAATTCAAGATCTACTAACTCTAGGATTTATGAATCCACCAACACTTTCCTTAATCAAATATTTGTTTAACTGCTTTTAGCTTATAATTACCATAGATTGAAAATCGGTGTTCCTAAATTAATCAAAAGCCTCTCTCGATGGTCAATCAATTCTATATGTTATGCGAACTTCATTATCTCTAATTAAGCTTGAACATAAACACATGCATTAAAATCTCAAGAACACTTAAATAGATTTCATAAAGCATAATAGTAATCTCTATCTATTATTGGACCATATGTTATTCAATACCACGTGCTTAATCTATATTGAATCTCTCGACTTCAATATAGATCACAATATATTCTAATGGTGATCAGGCATTAAAATAATAGAAAAACTGCATAAAGAATAATCAATCCACAAGCAATTAATTACTAAAATGCAAAAACTTCTAATTAATTAAAAATCATGAGGTTTCATCGTTCATCCTAGAAAAGTAAACTAGTCGGACATGATTTCGTCAATTATAACAATAATTGACTTCATCATGATCCGGCGAAAGAAAAAGAAGAAGAAGAAATAAATACAACCCGTGACTCCGGCTGAAGAATCCTCAATCCCGAGCCTTGATTCTCGATTCTCCTCTTGTATCTTCTTTCCAAAATTCGTCCCTTTTGTTATGGCTATCATCTCGCTTTTTATAATGCTCTCAAAAGGACTCCAAGACGTGTGTTTAAGTTGTTGAATTGAATCGGACTTGTAGAATTTTAATCCAAACAGGGTTTCGCCTTAAAATCGCTGGATTAGCTGTCGCGATCGCATGGCTTTGGGACTCGCGATCGCATGGCTTATCTGTTTAACATTCTCGCTGAAATTTTCATACCCTTGCGATCGCACTGAGGTATTACCATGCGATCGCATGGGTTAGTCTGGTTCGAATTTGAGTTCCCCGCCTAGGTATTTGCACATCAAGCCCCGCAGCTTTTTTTCTTTAGCAATTAGGTCTCATTGTCTTCATTTTGCTCTCTTTTCATCCAATTGATACTTGACTTTGATTATTTCCTAAATTGACAAGAAAACAACATGCAATTAAACTGAAAACAACTAAAAAGAACTTATAATTGTCTATTTTTGTGAGCCCTGATAAGTACAAAATTGTACTTATCATTATCCTTGATCCACCTGAAAAGGGAAAGGTTCTAAACATTATGATTTTATGTTAAATGTTATTTAAAATCTAGAAATGGAGAGTATAAGGACAGCACAGAAACTGCCTTCAGGTATTTCTGGTACAGAGATTATAGGGTATCAATACCCTATCGTAGAACTGTGATATAGGGTATCAATACCTTTCGGGGAGAGACCTGATGAAATTATTTTATTTAGAAACTAAGTTCTCGGCCCAAGGAAACTAACTTTCTACACCATGAAATCTGAGTTTCTTGGTCCCTTTAAACTATTGCCCGTAATGGGGCTTTGGTGGGTTGGAGATTCTTCTATTGAATTAGAGAACCTCCCATCCCTAGCTTTCTTAATAACCAAACACTCACCTTTATCTCTGGTGTCTTCCTCTTATTTGAGGGTTATTTCCTCCTTGTTTAAAGCTAGAAAACGTGAGGGAGTGGTGTGGGAGTGTTATGGGAGTTAGAGAGGAGGAAATGTGCAAGAAGTGGCTTGAAATAAAGGGGGTATTTACAGGAGATTCAACTCCTTCCTCATGATTGCATTCATCCTCATGGTGACACATGTAAAGTTGGGGAGATTTGCTGAAGATTTTCTTGTTGGCCTTCATAAATTCATTTCCCCAACTACTCACATTTAAGAAGGTACTAGGGGTAGCCTATAGGGTAAAAATGCAAAAACTCCAATTAGGCAGATTTCTGGACCTGTTTTTGGGTCGAGTTTTGAAGGTCGAAACGTGCTCATTTTTCGACGTTCCTTATACCATCTCAAAGATCTCACGGAGATCTTCACAAAGAACTTTGAATCGTAGAAATTGGATCATCACAGCGATCACAGCATCGTCTCAAAAATGGCTGCTCGTAACCAAATTTCTGGGAATTCCAGATTTCCAACTTCCTGGAAGGTTTTTGACATAAAAATTCGGGGTTGATTCCTGAGTCGAACATAGGTGTATTTGGTACCATTTCGAAGGTCTCGTTGTGTACTTCGTAACACACTTTGAATCGTAGAAAATGGATCATCACAGAGGTTAAAACATCACTCTAAAGATGGCTGCCTGAAAACAGTTTTGCTGGAATTTTTGGCTGATTCCCAGATTTCTAACATCTTGGAACGTTTTTGACATAATTTTTCGGGGCTGTTTTCATAGTCAAAAGTACGCATATTTGGTATCATTTCGAAGGTCTCATTGCGTACTTCGCAACGCCGTAAGTTTCATAGAATTCCGACCAATACTTTATTCGTAAGAGCGCACCAAAGATGGCTACTTGACTTTAATAAAAAAGGCTCAAAACTTTATTTTCTCACTTTTTGGGTCTTTACCCAACTTTTTCCCTTTTACCCAAACAAGCCTTAATAAAAGCCAATCACTCTTAAATAAGTTCAACTTAGCCCTTATAAAACATTAAATCCGATTTTTCTCCCTTTTTAATATTCGGATTTAAATTAAATTCTAAGTGCTACGACTTTCGAAATACTTTTTGGGACAACTCAACCAAAATTCTTGCTTTATTCTCATTTTCTTATTTAAATTGAAAATACAAATTTTTTGGGGCGTTACAATGTCTATGTTTTCTTTCTGCAACACCATTTTTTTGAGGAGTATCTGTACAAGAAGTTTGGTGAATAGTTCCATCTAAGGCAATCAACTCACAAAATTTATTAGAAGTGTATTCCCCACCCAAATCACATCTAAAACATTTGATAAGAGCAGAATGCTGAGTTTTGACAAGGGCTCGAAAAGCGGTGTATATCTCAAAGAATTCAGAACGATGTTTCATTAAGTAAATTCAACAATAACGTGTATGATCATCAATGAAAGAAACATAATATCGAGACACTCTTTTAGTGAAACAGGAGAAGGTCCCCATACATCAAAATGAATCAAATCAAATGGAGAAGAAGAAACAGAAACACTTCGATTAAAAGGTAAAGCTAAAAATTTGGCCAGTTTACATCCACTACAATCAGAAATATCACAAGTTTGAAAATTGCCTAAAGCCCCTGTAGACATAAAAACCTCAAACGAGAAGATGAAACATGACCAAGACGAGAATGACATAAATAAAAACTAGAATAACTATGACTCAAACGAAAAGAAGACAAATCAACACTAGTAGTGGCAGCAACGGGTACTTTTAACTCATCTAGTACATAGAGTCTCCCTTGCCTACGGCCTGTCCCAATCAGCTTTTGAGACTGCAGATCCAAAGATAAAATGGAAGAAGAGAAAAAAGCGACAAAACAATTAGAGTCACATAACTGACCTACAGAAGCAAGATTTTACGTGAGTTGTGGAATATGATAAACATTATGGAAAGACAAATTATGGGTAACTACAAAACCAACACACTGCTAAAGGCATAGGAGTGCCATTAACAGTCATAACAGGAATACATAACGAAGGAGACACAGATGCAAAAGACGAAGAATCTGGAAACATGTGATGTGAAGCACCAGAATCCAAGACCCATAAACAAGATGAAATACTTGACACACTAGGAGGAGAATGACCTACGGAAGAGGAGGCAAACGTAGCTTGTGGCTGAAGGAAGAGAAACTTCTGAAATTGCTCAAATTGCTCAGCCAGAGTACTTGGATCAGTGAAAGGACTTGATGAGGCGACTATTGCAGCATTAGACTGTGGTGGTTTGTAACCCTGAGGTAGTCTATAACCCTGAGGTGCTCTATAACTCTAAGATGGTGACTGGTTGTTAGGCCTCCAAGTCCGAGATTGTCCGCTAATGTTGTTGATTCTACTGTCTCAACTTAGGACACTGAGTCTTTCAATGACCTTTCTTCTTACAGAAACTACACTCGTCGAAGGCAGGCCTTTTGTAAGGCCTATTCTGATTATTAGAGGGTGGTTGAGGAGGTACTGCTAACACAGAAGGAGTTAGAGTTGAAATTGTTCTCTTTTCGGCACCAGACTTTAGACGTACTTCTTCATCCAACAGCTCACTGACAACTGAATCAACTGAAGGAAGCGGAGAACGATGTAGAATAGAACCTCGAAGTCCTTCAAAATCACTGCGAAGGGCCATCAAAAATTACACCAACCGTTGCCGCTCTCTATGAGCAATGTAGACATTAACTTTTTTTAGTTCATCATCTTCAGTAAGAGCCAATTGATCCCAAAGATTTTTCATAGCAGAATAGAATTCCTGAATACTCATATTATTCTGCTGAATAACTCGTATGTCATTTTTCAATTGATACTGCTTTGCAAAATTTAACTGAGTGTATAACTTCTGTAGATGATCCCAAACCTCCTTTGCTGTGTCATACTTAGCCAATTGTACACCTGTGGAATGCTCAACATAATTGTTAATCCAAGCAATAATTTTTGCATTATTGGCATCCCAGGTATCTATCAAGGTAACATAATTTTCAGCAGTATTCACGGGTCTCACAGAAGTGCCACTAACATATCTCCATAGTTTTTTACCTTAAGGAAATTTCTCATTACATAACTCCAATACGAATAATTTTTTCCATCCAACCTTACACTCACTGAATGAAGGGAATCATCTCTTTCGGTAGCCATAATCAAATACACAGAAAATTGGAACACAACGAAATACCAAATTGCAGATTGTAGATACAGAACGAACAATGAACGAATGCAAAACAAATACCTCAAACGCAGAACATCAAACCACGGGCAGAAACTTCAAACTCTCAGCGCCAAATGCAAAATCCAAAACGCAAAATTATAAGAATCAAAGGAAACTTCCACTACAAGAATATGCTCCGCCTACAAAATTTTAGGAGACAAATTTAAATTTGTAGGCGGAGTTTACTTTTCCCCACAAAAACGATGGTTTGTATAGTTATGTTTTGCTCCAAAATTTCCAAGAATGGGAGGACTTGTTGTGCCCACGAACATATGCATTTTTCTCGACAAAAAATTGTTGGGTAAGATGTATCTTTTGCCGACAAAAAAATTAATTTGTTTGTAGGCTAATAATTAGTTGAAAAAATTTCCGCTTTTTGTTGTTTTTTAGTTCCTACAAACAGAATATTTGAAATAAAATTTTTAAAAAAAAAATGTAATTTACCTTTTATGTCAAATTCCTCTTAAAATATTTCATGCCAAAAAATTCCCGACCTCCATTATCGCTTTCAGTCCCGATTTTAGACATAAACAAGTGAGGTAATGGACTCGAACCTAAAATCTAAGGCGCTCTCGCTCACTCGCTCAACCCATAGAAATAAAATTTTGAAGCCAACCCATTTGCAGCAGCCCATTAATTTAAGAGTAATGCTCTTGGAGAACAAGTTGATCCATTACCACTCTCTTCCAGTTTGTCTTCTCCTCTTCCTCTCCCCAATTCGTGAATCGAGCAGCCGGCAAACGTAGCAAGGCCCTTTATCTCTCGCTCCGCTCTTTTCGCCGAAATTCAGACCGTCTTCGGTGATCATTGGTCGAACTCACGACCCGACTCATCTCATTCTCTAATCTCCGTCACGCCAATCGCCAGTACATTCATGCCAAACCTAATTTGAGTGACGTAATTGAAATTGATGTAATAACTGGTGATAATTTGACGATCGAAAACACTGATTGAGAGTATCCAAAGAATTTGGATGATTTCAAGGGTTTATCCAGTTCTTCCTCAAAGGCTACCATTTTCGTAAATTTGAGTACCTCTCCAAAAGGAATCTAAATAAAGATGGCAGGAAACCAAGGACACCTTAATGCAAATAGCTTTACCATTAAATAGAAGATATATTGTGTAGGGGCAGTGTGTATGTGCATTTGAAATGGTGGGTTTCAATTCAGCATGTCATATAAACCACAATCTGATAATGACCTGGATGTTGATGGATATATACAGAAGGAAGTTGAAAATCAGTTACATGTCATATAGTTTGATATCAGTTCTCATATTCAGAAGATATACAAACACACAGTTCTTACAAGATGCAGATTAACAATATACAAACACAAAATTCTTACAAGATGCAGATTAACATGTTACATGATGATTAAGGTGTGGAGACTACAGACATCCTGGACTCGACAACAAATGATGTTGCAACATGCCACTATAGTTTATACGAGAATCTAAAAATTTTGTGGTAAGCAAACATTTTTATTTAGATTTTATTTCTTCTATACAACAACAAATTAAATAGACAAACATCCATATTACTTATATATTTTTGTCTTACTAAAGATAGTTAATTTGAGAATATAAATTCTTCGTTGTTTCAACTTTCAAGCATACAACAAGCCTGAAGTCTGAAATATTACAGTCAACATTAAGCAGCATTTGAATTTTTTTTTTTCTGATTGTATAATAAGACTACTATTACATAATTACCTTAAAATTTAACTGCCATTAATTCTTGAACACTTTGATAACACCAAAACATCAGCATGCTGGTAGAAATGTTTGTTAGTAATTTGTAAGGAGTTATACATGGTAATAATCAAATGTATTTGATTTTGTTCAAATGAAACAAATATTCTGTGTCTTTAGAAGCTGTTCCATACAGCCTGCTTTAGTGAAGGCTTCTATTGGTTCAGATAAGATTGCAGTGATTTAAATATAACCTGGATTGAATGGTTTGTAAAGATGGAAAATCTTAAGTTGATTTCGATGGCTTAATTATTTTACTGTTGCTTATTTAGGAAAAGAAGATGTAGAAAAGTTGAGTCCGATCAAAGTGGCAGCAATATTTGAAGATGCTTGAAGAGCTAGATATTAGTCACAATCAGTTAAAAAATTGCCTAATTCCTTCAGATTCTTATGGAGGTTAAGAATTTTTCGTGCGATCAAACTCCATTGGAAGTGCCATCAATGCAAAAACAAAATCGGGTGCATGATATATTGTTTAAGTTGGATTTTTATGCTAAAATTAGCAGCACATTCAGTAAAACCCAAGGTGCTTAATTTCTTTGTTTTCAGGCTGTTGTACAGTGCATGGCTGATCTCATTAGTGATAAGGATGTGAAAAGTCTCACGATACTGAAGAAAAGAGGTTTTCTTAGATCTGCCCACTGCTCTGTTTTGGCATTGGATGCTCTGTTTTGGCATTGGAAGGTGATTATATTCCATAAAGTTTATGAAGAAATAATGGTGTTAAGTGTCTTCTTTCATGCATATGTGTATATAAGTTGCTCTCAAAATGTGCACTATATCTATTTGTTTTGCACTTTGTTGTACATAAGAGTAGTGAATTTAAAGTATACCTTCCCCTTTTGTTGGTTGATGAGAATTGGGACACTTTGAGAAGATAATTTGTTACTAAAATAATCATGACTTGTGCCTTGTAAAATGCATTTTCAAATTGCTAAATTATGTTATTTCCTATTCTTCTAATATTAATATTGAATTTATGCTTATGCTGAGATCTAGTTATGTTTCACGGCAAGGAAGAGGAAATGAATCAAAAATAAATACTAATTTCTCTTGACGATGTTTAGATCAATTTAATCAAGGCGGTTCTCCTTTACAAATTTTTACATTAAAGTTGATCTTAAATTAGTAAGCTATGTACTTGCAAACTTTGTTTTTGTGGGCTATTTAATATATTTTTGTGGTTGTTTTAATTTGTTGTAGGATGAGATGCTTGCTAAAGTTGATCAATATCTTACATTGAGTGCAAATGAGCAACAACTTCTCAAGATACTCCTCCGGAAGAGATCCTTGTTGACAATCCATATCTTTGAACTTCAAATCATGATGTCCGTTCTAGGTGTGAAGCTCGGTCAAATTCGTGGATTGGGAGATGGTCGTCTTGAGAGATTGGTACTTCTTCCAATGTGCACCATATGGAGAAGGAGTTGAAAGAAGAACGTCTGCTCGAAAGGAGGCTCATGCGATTCGAATTGAAATAGAGCAAAAATGAAAA
This sequence comes from Forsythia suspensa, assembly GCA_023638005.1. NCBI lineage: Eukaryota > Viridiplantae > Streptophyta > Magnoliopsida > Lamiales > Oleaceae > Forsythia > Forsythia suspensa. The sequence continues at coordinate 47,923,841 of CM042672.1, read as the reverse complement.
ACAAATTGAAGGTTGTTGGGCAACAATTCAATTCTACACTGTAGTCTTGGCATGATTCTCTGTAACAACTTTGTAGACAAGTTCCTAGTTTCGCCTACCACCATTTACACCTGTCAATGGAAGATGTCAATAGACGATGATGCTATTGGGGACGAAGAGAACGGCTTTGATGAGGAGAACAACTTTGGTGAGAATATTATTTCCAGCAGAATTATTTCTTACTTTAAAACAATGTTTTCACTCATTCAAAATGGGTAATCAAATTCAGAAATTTTTAAGGTTCTTAAAGGTTAGCTTCTTGCCTTACATGTATTTAATCTCTTGAGTTTTTACCACCAGCAGTTGTACTTTTCTTTTGGCTGAATTTCTACAACTAAATCATAAAGATTAAGTGTTTACAAAGTTCAAAGGTTTTATATCATTTAATTCAACTTTTGGAGTTAGTTAAATAGAATATTTTTACTTTGAGCAACTCTAATCTATTTTATTTGAGATCAAGAAATTTATGTGAGTAAAGCATTTACTCGTTCTCTGTGTTTATTTTGTTCTTAAGTAAGAGTAAAATTCTGCAGTAACTCACAATCTATTCATGTATACTCTTTAGTTATGTTAGATAAATTAATGTTTATATTGGAATTCTAGATCGTTGCTCAACTTATGTTAGAATTAAGAGATTTTTCTTTAGAAATCTCTCTTCATGATAATTCAGCATTATTTCCAAGTTTTCTTCCGTAAATTTCAGCAATGATATTTTGCATTTTTCTTGCTGTTTAGTATTATTTAAAGTTGCTGTTTTTCTTGAATTCATTTCACAATTTTAGCTTTTCAGCAGTATGGTTTCTTACTCTAACTCAATGTTTTCATTTATGCATAATAAGTAAATCAATTCCATGAAGTTTTAAAGTTCTAAAAGGATAGATTAGTGCTTTATATCATGAACTTTTATTACTAGTGGCTGTAAATTTCATTTGGACTGGATTTTGATGTCTTCAAAGTTTCATGTAACTTTAATTTAACTTTTGAAGTAGTTAAGCTGAATATTTTACATTGAGCTACTTTAATTTATCTTGTTTAAGACCATATAAATAAAAATGATAAACTGTAGTAACACAAACTGGTGCAGAATGTTCTCTAGATTCGTGCTTCTAGTATCCTGTATTTATGCTTCTGGTATTCTGGATGTATGATTCTAGTAGCTTTCTCACAGGAACAATATGTGGATGTTATATATTTGTTATATTTCTTGTTTTCATCCAAGCCAAATTCTTATGTCTATGTTAAAAAGTTGAAATGAAAGCATTTGAGATGATATTTGCAATCATAATCTTTAAAGAAACTTCAATCCATATGCTAGATCATGATTAATCACTAAGTCCCTAGAATTTGTTCACCAATAAGGGGTCGAATGCCTCATGGACCATAGGGTCCAATATGTTAAGGTCACAGCCACGAGGGGTTATATGAACGTTAAGGCCATAGGGCCGTTTATGAACTACAAGCCATAGGGTTGTTTGAGGAGTTAAGGCCATAGGGCCTTTGGAATCCCAAATGAGCAAAGAGTTGCTCTAAGAATGTATTGTGACCTTAGTGCTATTTTAAGCACAAAGTTTGAGCGCTCGGTGTACAAGTTTCTATGTATGGTCGGGCCCAAAGACAAGATAAAATTTGGTTGCATATGCATTTTATATTCAACTATGTAATTGGTTCATAGATGAATTGTGTGAACTAAGTTATTACTTCAAGAATGCAGATTTTGTGATAAGCAGCTTTATGTTTTCTTCACATGTATATATAAATGTGTTAATTAATATGAAGATGATGTTTTCTTATTTTATTGGATGTTTATGTATTGAATTTCATTGAAGCACATATGAGATTTTAAGCTAAGAAATAATTTATGAATTGTATCAATTAAATGATAACATATTCTTATCCTAAGTGCTTTAATTGTTGTTTTACTCACTAAGCTTCATAGCTTATAAGTCGTTTTATGACTTTTTAGAGAGTGGATAGACTATGCACCGATGTGGTGAAGACTTGGAGTAGGACGTTCAACGATGGAAGAGAATATCATATCATTACAAAAAGAGAAGTTTGGACTCACTTTCTGCAATGGCCCGGAGTATATGTTAAAGAAAGAAGTTATAAAATGGTTTTTATCTATAGCGCAATGTCAATGGAACTTTTGAGGACTTTACACTTCATCATGTGAAATATGACTGTTTTCTTTTGATTTAAACTCTTTTGAAGATTTTCTTGTATGGTAAAATATTATTTTTGGTTCTTTAATGTAAATTGGAAAACATAATTTTGTAAATTTTAGAAACAGGATATAATTAGAAGAAAGAGGATCTCAGGTACTACATTTGTAGTCAAGTTTATATAATCAAGTTTATAAATTATTATGTTTTGTATATTCTTAAAGTTTTATTTCTAGTTTCAGTTTTAAGGTCTTAAAAATCATATGTTATAAGTTTAAATTAAGGAGTTAAGATGATGGACATATGCTTGTTTGATTTAAGACCGATATAAGGATACTAGTATCCATCAGAAACTAATTTTCTAACTCAACTAGAAGGTACTAGAAGCCTTTAGTCCTGAACCAAAAAGAGAAATACATGTCATGTCAAAAGTTAGTTTTCTAATTCAGCTTGAAGCTATTAAGAGCCTTTAGTAGACCTGAAGCAAAGATAAAAAAAAAAAAAAAAAAAAATTACCGAAAATTCAGAGGTCGTCACACTAGTTCTCCTTTCTCTAGTGGATCTTCTCAATGACATTTGTTCTTGAGGTTGTTGAGCTTGCTCATGAGGACCAACTCCTTTATTTTGGTTAGAGAACATTCTCTGAATAATCCAGATTCACATATTGAACAATGTCAGAAATTGGAGTCTAATCATTGTGAATACCAATGTAGGAAGATAAACGAATTCCTCTTCAAAGACAATGTTTCTAACCTTATCTCCTCCCAAGCTAACTTCCCGTCCAAAGAATTTTGCATTTCCGTTTGAAAAAAAAAAACTAGTCGAGGGATCATAGAATTTGTAACCCTTGATCGGTCAAGGTACCCAACAAAGTAGCGACTTCACGATTCTTGAGGCCGCTTTCTTTTCATTCGGCTGTAAGGCATTTCCTTAGTTGGACAACTCCAAATATGCAAGTGCCTAATACTAGGCTTCTTGCACATCCAAAGTTCATAAGGGTTTTAGCTCTTTGTTTTGCTTGGAACCCTATTAAGGATGTATACTAAAGTCTTTAGTGCTTCTCCACATAGGGAAGAATGAATAATCATACTTCTTACCGTGTCCTTAATAATAATTTAAAAGTTCCTAAAACCTCAACTGCAACTGCTTTGGTGTCGCCCATACAGATGAATCTTTCAGCATCACTTGACTGTTAGCTCCATAGGCAAATCCTGTATAGACACACTTATGTGAGTGGTAGCACCAGAATCCATCCATCAAGTGTGTCTAGGTACAGAAGCTAAATAAATTAACTTCAGAACAAACTAAAGCGAGAAGCATACCTTTCTTAACACGCCATGTAGCGTAACTAGGTCATTATTTTTTCATGTGTCCACCTTTCTTGCAAAAGTAATAGGTGAACTCCTTATCCTATTATTTTTGCACTCTATGTTGTGGTGCCCCAACTACAGTTTACTTTTTTCTTTTTCTTTTTTTTTTTTTTTTTTCGTGAGGAGTGGTTGATAAGTTAGTACTTTCAGTCCTCTCACGCTTAACTCTTTTCTTCTTTTTTGCAAACAATGAGATATGAGCTCATTAAGAGTCCATATATCCTTTTAGGTGTTGTAACTCACTTTAAATTGATCGTATTGTGCAGGAAGGAAAATCAAAACTAGATGCACGAGTAAGTCTTCAGACAACTCTAACTTTAGTACCTTTAGTTTGGAAGTGAGATTAGACATTTTCATAATGTACTCCATTACGTTCCATTTTCCTTTATACCTAATTGAAACAATGTTATCCAAAAGTGGTCTTGTTTCAACCTTTTCGTTTTTTTGGCAAAACGCTTTTCAATTTTCTTAAAGAACGTCTTAGCATTTTCCTCCTCAGACATAGCACCCCTAATTGTTTCCAGAATGGAACGTTTCATTATCATAAGACTCATGCAGTTAGAAAGATCCCAAATTTTTAAGTCCATTTTATTTTCAGTGGAACTTTAATCGGTGAGAGTAGGAGGTCGTTCTGTCTAAAGCTCAAGGTCAAGATCCATATGAAATCTAAAACTTTAAGGGCTTAATTTCAAAACTCCAAATATTTAAGGCCCGAGATTTTAAAATCTGAAAACTTCAAGGACTTAAGATTTAAAATCCAAAATTTTAAGGACTAAATCTGAAAATCCAAAAAAGCATGTATTTTATTGCTTGGCCCATCACAAAATACCTAGCACAAAATTAACATTTAGTCTTTGGACAAAAAATCAATTGTAAGTGGTATATATAATAAATCTGTCAAACAATAAGCCTTTCTTTGGACTGACTAATTGTCCACATGAAATGTTTATAATTACCACATATTTATTTCCACTGGCATGTCTGGTATTTGGCCAAACAGTAACCTTATTTTGGGTCGGTCATTGTCCGCATAAACAAGAGACACACATATCTTAATATTTCAAAATAAACAAATCTACGCAACAGAGGTTGCTTTGGCAATGTATCGTTTCAATTTATTTACTTGAATTATAAGACTATTGAATCAAGAATTTGAGATTTTCAAAGAAAAACTTTAAGATTTAAAATTTAGAGGACCTTAGAGTTAAAATTTTAATACTTGAGGATTTAAAATTTAGGATTTATGAAGTTTTGGGATTGAATCCTAAATTCTAAAACGTTAATGGCCTAAAAATGAAGAAATTTCAAAACTTTAGGGTTAAAATTGTAAAATTTAAAATTTTAGTGGCCAACACATAAAAATTTTCAACTTTAAGGGCTAAAATATTAAAATCTCATAACTATGGGGTTACATTACTTAATATTTAAAACTTTAGGGCTTAGTTTTAAATTATCATAACCGAGATGGATTTAATTAATTAATTTTTAAACATTAGAGACTTTATGTGCAATATAACCTAAATCTCCAAAATTGTACCATAATCCTTGAATTTATCAAATTAACATATGAGGTCCTTTTCATAAAAAAAATGCAGCCGGGGTTCAAAACCCTAGCTGCTAGCCACCGCCGCCTCCTCAATAATAGCTCACCGGGTCTTTGCAACAATAGCAATGCCTCGCCGCTTTTCGAACAACCTGTTTTCTTCTAGTAGTGCAGGCGCTCTCAAGCTGCCAAATGACGCTGCTTCTTCCTGTAGCACTATTGCTGCATTATTGTTCCTTCTTTTTTTTTTTTATTTAAAAAAAAATCTTAATTCTTTATTTCCTTAAATTTTTATTTTGCTCAACAAATCAAACCAAAAATTCATACACATAACGATTTTTATCCTAAAAAATTCATTATAGGCATATTCATTCAAAATCAAAATATGTAAAAAAAAAAAAATTCCTGATAATTTAACATGGTTTTTCTCTGATACCAATTGTTAGAAATAAAATCTTTTGTCTTTAATAACATACACATAATTAAAGAATCCATATATCATGTCAAATTATCAAGTACAATTAATTCAAAAGAGTACATGTCATCATTGGTGTTGAAATCAAGAGGGTTGGATCTTCCATAGTCTAATCACCTCAATAATATTCAATAGAATCTATGTCGTAATGGTGTAGAAGAGAAGAGCAAAATATTGTGTTTGACCCATGAACCATAACCCTTATTTATAATATTTAGTATATCCTAGTCTATTTAGAAATCCATCAATCTTAGTTGGACTAAGATTTGGTCTCCACATTATTCTGTCTCCGTACTCACCGTGAACCCGACTTGATTCTAGGCACTTTACCCTCCTTTCGCTGCCATTATTATGGAATTTGAAGGGGTTTTTTCCTGCAATCTCTCTCTATGCCAAAGGCGCATTTAAGAGAAATGTAATTACAAATCATGGGTATTATTCCTCTCGGTTTATAAAGAAAACTACCATTAATGGTCTTGAGGACCGTCATTTTCTTACTTTTCTTCATTTGGGAGGATTAATGTAATAGACAACGTAAGAAATGGGAAATAGGATTAAAGTTGAAATCTATGGCAGCAAACGAAAAGGGTTCGCCTTGATTTCAATCTCGAACTTATGGGATTTTGCCCTCTATCACTTTGGTGATTGATTGGTTTTAGAATGTAACATCAATCATTTGCTATGAATCCTATTGCCATATAAATAGTTGACTATTACCAATGTGAGATATAAATAATATTATTCTATTGATAGGGATGATCTCCTCCCCATAGTGGGAGGAGTTATATTTCATCGACACTTGTCCGGTGGGGTTGGACAAAAAAAGTGTTTCCAACCCCACCGGACAAGTGTCCAGTTGGAGGGTATAACTCCTCCCACTGGGGGAGGAGATCATCCACCTTCTATTGATACTAATATACTATTTACTTACAGTGGGGATCTGACCGTAGGGTCAGAATTCAAATTCAAAGGCAAGTGAATTAGGTGGGTATCGAATAAAAAGAATACCTTAGTGTCGCTAAAGATAGAATCCGCAAATACCTTGACAGATTTGACGGGACATGTGGTAAATGGCGGAGGAGAGAATAAGATATTGAGAGGAGATTTGAGTAGATAGGAAATATTACTCAAATATATTGGTGAAGACAGACACATTGTTTTTGTCGTGAGTAAAAGTGAAAACTTCATTACAATCGGAATTTTGAAAGTAGAGAATGTACTTTATTGATAGGTAAAAAATTGTAGTAGATAGTTCAAAATAAGAGTTGCTTAATGATGGTTCATTAGTAACGTATGACCATTTTGCTTTGGTAGGTCTATAAAATTGATGTCGAAGTGTAATTATTACGTAATTATTCGTGTTAGAATATATATTAGAGAATTCTCATATATATTAGAAAATTGTCTCAATATATTAGAATATATTAGTTGATTGGTTTACTTAATATAGATTAGGGTTTATCTTATTATATAAAATAGTTATATCAGTATTTTCATTATGTCATTTGTTTAATAAGATTGGTTCTTTTTTCTTCCTCGTTGTTCTACTCTTCTTAGTTTAATTTATATTATTATTATTATTAGAACTTTCATATGGTATCAAAACAAGTTTGATCCGACTTGGTTTAAACTTGAAATCGCTTCTGTTCTCCGGCAAGTGGCCTTGTGCCACTAGTCCGGTCAAGTTTTTTTTTTGTTTCTTTTAGTTACTGTCATCTGGCTAAGTTTGGAATTTGGAATTTGTACAGTTGTTCTGTTCTAGAATTTGGTTGGTTTTGCATCCAGTATGTCCAAGGCAGTTTGGAATTTGTTCAGTTGTTCTGTTCTGGAATTTGGTTGGTTTTACATCTAGTATGTACAAGTCAGTTTGGAATTTGTTCAGTTGTTCATTTTTGGAATTTGGTTGGTTTTGCATCAAGGTGATAATCTGGGATTCAGTATTTGGTATTTGCATATAGTGATTTGGATTTGGAATTTGATTCCAAATAATCTAAATTTGCAATTTGATATTTGCATCCATTAATTTGGATTTTGAATCTGGTCAAGTAACTTGGAATTTGGTTAGTTTTGTTTCCGGTTAATCTGGACAATCTGTCTCCCCCTTCCTATCCCATACTTCTCATCTCTACAATTTGGTATTTGCATTCATTAATTTGGATTTGGAATCTGGTCTATTAACCTAGAATTTGGTTAGTTTTGTTTTTGGTTAATCTGGACAATCTGTCTCACCCTTGTTATCCCCTTCTTCTCTTTTCCTTTTCTTTGTTTTCTTTTTCTTTCTCCTTTTCCATTATTTCATAATTCTGGTTTTTGTACAATCGTCTGTTGTCAATTTGGTATCAAGTTAATCTGAAATTTTAGGTAGTGTTCTCTTTGCGTTTGAGTTTTGTGTTTTGAGTTTTGAATTCATTTTGTGTTTTGTGTTTTGAGTGTTTGTTTTGAGATTTGTGAAAATGCATTCTTTTGGTGTTTTTAAAATTGTTTATGAAAACAGAAAACTTCGAAAATGCGCTTACTTGAAATTTTTGAGAAATTTGAATTTGGAATTAAAACAATTAAAAATAATTAAAACAATTCAAACTTGGAATTAAAACATTTAAACACAACTAAAAATTTAATTGTAGAATTAAAAACAATTAAAAACATGTAAAAATAATTAAAAATATGTAATTATGGAATTAAAAACAATTTAAACTCGGAATTAAAACATTTAAACACAATTAAAAATATTTCATTATGAAATTAAAAATATTTAAAAACATTTAAAATGAACTAAAAATATTTAATTATGGAATTCAAAACAATTAAAAATAATTAAAAACATTTAAAATGAGCTAAAAATATTTAATTATGGAATTAAAAATAATTAAAAACATTTAAAATGAACTAAAAACATTTAATTATGAAATTACAAATATTTAAAAACATTTAAAATGAACTAAAAATATTTAATTATGGAATTAAAAACATTTAAAAACATTTAACTATAGAATTAAATACATTTAAAAACAATTAAAAAGAATTAAAAACATGTAAAGGACTCTGGGAATTGAACACATGACCCCCTCTTCCGCATCCACACATCTCGCCATTTGGACAAGGAGCCGATTTTGTCAAAGAACCATGGGACATGTTTAAATAATCAATTTTTTGGCCAGCAAAAAATAAAAAAAAATGCTTGAAATTTTGGATTCAAACGCCGACCAAAACGGGCCAAAACGTGCGTTTTGGCGCTTTTAACAAAGAACTCCACTTTGTTAACAAAACGCCCAAAATGATGTTTTTGTTGTTTTTCGTTTTCTTTGCTTTTTTTTTTTGTGTTTTCAAAAATGCATTTTCAAAAATAGTAAAGAGAACACGTTTTGACTATTTTCAAAAACATAAAACAGAAAACGGGTTGAAAACGCCAAAGAGAACAGGCCCTTTGTCTTCGAATTTCGCATTCTTTTGATTTGATTACTTTGATATGTTCGGATTGATATTATGACTTCTGTAATGAAGTTGTCGACCCATGAGTGCGTGAAGCATATTGAGATTGACTGTCCTCATATTTGTCACCATCTTCACCATGGCTCTATTTCCTTACCATTTGTTTCTTCATCGTTGCAGCTTGCTGACTTTTTCACAAAGTCACGCGCAATCCACCGTTTTCATTTCTTGCTTGACAAACTCTCGCTGCTTATTGATGTAGCATCGTGAGTTTGAAAAGAAATGTTAGAATATATATATTAGAGGATTCTCATATATATTAGAAGATTATCCCAATATATTAGAATATATTATTTGATTGGTTTACTTAATATAGATTAAGGTTTATCTTATTATATAAACAAGTTGTATCAGTATTTTTTATTATGTTGTTTGCTTAATAACATTGATTCTTTTTTCTCCCTATTTGTTCTTCTTTTCCTAGTTCGATTAATATTCCACCGTTTTTCGTTTCTTGCTTGACAAACTCTCGCTGCTTATTGCTGTAGCACCGTGAGTTTGAGGAGGGATGTTAGAATATATATTAGAGGATTCTCATATATATTAGAAGATTGTCCCAATATATTAGAATATATTAGTTGATTGGTTTACTTAATATAGATTATGGTTTATCTTATTATATAAAACAATTGTATCAGTATTTTCATTATGTCGTTTGTTTAGTAAAATTTCTTCTTCATTGTTCTTCTCTTCTTAGTTTAATTTATATTATTATTAGAACTTTCACAATTCAATTTTCATGCAAATTCATTGTCCTGTACGTCGATTGCTTGTTCCAATTTTTACTTCCTAGCATTAATTCTAGGTGAAAATTAGAGTATAACTTCTTTGTAAGTGCATATATTGAACTAACAACATTTGAGAGAAAAAATGAATATAAATTCATGACAAAAGTCAATTAAAGCATGTTTGGCATAGTTTTTCTATAACTTTTTTAAAACTACATATTTCTTGAAATTCATAATTTTTATTAATTTTTTAACTATACATTTTATCAACTTTTTTTCAAAATCTCTTGCAAAACTACTTTTAAACTTCAACAATTAAGCACTAACTTGTAGGCATGAATGCATTATAACAAAAATGGAATTATATCAAATGTCCTTTTGCATGTGGTACATTTGAAAATTGGATATTTGGGAAAATATAACCCCAAACAATTATTTAAACATCAACCATATCCTCTTGAAATCTAATTCGAAATCAAATCTATTATTTCACTAAAATCGAATATTGATCCACCACCCACCACTTTCGCGCCTCCGTTCGCCTCCAGCTAACTCACCTCAAATAAGTTACTTTTTTTATAGAATAATTTAGATTATAAAAGAACAAAAATTCAACAAGTTTTGTGCCAAATTAGTTTGGTTGTTTTTAAATTTGAAAATATGTTGAATATAATTGGTCCAAAATTGTTGGAAGAGATTAGGTTCATGGATTAATACATGGTTGGAGGAAAAAAAACGTGGAAGAAAAAAGTAGAAGAAAAAAAGATTGGGTTCATGTATTAATGTCTGGTTGAGTAATTATCGTTTGAACTTTCTGGAAAAAAGAACAAGAAGAAGAAAAAAAATTCAATTGTGGCTCGACAGTGTCGACAACTTCAAGCTATCTGTCAAACGATAGTTTAACTGTTTGGAAAAGAAGAAGAAGAAGAAAAATTTTAGCAATGTTGAATGACAAATAAAAATCAAACGATAATTGAACTGTATTTCGACAATTCAACTGTCTTTCGACAAAAAGATATACATGACTTTTTGCATCAAAAAATTATCATTTTTATAAATATTATTAAAAATAATTATTTTTAAGAATGACCCTCTATATTATCTGAATTTCTAAATTCTCGTATAACAAATTGCATCAATATCAATATGAGATATAAATCAAGATAGAGATGACAAAAATTGTTAATTTACATTATTATTTATCACATTAGCATTCCAGTTATATACGCCATCAATAATGTCTTAGCCGAGAGAAAGAAGAAAGTGACCTACCAAGTCTGTTGGCCATCCTCCAACATAGGTGCAAATGCAATGAAGTCTGAAATTAGTCATGCTTTGCACAAGTTCAACAAGGAAGACGGTTAGTTTGGGACACTTCATGTTGCCGAAAAATGGCAAGGTATGGGACACCTCACAATTTCAATATTGGTAGATTCCGAGCAGCTCTGTGACACTCAAACTATTATTATTATTGTATTTATATAATTTATTTTAAACCCCATATATGTATATATAAACAAAGCTTGAGAAGTCAAGATAATTACCAATTTATCTCACGTCAAAATGATCGATTTAAAAAAATATATATATATTGACACCATGATCCCTACAACACAACCATTAGAAGAGCCAAAAAGTTGTAGGTTCAATCCCAAAAGACCGACCAAAAAAGGACTAAGTGGTTTGCATGTGTTAGCCCATTGTCTATCTCGTACTATATACCAATTTTCTAAAAGGTGGGAAAAGGTGCCCTACGCGTGAAGAGTGAGGAAGACACTCTTTATATGGAGAAGGCGTAAGAAAAGACGGTCAATCCTATTTTGATCGATTAATGCGAGCCTAGGCGCCAAAAGACGCTACTAATAAAAAGCCTAGGTGACAAAAGGTGTGCACCTTTATTTTTCAATCTTTTTCAATTGAATAATTATTAATGGTCTTATAATCATTAAAATAATATTAAGAATATAAAAATGTTTTATTATGCTTAGGCTTCGCTATACACACGTTTAGATTCGTAAAATTTGAAATTTGACCCCCGCCATGCCTTATCTCTTTTAGACATGTCAACTCTATGTACATCAACCCTATTATACATACTAAAAACAAACTCTAAAAGTTTGTTTAATTTTGATTAAAATTTTGCTAAAAAACTGAATTCAAAGTAAATAACTAATTTTAACAAGACATTTCATCAAAATCTACTCAAATTTTGATCTTTAGCAAAATCGAACGGGCACTAAGTCGGTCTACTTTTTATCTTAATACGGTCATATCAACCAAGAACTGTATCATACACCTCGACAAGAGTAAATACACAATCTCGATTACGCTCAAAAGTCTCTAACTCCTCTCCTCGTCAACGATGTATAAATTAGTAAAATGCTCATGGGTCCAAGTGAAATGTATAGTAATCGGATCATGCGTGAGCTCAACATGTTTATGCGTGACGGATGACCTCAACCTCCATCGAGCCATTCACAAATTACGTAAACATGAACAATAATGCTAAATAAATATGATGGTGCGTGTTGAATACCAAACACACATGAGTAGACACCCCTATTATAGTGTATGTTACTTCCAAAAATCATTACAGTCCATGTAGACACCGAGTGGATGTCGCGTAAATCCTAAAGGACACATAACAATGGTGATCGGCCCCCACGAATAAGTCCAATCAAATGCTTGTATCAAAGGTTTAAGTTTGAAGCCTAGAATCGATACATGACCGAGGACTGGACGCAGAGGCAGAGGTGATATCGAGCAACGTTCCTTATTTTGAGCCTCGGCCTCAACCTTGGATTTCATGACTTTTCTTCGGATGGGATATTCTACTTGAACATTAAATGAATTGTACCTTACAGACAGCTTGGACAAAAGGCTATTTGTCTATGGAGAGAAAAGACTAAATTACCATTTAAGAGTCTTCTATAAATAGAAAATAAAATCTTAAAGAAAATTGTTACTGAATTTTACATGAAGAATCCATAACAAAAGGGGTTGCTTTGTATAAACATAATATTATAAATTTTCCCCAAGTACCCCGCCTGATTCACGAGAGAAGAAGGGCTCCCGTCCAATTCCCCGTTAGCGCAAAGATCCACCTTGACAACCGGCTTCAAGGAATAATATTTGTTTAGGTCAATAATGTACCTGTGAGCTCAATGTAACATGGACACTACACTCGCGCAAACATGTGCGCATGAATCCGTCATCGTCCACACCACTCAGGAAGTCATAGTGTATCCATCGTTGCACGGATACCAACTGACACAACTCATCACAAATCAATCAAATAAACCCGAAACGTGGCGTGCACTAATGATGAATGTCAGCTAAGCGCCGAATCCACCATTAAGGTTGACTTTGACTTTTTTTTTTTTTTTTTTTACTTCAAGATATTTAGAAAAATTTCGACAAAATTTTCCCTGTAAATTGTATAAAACCAAACTTGAAAAGCAATAAAATTTCTCAAACACGTACATATGAAAACAATTGAGGACCACCTGCCCCTCCAAATACATATACTCATTCTAAAAAATAAAACTAAATTAAACAATTTGGGTTAATTTTACCAACGGTCACTGAAGTTACTTTCAAATTACAAAATGGTCATTGAAGTTCAAAAGTTTCAGTGGTGTCACTGAAGTTAAAAATCCTTTCACTAATGGTCACTCTATTAAATTTTTAATTTAAAATTGTGATGGTGGCATGATGTTGTGGTATTTATTTATTGCATAGTAGTCCATGTAATTTATATAATATTCACATTGGTTCATATATTTCAATTAAGTCCTTCAAAAATTACATCTTAGGTCCTAAATCTTTTACATCTTTACACTTTGGTCCCCAAATTTTCAATTATCTTTCAATTAAGTCCTCCAAAATTGCATCTTAGGTCCTTTAACTTTTTACATCTTTACACTTTGGTCCCTAAATTTTCAAATATCTTTCAGTTAAGTCCTCTAAAAATTGCATCTTAGGTCCTTCAGCTTTATACATCTTCAAACTTTGGTCTCTCAAATCCTTGATTTTAGTGGCCAAAATAAGTGTAATTTTAGTGGTCAAAATAAGTAAACTTTCAATTAAATTCTTGACTTTACACTCGAATTTTCACCTAAACGAATAAAATAATATTATAGGGTTTGACCACTAAAATGTCTACTTTTAGTGGTCAACTCTAAGTGATAAGTGCGAATTTTATACTTATTCTGACCACTAAATAGTTTATTATTTAATTATATTATTTTGTTCGTTTATGTAAAAATTCGAGTGTAAAGTCAATGATTTAATTGAAAGTACACTTATTTTGACAACTAAAATTGTACTTATTTTGGCCACTAAAATCAAGGATTTGGAAGACCAAAGTTTGAAAATGTATAAAGTTGAAGGACCTAAGATGCAATTTTTTAGAGGACATAATAATTGAAAATTTTGGAGACCAAAGTGTAGAAGTAAAAAGTTGAAGGACCTAAGATGTAATTTTTGGAGGACTTAACTGAAAGATAATTGAAAATTTGAGGACCAAAATGTAAATATGTAAAAAAGTAAGGACCTAAGATGTAATTTTTGAAGGACTTAATTGAAATATATGGACTAAAGTAAATATTATATAAAGTACATGGACTACCATGCAATAAATAAATGTCACATCATCATGCTACGTCACCATTTTAAATTAAAAATTTAATGGAGTGACCATTAGTAAAAGGATTTCTAACTTCAATGACTACCACTAAAACTTTTGAACTTCAGTGACCATTTTGTAATTTTAACGTAACTTCAGTAACCGTTGATGAAATTAACCCTAAACAATTTATATAACTTTTACAAACTAATTTAATATAATTAAAAATTTATTTTTGCACCAAGACTCGAGATAATACGCATGTACAAGTAATATACATATCCAAGGTCTACCCTACGTATACGGTGCTTGTTGTTCCTATCCGCAGTCCCAAGGCCACCAAGGTGCTCACGTCGCCTATATACATGTGCTAGACCCCAAATACCCTATCATCGACAACCCTTAATGATCATCGGTAGTCTCAAGCGGTATAACTATCTGGACACAATGTTCGATACAACTATAATAGAATTCGCACTCACAACAATCATCCACACTCTCAATATGAATTACAATATATATAATACAAGTCGTGAGAGCACAACCTTGATCACCGTAATACTCACGGTACACAATTAAGCGCATGTTTGATAGTGCTGAAATTATTTTTTAAGTACTTATAAGTTTTGGATCTTATTGATTATGTGAATAATTAGTGAATAGTAAATTATGGATTGTATAGATAAAAAGTATGTTATACCAATTTGACCAACTTAAATTATAATTTAAGCTTTGCCAAACATGTGCTAAGTCATATAATGATATCACTTAATAACGCAAAGCTACAAAGAGGCACATTATCATAAATTATATTATATTTTGTACTGTAGTTGAAATCATTACTATTTACCTCATAAGTGTATTATTGCTTCAAGATCTGGATTAACAAGATGTTCCTATGTTAATTAACATCATAATATAACATATATTGCCCAATGTGCCTAAACTAGGGTTTATGGGGTGTTAAATCATCAAAATGGGATATGGGGTCGAGAAGTAGTGGGGTCGACACCCTAAAATAAGGGAATCGACGCCCACAACAATAGGGACTGGGGACTACCTAGCCTCCAGACTTAGAGGTGTCAACCCCTAAATACTAGGGTCGACCCTTAATAGCTTGTCGGGAGTCAACCCCAGGGGTCAAAGGGTCGACTCTCCTTCCAAGAGACACTCCATTTCATGCTCAAAAGGTTTCTTATAATCCAATGGTCGTTTTTACTTTCCCATTTTTATTTTTGTTTATCTAAAAGTATTTAAAAATGGTAAAAAAAAAATACATTGTTTTAGTTGACAAGCTAGCTTCTAACTTTCAAAGGAAAATGAAATCACCCATCTCCAGTAAATAGAAGAGGGTCAATAGTCAATACCAATAGTCTAACACTCTAACTGTGATTTTTAATTTTTGTAAATTACATTTTCTACTTATGAGTTAAAATTTTAATTATTAATTTTTATTTTGTAATAAATCAATAATAAATCCTAAAAATTTCCGAAAACAATCCTAAAAATTACAAAAAAATTTGGGACGTTACAAGCTTGAGAGTTTGTGAAACTCAGGCAAGCTGGACCATAATTCTGCTCGCATAAGCCAGCCCATGGGCAGGCACTTGGGCCCGCCCCTGCGAGCAAAGCCCATGAATCAGCTTCGCATAAGCTGCCTTTTGCAGCATGAATGGTTATGGTGCCATCAAACCCAGGCAACGGTTCAAGAATTATTTTTGTTTTTTACGTATTTCATCTATAAATGCCACAATTTAACTTAAATTTTCTACACAACTTCTCTACTTTCTCAATCTTCAATCTAAAAGCTTCTAAATTTTCACATCTTAATAAATAGAAGTATAACTTTACAATTGTTCTTTATAACTCATTCGCTTATTTTTTGTTAGTAGTTTTTTCTTCCACTTGTCTCCAACTTAATCTTGCTTTTTGTTGTATTTTATTCCATATTTCAAATGGATTAATCTGGAAAACGAGGAGATAAATCAATTTCTTGATAGTTCGAACATTCCAAATGATTATTTTACTGGTTTAAATGACGTTGCAATTTCTGAAGATGTCAGTAGAAATCGAACTATTCCTACCACTATTGACTTGCAAGAGGAATTGGTATAAGAAACGGTGTCCACCAGTGTTGTCACTCCGAGAAGTAACTTTTGAGTGTTGGCAACATTTTACAAAGAAAAAAATTGTTGAAGATGGTAAAAAGGTAACCAAAGCAATTTGCAATTATTGTAAAAATGCTTTGGCTTGACAACCAATATTGGCACCACTTATTATGGACCAAATGCCTCAAGAAACTTTTGAGGTGTGGATAATGAGCAAGTCCAACTTGCATTTGGTTCTTTCGGCGATGGTTCTTCGAATTTAGCTTTTAGCTCTTATGAATTGGGTTTATTCTTAGAATGCCATGCAAGAAGTCATGTTAATGTATATAGCAGGTGATGAGTTGCCGCTTAGCAAAGTTCAACAAGGATCCCCTCAACCCACGTATAAACCAACTTCTAGAAATACACCTCGTTTTGATGCAATTAAAATAAATTAAAGAAAAGCATACGTCATAGGTAATTTAAATTTTTTATCGGTTTGTTGACCAAGATAAACTATCTGAGTTACATTTATGCCACAACCCATTACTTTAACATTGATAGGCATCAAATTATGCATAAAAATTGTTGCATTTAAATTAATAGAATAGCTGCATAATGATCAAAATATTTTCAATGTTCTAATATCCTCATTAGATAATATAGTTGCAAAATTCGTATTTTCACTTTTTTACAATACAACTATTAATACGAATGTTATAAATAAATTAATTAACGAACTTCAACAGGTTTTTGATGGTAAGATTTTTCATGTGTGTTGTGTCACATTTTAATTGTGATAATTTTGCCACATACTTGATTTTATATTAAAATTTCACAATCACTTTTCAACATTCAAGATTAAATGTAACACATTTTTTGTAAAAAAATATAACAAATGTAACAAATTTAACAAGAGTTACAAAAGTAAAAACAATATTTTCTAAAATCATTAATTTTTTATGATATATGGTGAAATTATCCTTTTTTAATTTAATTGTGCAAGATTAAGTAAATTACGTCACAATTATAAAAAAATTACGTCACGGTTATAAAAAAATTAGAAATGCTTTTGGCTTTTGGTTTCATGAGTTTGTGCCATGCTTGTAAACAAGCATTTGCAAGTTTATGTGCAGAGAACAACTTAGCCAAAAGATCATTTGCGACGGATATAAGTAATAGATGAAATTTTATGTATCTTATGTTATAATATAGTGTAAAGTATAATAAGCTTATTATAGCTTACTTTAATTTAATGGTAGACATATTTACGGAATTACGGTCCTAATTTTAATTTAAATAATACTAAATGATTAATTAATTTCATTTGAGATTGTGAACTTTTTGATGGTTTTCTATGATGTGTCTATTGACGTTTATTATGATACATCTCTATTTGTTCTAACGCATTTTTATTATATTGCAAAACTTTTAAATAAATATAAAAGTGGTGCACTATTTGATTATATAATTATTACTATGTAGACCAAATTTCAAAATATTGAGAAAAAATTGTCCATGTCGTGATTTGGAAAAATACTTTGTCATTTGTACAACTACTATACTGCTAGAAAAGGTGATAGCAATGTTCCACCACTAGTTTCGAGGAGTAGTTCATCGTTTATGGACAAAGATTTATGGTCTTATCTAAGTTCAATCAAAGGTACCTTCATCCCCTTCTCATTTTATAGATACTAGTAGCAGCCATGTTGAATTTCCTACGAAGTTATCTAGATATTTTGCTTCTGACGTTTAGAATGTTAGAACCAACAATAGTTAAAAACAAATAAAAAAAAATCTTCTCAGGGGGTGGCGATTTCATGAACGATAGTATTCGATATTACCAATGATCGTGTAAGGGCAAAATTCTGTTAGACGAGAGATGCATGTTAAAAGAAGATATATTTGAGAGTCTCATGTGCTTGAAATACTAGCAAGATGTAGAATTTTGAATTGAAAATGGAGTTTTCAACGCAATTGCTGAAGAGTTCCAACATTTAAATTCTTGATGAATTTTCATGAATATTTAAGTTCATTAAATTGTAAATTTTAATACATTAATTCTCCTTACTTTTGGTAAGGGTTAATTACACTAATGGTCCACATTCTTTCAGATTTGTAACGATTTCATCCTTATTTAATTTTTTTAGCGAGATATCATCTCCATCTTTTCATTTATTCGCACAGATGGTCCCTAAATGACTATTTTGACAATTTTTTGACAATTTTGCCCCTGACTTAAATAAGTTAAAATGATAGAAAAAGAAAATACAATGGGCATATTGTAATTGAGCCCTTAACTTTATCAAAAGTACAAATAAATCCTAAACTATTTTATTTTATACAGATAGGTGTTTTTCTAACAAAAAAAAGAATCATCTTTTCTATAACCTTGTCGAATAGATCGACAACAGCAGCTGGTGGTGGCATCCTTTTATCTATTGCAAAGTGAAATTCCTCGGGTACAATATTAACCTGCTTCTTCATATTGCTGAATATCCCCATTTCCCATTTACTTTCAAATATCTAGAAAGTATAAAATGATAGTAAATTACAGTAATCGAGGAATAATCCTTTATCTGAATTTTCATGAGAAGGTGAAGATGCAACTACCTTTCTATTCAGAGGCTTTGCCTTGAACTGGGGTCTTTTTCAAGTTCTTCTTTTCCTAGTTCCTCAAAAAAATTTATCTTGGGAGGACGTGCTCGAATAGATGTTTGAAGAAGTGGTGATTTTGGTGCTGTAAGGTGAGGTTTCCATTGATCTTTCAGGAACTCAAAAGACTAGAGGCCAAAATGTGTTTTAAATACTGTCCAGATATTTCTGGTTTTGGATTTATGATACTTTTGAAGGTTTTTGGGATTTGGGTTTAGTGAATAGAGCCTCCACTTAAAAGTGAAATTTCTACTTAATTTCTTGTTTCTTGCTTATTTGAGGGTATATAATAATGAAAATGAGTTGATTATCTGGATTTTGGATGTTTGAAGCCCTGGTTGCAATGAAGTTTAGTTCATTTATTATCTTCTTAGTTTCCATGATGAATCGAATTAAAAAATAAAATAAAATTGACTTGCTTCTTTTTTTCTCCCTCTTTCTCTAAGCATGTTAGAAAGAATTTGGCCCATAGTTTATTGCTCATTGAAATGTTGGCACCGGATTTGGTCAAAACTTCCTTTTTGTCTGCATTTTGTTTTTTCTCAGCTTCCTTGTATGGAATGCAACTTGTGATGAAGAAGAATGGAGTTTTCTGAATGCCTATGAGAAGTTTAGTCCACTTGGCTAGTAATGATTTTGACTATTTTGGACTTACAAGTAAGAAAAACTTGTTTGGATTTGAGGACAACAGTTGTTTTAGATGATTACCTTTTTTTTTTTTTTGGAAGAACACTAATCTATATAAAATAAAATAGTTTAAGATTTATTTGTACTTTTGAAAAGGTTAAGAGCTCAATTACAATATGTCCATTGTATTTTCTTGTCTATTATTTTAATTTATTTAAGTCAGAGAAAAATTTGTCAAACAATTGTCAAAATAGTCATTTGGGGACCATCTGTGCGAATAAATGAAATGATGTGGATGATATCTGCTAAAAGAATTGAATGAGGATAAAATCGTTATAAACCTAAAAGAATGAGGACCATTAGTGTAATTAACCCTTTCAAGTTCTTTTTCAAAACAATATGTATATAAAAACAATTGATTCATATACAATTTTAATTTCGCATATGTATCATGTAGTTGATGGCAAGTACTGAAAAATGAGGGTTTTTTTTTCAATTTTTATTTCAATTTAGTAATAAATAATAAAACAATACATTAATTTATATTTCAAATTTTTTTTAAAATATGTATTGTACAGTTGTCCTTAACAAACAAACTCAAATAAACTCAAATCATTATGAATGTTTTTTGTGATCGCTCCAATATAAGGACTATCTAATAATTAAGTGATATGTAGCTTTACAACAAGAATCCACTTCAATGACAATAAAATATAACATAAAAATGATTACAAGCTATTATTAAACATGTACACCGTGTCACTTGAAATTTTGAAATTCAAATATTTAGACAAGTTGAATTACTCTTTTGAATTTAATGGACTCTGATAACATATTAAGATATATGTTCAATCTTAAAAGATCGACATTAGTAGAGGAGTAGCTCAATTTTTATATATTGGTTAATATTTTTATGGGTAAATAGTC
This sequence comes from Forsythia suspensa, assembly GCA_023638005.1. NCBI lineage: Eukaryota > Viridiplantae > Streptophyta > Magnoliopsida > Lamiales > Oleaceae > Forsythia > Forsythia suspensa. Next base: position 47,903,112 of record CM042672.1, on the reverse strand, counting down.
TTTGAGTCCCGAACATTTGAAACTTGTGACGATGGGGTCCAGAACCTTCAATTTCTAGCATCCGGGTTCTTAACATTTAAAAAAGCAGCGAACAAAATTCTTCTATTAAAAAAAATATTAGTTTGATCATTAAATGGTCAAATCTTTCTTAAAATAACAAAATTATCTTTTTTCGAATTAAAACGAAAAGAATAGAAAAATAAAAAATAAAAAAAAAAAAGCAAAAATTACAACAAACCCCTTCCCCCACTTTTTCATCTCCAACCAAGTCTCAACAAACTAAAAAAAAAAAAAATCAACCCCATCCTAAAACTTCTTCTACCTCAAAACATTGCCGCCCCCACCACCCTCTATCCTCCGTAAGTTCTATACCTCCACAAAAAGCCTATGGTTGCACATTTTCAAAGTCCAAGAACTAATTCCGACCATTGATGATTCAACAAAGAAAAGATGGAGCCATAAAGAAATGATCATCTACACGAATTACTAAAAATTGGATGATAGGTGCGAATAATATTTAATGTTGACAAAAATTGAAACAACCTTCAAAGATTGAAACCTGAGTGTAATTTACTCGTTAAAAAATTAAAAAAAAATGAAAATCAAAGTAACTATAAATTTAGTGATTAAGAGATCAAGTGTTAACGGAGTCTTGAGGTGCATCATATTTTATAACAGTCACCTCAACAAGTCGGTTAATTCAGAAGACGAACGTAAATGAAGTGCTTACTTAAATTGAAATAAAAGTAAATGTCGAATAACTAATTTGAAACGGGAAAAAAAAAAAAAAAGTGCTTGGTGAGCAAACCAAAAAAACCTTCAATGTTCAATAACTATTATAGAGTTTCAAACCGTTAAATTTGCCAATAATTATGAGTATTTTTACATTAATCTAAAAGTTGTTTTACAACAACATTAAAATTAAACCCCTAGGGCAAATTTGACGTTAGCACAATTTTTTCTAGGGTAATTATAATTTGGTAATTATATTCATAATACAATTTTTATTATCTACACTATATTTTAATTGTAATGAAGATCCCTAATTATTGACATTTTGACACATATGTCCTCAATTGTTTTCATCGCATTTTTAGCATTAACTTTAATTTTCACATATTGTCTCTAATGACAAATTTTGTCTAAATATTCTGCTAATGTGTAATGATGGGCAAATATTATTTTAAATTTTTATATTTGTTATTTATTTTGCTTATTTTAAAATACGAGAGGCAAAAAAATCTTTTTACGCTATCTTAATTATCTTTTTCGACACAAACCATCATCAAAGATGAAGATGAGAGGTGTAAATGAATAAGTTGACGATACAAATGTAATAAAAAAATTACTAAGGACATAAATACAAAAATGAGCAATAGTTGGGAACTTTAATTGTAACTAAAATTATTAGATGCATTATAATAGATCGAGAGCATGTTTACTAAACTCTTTTTAAGTTTAGATAGTGAATGGTTTTAACTCGTATTTTTGTACAATAGTTAGTGTTTTTCTTTATTAGATGCATTATAATAGATAGAGAGCATGTTTACTAAACTCTTTTTAAGTTTAGATAGTGAATGGTTTTTAACTGTATTTTTGTACAATAGTTAGTGTTTTTCTTTATTAGATGCATTATAATAGATAGAGAGCATGTTTACTAAACTCTTTTTAAGTTTAGATAGTGAATGGTTTTTAACTGTATTTTTGTACAATATTTTAGGTTCAATGTTATATTGATTGACATTTATAATGGTTTTAATTTAATTTATTGTCTTTCTACATTGTTATATTATTTTCATTAAGGTAAAAAAAAATTATATAATATAAATAAAAAATTAAATATATAAAAATAATTAATTTAACCCTACAGATTTTATCAATGTTGGAAAAAATAATTTACTTAGTCCACAAATACCCTTTTTCACAAAATATCATTTGTACAAAAACGTAGAACTTAGTCCACAATTTTTTCGACACAAAAAAAAATTATTTGTAGGAAAAATACGATTTAGCTCACAAAATAATTTTTGCCTTATGTCTACAAAACCTATTTCGTTGACAAAGTCGAACCGAGCCATCATTTGTTGTCTTATACATTTCCTCACACGATACTTGCCAGTAAAAACGTTTTACAAAAAAATTAAATCACGAAAGATTTCTCCCCACAAAAAGAATTTTTCCTACAAATTTATTTAGTATGCGGAATATAAAATTCTTGTAGTGATAATTGCTCCTGGGTGTTCAAGTCGATCATGCCAAATATCACTTTTATATATTTTTTGTCGAGTTTATAGAATTATGAATTTTCCAAAATTTTTGCGTTAATCAATGTTAACATGACGTGATTTGTATAATTTTCTTTCATAAATAAGCATTAGTTCATTAATTCCTTATTTATATCACAATTTAATTATGTGATATGATATTCTTCGAGACACGTGCTAATTCGAGAGCATAATAAGATATTTTTTGAAAATTTTGATATATTTAGACTACTGATACTTCAGGAGCAATAGTTTAATATTCTTCTAGAATATTTAAATTGTAATGTCATGCTGTTCAGAAGCAACTAATATTCTATCAAAATATTATAATATTGTGCTTCTTCAAGAACAACAACAAATCATTATTCTAAAGTAAATATTATCTATTCAAAAGCAATATTATAATATTCTTATAAAATTTGTTTTTCATGTACAATAGTTTAATAATAAAGTTACGTTATTCAAGAGCAATTAATATTATACTGAAATATTAATATAATATAAATTTGTGCTTCCTCATGAGCAACATCAAAGTATTAATATATGAAATATTGTATTTCATCATGAACAAGAATGCAATATTCTCTTAGAATATTGATTGAATATGAACAAGAATGCAATATTCAAAACGCATTTTTTAGTGGTCCAATGGATAATCTATCAAGATTGATGTCAAACTCAAGTTTTTAATTAGTGAAGTATGGTCTTTCCGGCGAACTATGGTATATTTGTCATTGTTAGATTATCTCCAAAGTAACCGTGGATTGTACTAAAAAAATGTATTACATCATTTTAAATTGTTTGCATGACAAAGAAAAAAGTGGAATATGTCTAGTATACCATCTGTATTTAGACGGTTTTTTAGAAATCCTCTATTTATAATTAATTTATATCTATTAAAATGTATGCTAAATCTATTTTAATTAATTTTTTATAATCACCAACCATATGAAGGTTTTCTCCGCTACAAGGATAAAAATTACTTTGTGTGTCACTACATCTTCACTATTCATCTCCTCCAAAAGTTGCTATTAAATTATCTTCTTCAACGGACCATCTCCAAAAACTGTTCACCTTCTCAATTCATCCTCCTCAATCGATCATCTCCCTCCATCGATCATCTCTAAAATCTATTCACCACTTCAATCCATTATCATAATAGAGCTTACGATCGGTTCTCTACCGCAAAAGAAGCGATATACTAGTTTATTTCCATCGGAATGTGTGGTAATCATCATTTATTTAAAATTTTATAATTTATCTATCACTTTCTCTTATAAATGAAAACAACAATTTTATCTATCAAAACACCACGTTTTATCTTATAATTTATCTATCACTTTCTCTTATAATTTGTCTACCATCGCTACAAGAAAAATAGTTTTTTACAACATCTAAACAGCAACATTCATTAATTGCTTGTTGCTAAAAATGATTTACAGCAACAATCATAAAATGTATGTTGCCATTGGTTAACACAATTGAGATTTGGCAACAATATTTAATGAATGTTGCCAATGTCTCCTTTAGCAACGTTCAAAGTCTGTTACAAAAAAAAAAAACATTTTGACATTTAACAACGTGCATAGACCGTTGTCAAAAAGTAGAATATTTCACAACGTTCACGCACGTTGTTAAAAATGGATATTTTGCAACATTGAATGTCTGTTGCCAAAAATAACTATTTTGCAACGTTTTCCGAACGTTGTTAAAACATTGACCCATTCATTTAACGCGTGAAATTGAACCCGCGAAAACAATTTTCTTGCCTCCAACCTAAATCAAATTGAAAACCTTTGTTTCTATTCATTTCTTTCTCTGGAAAATCTGTGAAACTCAACCAGCAATTGAACCCGCCGATTTCTTTCTCCGTATCATCGGTGAGTTTGATTGTAAAATTGAACGAGTCGTTCCCTTTCTTTCTCTGTATCATATGTGAAATTGAATGTAAATTTAACCGGTTGTTTCCTTTGTTTCTCTGTATCATATGTCAAACCTTATTTTAATTATGTTTTCAATGCTAGGGTTAGGAAGAAGAGTAAGCTTTTGAGCATTGTCAATCTATTGCCAGATTTATCGACTCGCACCCTATATTATTGGTGATACTTTGGAGCATCGTAAATCGTCTGGGTAATGAAACTCTTTATATGCTTGGGCTTAACTTTGGGTTTATATGTGGGTTGAATTACTTAGTGGAGCTTCCATCACTTTTCTCCAATTTTGCTAATCAATTGAAAATTTGGATATAGATTACTATAATCTGATTTTATGTTAGAAGCTTAACATAATACCCTAGTTTTCAGAAGTTTTTGAGTTTGTAGGTTTTGAATGTTGTTAATTTATTCTTTTATTTTGTTATTTTATAATGTACCTTATGTGTTGTTGAGTTTTGGATCATAACCTGAAACTTTTCTAATGTGTCAAGGATAGCCATCATTTAGTGATACAACTTGTTGCATTTTGGATTCTGAAATGTGATATATTCCTATATGTGTGCTTGCAACATGAATAAGGGAACAAAGGTTTAGTCCATGTACATTAGGGGTAGGAAATGTCAAATGATCTAGAATTAACAGGGGATAAGAACTTTCATGTAGCAATAAAAGCTATTACAAGAAAGTGGTTGCCCATGTAAATCAGACCTTAGAGTAGTGGAGTGACTTTTTCTTTAGAGTGGCAAGAAAGTGGTTGCCTATTACTTATATGAATTAATGATTTGAACAGACAAAAGCTGTCAGTGACAATAGTTATTGTCTTAGGTATAGATCTTGTACAATATATTGATAACTCTTATTGAGAATGTGTTATTTGTAAGTGGTGTTGGATCAATTATATATAAATAAAAACTATATTGGCTGGTGTACTTGTATATTTATGTTCACAAATATTGAATTCCTCGGTTGCATATCATTGAAGTTAAATTCCCCTGCTTTAGTTTATCAAAGTTGCTGCTGCTAACTTCATTCCTAGATGTCATGCACAATGAATTTGTTCAAAGAATTATGTCTACTAATTTAATACTCCGAATGAAATACCCTTAAATCAAGTCCCTCCAATTTGATGTGTCCTTTTCTTTTAGTTGTGTAGATCCATAAAGTAGAGTTGAAAATGTGCATCAGACTGCTTGAGTCTAAATGTCTTGGGTAGGCCGGGCTCAACAGTCATTCAGCCCTTATGCTTGTGTGTTGTGTTGTGTTGGGTAATATTGTGGACTTTTCTTACTTCACTATGTTGAGCTTTTTCTGGAGGAAGTTCCAGTTAAATTTAGCATATATAACATAACGTAAGTCCACCAACATAACGTCGTCCACCAACTATTTAAGTTGCGAAAAGGCTGCCTAGAAGAAAAATTATAGCCGAAAAAGTGTTAAACTTATTGTTTAGCTTAAGTTGCTGCTCATTTTGATTTATTTTGGTATGTCTTCGCTTGGGGTATGTCGTTAACTTCATTGATTTTGGAAAATATGCTATACTTCGACTTCAGAGTATTAATTGATACTTACTTTGTTCTGAATGATCGGAAATCTATGAGTAGTTACCGGTTACTCTAGTGTGTAAATGTTGATGTATTTTTCAAGAAATATAGAGTTTATTAGTTTGAGATAAAAGAGAATATGGTCTGTTGTGCAATTCCCAATCCCTAACATGAAGCCTATGGTTCCCCTTGTGCATCAAGGCTTCCACCTTGTTCATCTCCTCTTCTATTCTTTAGAAATGCAAACATGCGTGACCTCCAAAATAGTTTTCATTAGCTTTCACCACCACTAATCTTCAAGCCCAACATACTTTCTTTAGGCTTTTGACTCTAAACTACCCAAAAGTCTCGAATTGCTATCTTGAATAGAGTTTACAGAACTCAGAACAGGTCTAATGCCATTCTTTGCTTCTACATTGCTCTAATCCACTGTCCATCCATCATCCTTCTAAACCCCTTCCAACCCAATAGTTTTCTTCAGTTTTCAGCCACAAATTTGAGGTTTATGAGTCTGAAATATTCTTGTTTCACTGCTAGTCTAGTCAAGTTGATGCACATTGTATGTAAGGCAAGTGGACGTAGCTATTTCATTGAGGAACCACTATAATCTGTGTGTTTGCTTTGTGTTTTTCTGATTAGATACATTGGTTCCATCAAAGCATCAATTTTGATTATTTCATTACTTCTTTTCAATTTAGAGGTACTTGATTTTTCAAATATTTTCAATGAACTGAAAAATTGGAATTCAAAATTCCACTACCTAGCTAATATGTGCACATTAATACAACAACTTCTTGCTAATATTCTTTTCCATTTCTCTTTCTCGAATCCTTCATTGTTTAGCTTTGTGAGCCTTTAAGTGTTCACGAAGTCAAATTTTTCTACGCATCTTGAAATTTCGATTGCCATTGGACCATACATTGCTTATAATGGACAAGGAATGGGTGCACTTATCAAGGTTATTTTTAAAAATTAGATATCATTAAGTTCATCCTAAATAATTTAAACATCTTCATGTATTATTGATCATAACATTTGTTTGCAGATTTTCGAAACAATATAGAGATGGTGCGAGGAATTTGTTGATCTAGCTCATGAAAAACTAAATTCGAAAATGATAGGATGTCCTTGTGTTAAGTGTAGAAATCTAAAGCATCACCACTTGGATATAGTGTATGAACATTTGGTCATTAAGGGTATGGATCCTACATACACTACTTGGGTATTTCATGGAGAACGTCCAAGTGAATCAAATATAGTAGATGTAGAAATGCCTGACTCATATAGAATGTTTAAGGACTTCTATGTGCAACACGACAAACTAGATGAAAACCCTCCTGATGGAAGAGAGGAGGAGATTGAAAAATTACTTCGTGATTTTGAAATTCCTTTATATCCAGGTTGTAGTGTGTATACAAAGATGTCAGCTTCAGTTGCTTTGTTGAAGCACAAAGCTACACATGGTTTATCTGATGCTGGTTTTGATGAACTCATAACTATTTTTCGCGACATCTTTGCGCGAAAATAACACACTACCTAGCTCATTTTATGAGATAAAAAAGGTTGTCAACACATTTGATCTTGGATATGACAAAATACATGCATGCCTGAATGATTGTTGTCTATATAGAAATGAGCTTGTGAATGCCGAAATATGTCCAAAGTGTGGATACTCAAGATGGAAAGTTAACCAACGGAGTAAGAAAATTCAGAAAGGAATCCCAGAAAAGTCTTACGTTATTTTCCAATAATACCAAGACTTAGGCGGATGTTTGGAATAGATGATATGGCAACTCAACTTAGATGGCACTCAAGTCATAAAAGTCAAGATGGTAAAATGAGGCATCCAATTGGATTCTTTGGGATGGGAAATGATAAATCGGAGGTGGCCACGTTTTGCCTCGATTCTCGAAATATCGATTTGGTCTTGCTATCGATGGATTTAATCCTTTCAAAGATCTAAGCTCTAGATATAGTTGTTGGCGATAATCTTAACTATATATAACTTGCCTCCTCGTTATGCATGTCGAAAGAAAGTTTGATGTTGAGTTTATTAATCCGGGACCAAAACAACCAGAAATGACATAGATGTTTATTTGGAACCACTTGTAGATGACTTATCATTGTTATGGGAGATGGGGTTAAGATGTATGATGCGCTTACCAAGTCTACATTCAACTTAAAGGCTATTTTGATGTGGACAATACATGACTTTCCCGCATATGGTAATGTATCCGGATGGCCCACGAAGGAAAAAATTGCATGCCCTATTTGTCGTGAAGATACATGTTCACAATGGTTGACACATGGTAGGAAGTTTGCATATATGGGACATAGAAGATTTCTCCCCTTGGGTCATCCATTACGCATGAAAAAGAACTGGTTTAATGGACATATTGAAAATGGTACTAGGCCCAAGATAAAAAGTGGTGAAGAAGATTCTGTTGAAGCTGGAAAAGTGGCAAACAATTGGGGAAAAACTGGTAAGAAAAAGAGAAAGAAGAGTTCAAATCAATGTAATGTCACATGGAAGAAAAATTCAATATTTTTCAAGCTACCATATTGGAAGGTAACAGTTTCTTCTTATTTACTTTAATCCATGTAATTACGCTCATTATATCTTGACACCATTAATGTTTAATTGCAGACATTAATTGTACGTCATAATGTGGATGTCATGCATGTGGAAAAGAATATTTGTGAGAGCATTATTGGAACTCTATTGGATGTGAAAGGAAAATCTAAAGATGGCATAAATTCTCGTAAGGACATGGAAGCTATGAATATTAGGCATGAATTACATCCTGAGAGTAGAGGAGATAAATTCTACTTACCCGCTTGCTCTCCACACTTTGTCGAAAGTCGAAAAACTAATCTTTGCAAAAGGCTTGCTCGGTTGAAATTACCGGATGGTTATGGTTCTAATATTGGAAATTGTATTTCATTTGATGAATGTAAGATAGTTGGACTCAAGTCTCATGATTGTCACATTTTAATGCAACAATTATTATCAGTTGCATTGAGGGGACTACTACCTAACGGACCAAGAAACTCTATATTCAAATTGTGTTCATTTTTCAATGAATTATGTCAAGGAGTTATAGATAGAAATAAGGTCGAACAATTGGAGGAGGATGTTTGTGAAACTTTGTGTTTGTTGGAAAGGTATTTTCCTCCTTCTTTTTTTTGATATAATGGTTCATTTGGCAATCCACCTTGGAAGAGAAGTTCATTGTGTGGACCAAAGACAATATCGTTGGATGTACCCATTTGAGAGGTGATACACTCTTACGTTATTCAATATAGTATATATTTATTATCTATTTCCTTTACTATGATTTAAGATTTTTTATTGTGTAGGTATATGAAAGTACTAAAAGGATATGTTATGAATCGTGCACGACCTGAAGGGTGCATAGCTGAACGATATATTATTGAAGAAAATGCGAGGTTTTGTAGCAAATACATTAAACAAGCATCTGGGATAGGCTCTAGACTTGCACGCAATGAAGAGTTTGAGAGTGATTTATTAGTCGTGGGGCGTACAATTTCTAAAGGGAAGCCGCATTTTCTATCTGATGAGATGATGAAAGTTGCTCATAGATATGTGCTACTAAATAGTACAAAAGTTCAACCATACATAAAGTCGGTTTGTTAATTAACTACTTTGTTAGTTTTTAATGGGATCGCCAATATATCTCTTGTAATGTATTATATCTTCTATAGGATGCATATGGATGAACTCATGAGTTTTGACAAACGACTTGAAAGAAATGAGACGTTGTTGCATAAGAAACACATTGACTCATTCGCTGCCTGGTTGGATGAAAAGGTTTACATAAAAATTAATGTGTCAAAAGTTCCTGTTTAAAAAAACGTATTTTATTCATTTATTCCTAACATGTTTAAACATATGACAGATTAAAGTTGAAGATATGATAGACAGTGTTTCAAATACTTTGAAGTGGCTTGCACGTGGTCCTAGATGCCTTTCCATGTCATATTCTAGTTTTGTCATAAATGGTCTTGGTTCCACACTAAAGATGCAGAAAAAGTCTCGCCAAAACAAAGTGGCATTTTAGTTGAAGCAACGACCATTTGTAGATCTAGTGCAAAAGATAATGCACATGTAGAGGAAAAGTCGTTTATTATGGAGTGTTGCGAGATGTTATAGTGCTTGATTACAATATGTTTCATGTTCCAATATTCAAGTGTGATTGGGCAAATATCGTGAATGGGGTAAAAGGGAAGATGGATTTACTTTAGTTAACCTTCACGAGGGACATAGTCAATTTCAAAATGATCATTTCATCTTGGCATCACAGGCCAAGCAATTGTTTTATTCTAGAGAAAATGAAACCTCTAATCGGTATGTTGCTTTGCAAGCGCCACCAAGAGGCTTTCACACGTTGAACATGGAAGAAGAAACTACGTATGAGGCATCTATTCCATTTGATATATCACATATTGAAGAAAACCATGATGATGATGAGAATTATGCAAGGATAGATGTCGATGGCATATTATGTGCTACATAGTGTAGTATGGTGAATGATGAATATTTCTTGTTTTAATTTGTCTTTTCAATTGCATGAATTGATACAGATATCTGACCTTTTATTCATTTATTGTAACAGATGATTGTTCTTATCTGAAGGCAGTCCTGACAAGATGGATAGAGTAGAGGTGAGTGAAGTCTCCTCTTATTTGATAATATATTTGTTGAATTATGTAAGTGGTAATATATATCTTTTGTTTAATGTTGAATTCTAATAGTCATCTAAGCAAGCTTCCAAGAGACGAACTAAGCAACAAAGAGCCTTATATCTTTGCCATAACTAGAGATCAAAATCAAGGAGTACGAATTTCCGGTCAACCCGAACGTCCTATGTCAACTCCAATTACAAATGAGCAAGAAGTGCAATCACCAAATGTTGATCCTCCAAAGAAGAAAAGAGGACCAACCGTATTGAAAATGGTTCCTGAAAGTAATTTTAAGAGAATGGAGCTTGAATTCAATGAATTGGGTCAAGTGGTTGGTAATAACTCGATAAATTTGCATCCATAGTGGGAGCCATGGTACGAGAACATGTGCTGTTGTAAGTAAAGATTGGCATTCGGTAGATCAATGAGAAAAAAATGGAGCTTTGGTCGCTTCATTAAGGTATATTTCTAATTTCATATTTCTTATCTTTTCTTTCTAAACTTTTGGCATCTTCTATGTTTCTTCTAAATTGGATATGGTTCATTTATGTACAACTACAAACAAAGGTTCAATGTGAGTGATTGCCACCAAAAATGACGTTTCAAAGCATGGGAAATTATTGGAGGACATTTAAATCAAGGTTGCGACGAGAAATAAAAAATGAACTATCAAAATCGATGAATAGAACACTCACCATTGCACTTCTTAGACCAAAGAATGTAAACTCGGATGAAGCATGGGAATGTTTGTCGAAGACACCTTTTCTAACGACTTTAAAGTAAGTAATTTGAAGTGGAATGTGACTAAAATTTATTTGATTCCATTGTGTTTATAAATTTGCGTTTTGGTAATAGGAAAAAGTTCCAAATTTAGTAGAATGAGAACCAATCGAAAGCTTGTTCATACTATGGGGAGAAAGGGTTATCCACGTCTCAAGCGCATGATATGGTAACGACGAACTTGTATTTCTTTTTATTACATTACATTCAATTCCTATTGTGACTCCTTTTTTTTTTGCATACAACGTATGGTTTTTGTTCGAAAAAGAAAAATCCAAACATCACAGGATTAAGAACTAAAGTGTGGACTTACGCACATCTTAGAAAGGATGGAAAACCAATAAATGAAGCGGTTTAAAACTTTGGTATGACTATTTTATTAATGTTCTTTGACTATAATATGTATTAAATGTTTTAATAAACTGTTAGTTCCATGCTTGTAGAAAAGGATAGAAGATTGTGCCCAATCCATATCTCGATACACCAAACAAGATTCCATACGAGAAGATGCTATTGCTCGAGTTTTAGGTCCCGAATGTCGTGGAAGGGTAAGGGCCTTGGATTTGGTGCTACACCTTCAAAAGTGAATGCTGAAATTGCAAGCACTAGCGAGTGAGAGAACTTGAATGCCAATTGCAAACTCGATCGAGAGGGATGGGAACACTAGAAGAAAAGGTTGAAGCGCTTCTTAAGTTATATGACTATTTTATTAATGTTCTTTGACTATAATATGTATTAAATGTTTTAATAAACTGTGAGTTCCATGCTTGTAGAAAAGGATAGAAGATTGTGCCCAATCCATATCTCGATACACCGTGAGAAGATTCCATACGAGAAGATGCTATTGCTCGAGTTTTAGGTCCCGAATGTCGTGGAAGGGTAAGGGGCCTTGGATTTGGCGCTACACCTTCAAAAGTGAATGCTGAAATTGCAAGCACTAGCGAGTGAGAGAACTTGAATGCCAATTGCAAACTCGATCGAGAGAGGATGGGAACACTAGAAGAAAAGGTTGAAGCGCTTCTTAAGTTATCGCAATGTAATTGTAACTTCGTAATTGTACAATGATACTTAGGTAAATATGAATTTACTTGTACAATTTTAATTTCATTTTGTATCATTTAACAGAATCAAAACAAGAATGCAGAGGACATAAGTTCACATGCATTTACTCCTCGTGTTTGTGTGTCTTAATAGAATATATAGTTGTTTATTTATTATAAGTACATATTTGGTCTTAGGGATTTTTAAGAGGATATTATCATGTTCAAATGAATTTGTAGTCACAACAAGGAAGTGGTTTTCACGGAGGCGTGAACCTGGAAAATGTTGTCAACTATTGCATTGGTACAAGTTTGATGGGGACGAAGTTGTAGCAGAAGGAAAGATTGCATCATCAGACCCAAGTGCGAAGGTGCATCACATGCCTCTTGGACGTGACTGTTGGAAGGTTTGGGTTGAAGAAGTCTATATGGAAAATTTAAGCTTATATAGACCTACTGATGAGATACGAGTTCTTAGTGAAGCATTGGGAAGTACTATTGCATGGCCAAAGAGTAGTATTAGACTCCTATGAAGAAGGTAGGTGAACTTGGTAATTGGGAATAGATCTTGTAGAAAGATTAACTTTTCAAGGATATCAAACCCATCAATTCTGAGTACTGCTTTCACCAGTACTGCTGATGTTTGTTTTCACACTAATCGAGTTTTTGTTATAATATTCATATATTCTTTTGTCAGCTGTTCAGCATAATTACAATACAGTGATCAAGCAGGTCTACATTGAAATGCAGGAACTATTTTCTTATTAAAAATTAATAATTTGTTAAAGGGAAAAGACTAGACATTTTTTGCCTGTGTCTATTTCCTTCTTTTCAGTTGAACTTCACATCAATTAATTAACTCATAAGTGGGATCATAGAGAATTCTGACTATTCATGGAGAGCATACAGTATGATATAATCTGCCTTTTCTTTTTATTTATGAATCTGATATCATCTTCATATTTCCAAATTACCTAGTGGACCTTGCTATCATTCAATAGTGGGTTGCATTTCAACCTGTTTTGACTTGAATGCTGGTGGCTGCCCCTTTCTGGCTTGACAAGCTCTATCATTTTAGTACTAATATTTTTGAGAACTTATAACTCTTATTCAGTATTCATAACTTGAAAGGAAATTAACGTCAAAACTGAGTTACTTGGAAACATTTTGGGAAGAGTGACTTGTTTGTTTTTAAATTTTGTTGGATATGGTGTTTGATGTGTAAAGTAGGACTTGAAGTGATCTTTCAAAAACTATAAATTGCATCATTGGAACTTCAGCTATAAGCTGTACCATATCTCCACCTTGTCATGGATATGTATGGAAGATTGCATCATAATGTTCAATTGGATTTATTCAATTGGATTTTAGCCTTTTTGTTACTTGCTGTCACACTTGATGTAATTGCATGTCTACGAGGAGGGGAAATTTTGCGAAATGTTCCACCTGAATGCTTCTGGTTGGAGATGCTGTGAATCTTGTGGAAAGGTGAGCTAGTTTCATACTTTCGGCTTTTTACTTAAAAGAAAAATATTTCTGTATTTATAGTGTTTGGATGTGAAATTTTCGGCTTGTTCAATTGGTGGGCTGGAGTGATATTTTCAGTTCTTAACTGTACATATTGGCTAAAAAAGGATTGATGTAGTCTGTCTCCAAATTAATGTGCCTTGTGATGTTCTAATGTTAGCCATTTTGTTATGGGACCAAAAGCTGTCATTTCACTGGGTTGATTCAATACTTATACGGGTTTGCTTTGCTTTTGGGGTTGCGTAAAAATGCAATGTATTTGTAGGAAATTGGGTTCGGGATCCCACTGGTCCATTTTACACAAATGCTACACGCTTCTGATTGAAGATCATCAAAATTGTATGAGGAATGGAAGGCCGGATCTGATTATATTTATTGGAGGTGGAAGCCGAGAGACGTAATTTACCCAAATTTGATCCAAAGAAATTCTTGAATATGATGAGAGGCAAATCCACAGGCGTTTATTGGTGATTCGATTATGCGTAATCATGTGCAATCATCGCTCAGATGCTATCGCAGTACATTTTAAGCTTTCAAATTCATTGCATTTTGCACTTTAATATTGTCATATGCAAGTTATTTGTGATGACCATATCCTATTTGGTTCTCATTGATAAAGTGCTTACCATTGTGCAATGTGCACTGTGACTATTCGATATTTACGTCTTAAACTACTCAAAGTTGGAGTAATTTGATCAATAATTTCTATTCAAATTAAGCTTCCATTTTAGCTTATTGGCTTCCATTTTAGCAATGGGGCATTTTTTCTGTAAATGTTGCGCGTATTAATGATTCATGAGGTTAAGCATGGGCTGAAAATTTGTAGAGTTTGAACACTTAATGTATGACTCAATGTGGCTTGTTCTGCCTTACTCATTAGTATCCCCCTCCCCCCTTTTTTTGGCATGTTGAGGCTGCAGGGTTGGGCGGATTATGTTCATTTCTAAATTTTCTCGGCTAGGGGCTCATGCAATCAAGAGTCTGGTAAAAGGTGTGCTCTTTACATTTTTGGTTTAATTTTTTGTTTACTAATTAAGAATTAGAAATTTCGTATCACTTAAAAGTTTATGTTATGCTTAGAAAGTTGAGCAAAGAAGCTAAACTAGCGAGGAATTCATCCAGAGACTAAAGTGGCATATACAAAGTAGTACTATCAAAATATATTTTAGCTCTCATCCCGGTTCATGTTCACCATTTGGAAAAACAAGTAGGTGACGTACGGATAAATGATATAGGCCTCATCTTAGTCAGTAAGATTCTTTATTTTTTCGATATGAATAATCTTGGGAAATTTTTAGTAAAGATCGGATGGTTATTTATTTGTTTATTTGGTAAGTATAATAAACTGAATGAAATGGGAACCAAAGTGGCGGCTGCAAGCACGCGCAAAGAACTCTATGATGCATACTTCCAATGTAACCAAAACTCTCTCTGGGAAATGTTTGCAACCCCCTCCCAATTCCCGATAGCAGAAGGTGTTAGAAAATTCTATATTTAGTTTCTGTTCAGAATCATCTTTCCACTAGAATTCTCCTATTCCTCTATTTCCGTGTCACTGAAAGATGCATTATGGAGCAGTCTCAAATATTCCTCGTTTATTGATCAAACTCAGAGATGTGAAGGAAAATGTACCTGACAATGAATGGCACTGATCATGTAACTTGTCACCTTGCTAGACTTCATGTGTGGTAGGTGTTTAAAATGTGTTTGAGTTTATCTTAATGAATGAGACAGTAGAGACACTGGCAATGAGAAATTAAGCTTCCATTTTAGCTTAGTAATACTGCATGTTGATTCTTTGGAACTTCTTGATGTTTTATTGTTCTTAGTAGTAATAGACTTCTGAGTTTGTTATCTAGGATCTGCAATATGATTTCACTTTGCACCTTGTGCAAGTAGAACCTATTTCTGTTTTTAGCCCATCATTCTTTCATTAATTGTGTTCATATTGGTTTATGATAATGGTTTTAGCTTCTGAGGCCTTCAGTTTGAATCATTCACTTTCTTTGGTTAGTGTTCCCGATAATTTATCTAATTCGTTGGTTGGGAATGACAGGTGACTGCAAATCTGAGTCCATTCGGATCATTAAGAAACACGGAGGTTCATTGAAAGATTCATTTTAGACGAGGGTAAGCCATCCGAACTTTTTGATCTAACACATGATTTCGTTTACCATTTTATGTTATTCTACCCATGCGGACCTCGTTTTCTCATGTGAATTGTCTTTGGGTTGATGTTCACGCCACTCTGCTTGGCACATGATGTTTCATAAACTTTCTACACGCCTCTTATTAATTTGTTGCTCTTTGCACGATTTGTTTCCTTAAAATTATGAGCCCCTTGCTCAGACTATTTTTGGAATAAACTAGTAAATCTTTGTGTCTTGATAAGATATTCCTTGGAAGTGTTATTAAGGTCGGGAAATTATTTAAGTATGTTGCTTGACCTTAAAATTTCTTGTGGCCTTTGATCTTATTCATAATGATCTTAAAGTATCCATGCGTTGAGTTCTAGATTCAAATTCATCGAGTAGCTACTTAATGCCTCAATTTACAATGAGTCTTTGGAATTGACTATATTTTTGTGGCACTTTTCCGATTTTACTCACCGAGCTCTTTTTATGAGCACTTTGCCTTGAGAGCAGTTCCAAAGCAATCCATGCTATTAACTGATATTGAACTTATTTCTTGCACTTGCAGCCGGCCAAATTGTATAAATTGAAGCATCTTTCAAAAGTGGACGTCTTAGTGAAGGGAAACGTCAATTACACGTGTATTTTGTTAGATTTTTGTTCGAACTTTCGTGTTCCAAGAAACTTCTTGGCTATAAATGTATGAATACAAATTTTTGTATTTTATAATATATTTAATTTGTTTCAACCTTGTTCATATTTCATTTCAGCGTTGATGTGGTGTGGTGTGGTGTAGATTTTAGTTTTATATTTATCTCAACATGTAGGTAAATCTTGTCATGAAATATTAAAAAAAAAAAAAAAATCAAAGACAACGTGCGCATGATTGTTGCCAAAAATAATAACAACAACGGTCAAAAGAACGTTGTTAAAAATATCGACAACGGTCAAATGAGCGTTGTTAAAATGAACGACAACGGTCAATGAACGTTAAAAAAGATACGACAACGGTCAAATGAGCGTTGTTAAAAAGCAGACACGACAACGGTCAATGAGCGTTGTTAAAAATATATGACAACGGTCAATGAACGTTGCCGTAGAGATAGAGTTTTCGGCAACATCGATGGCCGCAACGTGCGCGTGAACGTTGCGAAATGTCTTTCGCAACGTTTTCTGCCCGTTGCAATTAACTGTTTTTCTTGTAGTGATCATTTCTTGCATACTTAGACCACAATTTTTTTAAATCTAGAACTGTATTGAATATGCTATTCTCCTCGTTTCTATTTTACTTGTTCATTTGTTTCGAGAAATCTATCGATCAATTTCGATTCTTTCTTTTTCTCTTTATTCTTAATTTATTTCATCTATTCCATGACTAGAACAATGAAGGATAAAAGTTACACCAGAAGAGAGATTTTAAAAAATGCAGATCTATTCACTATGCACATATACAATAATTGACGTAGTGCTTTCCGACTTATATGGCTTAAAGGGCCCCTTGGTTCAATAATTGCATTTGGGATTTTCAAACCTCTTTCCTTGAAGGTTCTGCTTAGAGTCTATGGTTCAATAATTCACGTAGTGCTTTCCTCTTTCTATGTGGCTTCCCATAGGTTACGCCCCGTGGTGGGAGTTTTTATAAACCCCACGTGAGTTCCACCATGGGGAGTAGAACAATTCCCTCTGCTTTTAATCTCCTTCCTCGAATGTTCTTCATCAACGTTAAAGTCTATGTGACTAAAAGAGTGTATATATGCTTTACAACCCACAGCTTTCTCTCACTTAATTGTTATAAAATTTGTAGGATATCCTGATCTTGTGCTCCTGCCGCTGTTTGTTTTGGGATTTTCACGATTCGATTCAAGGTAAATATTTATGTGTCAAGGAAATTCACTTTACTTTGTACTTTTTGAAACCCTTAACAATCATTAATTGAAATTTCATTCTAATTTCTATTTTGAAACCTCAAATTCTTTATTTTTCTTTCCCACATCGATCTGACACCACCATTTTTTTCTTTTTCGTCTCTCCTCCAACCATCATTGCCAGAAGTGAGGTAAGTTTATTCTTTTGTTTTTTGTACCATAATTTCGTGTATACTTTTTTATTTATTTATTTAATGGATTTTATTATTTTTTCCAAAGTCTTTCAAAGTCTTTGGGCTGAATGATGTAGAAATTGTGAAATTTTTATTTATACCTTGGGAATTGTAATATCTTTTATTTATAAAAATCATTAAAGTTTTTATATATTAAGGGTAAAGTGAGGTTGGCTTATTGTAGGAGGGTAATAAAACTACTAACTCTTGTGGTACTAGTATTCATCTTAGCATTTTCTAAACTTATGTTAGCCATTTGTATTTCTAGATCCACTAACATTTTTCTACATCTTTAGTGTAAAACTTTATATGTTTTCCTGTTATAGCTGTTGATATTTTAATGTTTTCATTAATTTTTAAAAGATTTTTCTGAAATATCTTTTAATTGTGTATTCATATTTGGATTTAAGTTATATGGTTCAAGTAGTTGGTAGAATTTATTATTTTGTTCAAGAAATTCTTCCATTATGGTTTCTTGTTCTATTAGTGAATTTTGTTTTACTTTATTCATCATAACAATATTTTCTTTTATTAGTATCTTGTCTTCTTTCTCAAATTGAAATCCTAATCTATTCCCAATTTCAATAATTATTTCTTTATAATCTTTTAATTCATTTTCTATATTTATTATTCTTTTTTCTAAAGTTAAATGTTTTCTTAATATTTCTACTCTTCTTTTTAATTTTTCTAATTCTTGCTGAGTTTTTAGTAATTTTATTGGGTCATTTAACATTTTATATTCCTCAAAAAGTTTATTTCTAAGATTTTGTAATTTTTGTTTATTAGTGTTATTTAATATTTCAATTTGCTGAATTTCTTTTAGAATTTTTTGATCTTCTTTTCTAATAGGATTTTCTCCAATTAATCCAAATTTATGTATCAAATTTTTTTTATCCAATTAATTTGTTCAAATATATTAATTTTTGATATTTTTTATAATTATTTGACATAATTATAATTCTAATGTGGCTCGATACTAATTCGGGTGAGGAACCTTAAAATTGTAAAATTAGAGGAATAATATAACAAATATTAAAGTTTTATATATATATATATATATATATATATATATATATATATATATATTAAATAGCACAAAACGTCCCTACCTATTGAGGGTATTGTGAAAACGTCCCTACCTTCAAAATTTTGGCATTTTCACCCTTACCTCTTGGTTTCCAAAACAAAACGTCCTTACCTTCAAAATTTTGGCATTTTTCACCCTTACCTACCTTGGATTTCTGCGCCAAAGCGTCCTTCACCCAAAAATCAGCCATTAACTTAGGGGTAAATTAGTCCAACCATTTTTTTCACATATATATTACTTCTTTTAAAATTAGGGGCTTCCCATGCAATTTCCAAAATTGCATGGTAGCCCCTGTCTAAATCTCCACCGGTGGCGCCTTTCTCAATCCCCCGACCCACCACCTGAATTTTCCCCACCTCCATAACTCGTCCCACCATTCGTGGTTGTACTCCTAAAAAACCCATCTCTCTTTACCCCACTGCCACCACCATTGTTCGCATTACTACCATAAACACCATTACTACTTTCCCCAAAATTTTCGCAAAAATATATCATCGAGTCCAGGATTAAAGCGAAAATTGGTCGGGAATATTCTGATTACTCCCATAACCTCGGGCGCTTCGTTTGGGCGGTGGAGCTTGGCCGGACTTGAGGCCCTCCTCGCCATATAGATCGTAGATCTGGCGCTTTTCTGGGTCGCTCAAAACGTCGTAGGCTTCGAAAATTTGCTTGAACTTGGCCTCGGCTTCTAGCTTGTTGGCATTTTTGTCCGGGTGCCAAATCATGGCCAGGCGGCGGTAGGCCTTCTTTAAGTCATCATCACTCGCATTGCGGTTAACTTTGAGAATATTGTAATAATCCACACCCATGTTTTCTGGGTTTTTTAAAACTGTGCGATTAGCCGATTATGTATGTATGTATAGGTCGAATGGTGAACAAGGGAAAAGCTTCTAGCTTGTTTTCTTGATGGTCATGGATGCGATTTCAAAACGTTTCTCGAAATTCTTTACGCGAGGGCCTATTTCTCGAATCGATTTGGGGATCGGGGCTGCCATGCAATTTTGGAAATTGCACGGAAGCCCCAATTTTAAAAAGTAATATATATGTGAAAAAATGGTTGGACTAATTTACCCTAAGTTAATGGATTTTTGACCCAAGGACGTTTTCTTGCAGAAATCAATGAGGTAAGGGTGAAAAATGCCAAAATTTTGAAGGTAAGGACGTTTTTGTTTTGAAATCCAATGAGGTAAGGGTGAAAATGCCAAAATTTTGAAGGTAGGGACGTTTTCCACAATACCCTCAATAGGTAGGGACGTTTTTGTGCTATTTACCTATATATATATATATATATATATATATATATATATATTAAGGGTATTTTAAGTATTATTTGGTTAAAGGCTATTTTAAGATTTAGCAAAATTTGAAGGTTATATTCAATATATACCATTGACATTTTGAATATCTCTAATTTTTATGATTTTAAAAAGTGTGTATTGAATACCGCATTACTCTTAAAGACACCAAAATTAGATTTGATTAAAATACACACCAAACTTTTGTATTAAATACACCTAAACTTTAAACTCTAGAAAAGTCATTAAAATCTTAATTAAATACACCCTAGTCATGTTTTGAGTGTTTGATTTGAATAAATTATATAATCAAGTAGTTTTTAGATTTTAATAATATATAATGGTGAAATAGGGGCTACACTGCAAAAATAAAAAGATAGGTCATCAACCCGCAATAAGTACAAAAGATAGGGACCATTTGTGCAGAAAAGCCTATTTTCAATTGCATTTCAGTTAAGTCCTCCAAAAATTATATCTTAGGTCCTTAATCGTTTTACATCTTTACACTTAGGTCCTCAAATTTTTAATTATCTTTCGGTTAAGTGATCCAAAATTGCATCTTAAGTCTTCGACTTTTTACATCTTTAAACTTTGGTCCTCCAAATTCTTGATTTTAGTAGCAAAAATAAGTACAATGAATATTATCCACCTTGTAAAGTGGTACATTTTGGAGATGATGATCTCATGATTCCTCACTAGGTAGATGAGAATTTATTGCCACAAGATATTGAGGAACTACTCTTTGAAGGATCTGGCTTGAGTTGTTGCTTATTAGATTATTTCCCAATGTTGAATAATGCTAAAGACTTAAAGAAATGTGACATTGTAGTCGAGGATAAAATAGGCGCATTATGAGGTTATCATCGAGAGGAAGAACAACATTCTCGTGGGGTCCCATTCCACATCCTTGAAGATTTACCCTTTATGATTTGCCAAATTTTATTGGTCTCCTCTAGTGGGAAGGAGGAAAAGTAGTTTCACCTCTTCCACATGGCGCTTTTTCCCAGCTTAAAATGTTGCACATTTATGATTGTGGTAAAATGAAGATGCTTCTCCCATGGAGTTTGGTACAAAACCTCCTTAATCTCCAAAAGATGGATGTTTCTAATTGTTATGAAATGGAAGAGATAATAGGAGGCGATGGCGAGATCCTATTGCACACAGAGGCGATAATGTCACCCCCCACAAAGTCAAAAGTTCTCTCTTAAGAATCTACCAAAAGTAAAGAGCATCCGCAGGGGATGATGATTTGTGATTCTATCGTGTCTATTTCAATATTGAAATGTACAAGACTAAAGAAGTTCCCATTGCATCCGGATGGACAACCATCTGCTCCCAGTTTCTCAAAGATATAAAGATAAGGAGAGAAGAGAAACAATGGTGGAAATCATTGGAGTGGGACCATCCGAACACCCAAAATGTCCTTCAACCCCGTTAAGGCTATATTGGTGATATCTCGCTAAGAGAAGAAGCTATTTATCACAAGTAAGTATTTTATTTTTAACATGATTTAGATCATGATCAATCCTAACTGTGAACTATGAAGGAAATAAATCATGGTGACAAAATAACAATCTCGGTTTATTGTGAATCTTGTCGGGTTTTAATGGATGTGTACCTAATTATCTCGGTTGAAACAAGACCAATACTAAAGCTGCAGTTTAATCTCAACATTGTTCATTGCTTTTCGGGCATTTTATCCCAACACAAATGTAATTCGAGGTGCTTTGTTACAATTTTTAATGTTTGTATATCTTATCTTGTACAGATTATCACTTGATTATTGGACGGTATTTGCAAATTCTTCTAATAGCTTCTTAATCAAATAGTTGTTAATTTTCAATAAATATATCCAATTAAATTCAATTTTTTCGATTTTCTTTGAATTTAGCAATTATCCTTTCAAATGTTATTAAAGATTCATGCAATTTCGATGACAATAACACTACAACAAAATGATATATATATATATATATATATATATATATATATATATATA
Source organism: Forsythia suspensa (assembly GCA_023638005.1). Classification (NCBI taxonomy): domain Eukaryota; kingdom Viridiplantae; phylum Streptophyta; class Magnoliopsida; order Lamiales; family Oleaceae; genus Forsythia; species Forsythia suspensa. The sequence continues at coordinate 47,880,711 of CM042672.1, read as the reverse complement.
TATATATATATATATATATAAAAAACTCATCAATGTATTACGATAAGTGTATTTATACACTTATATTGATTCATAATGAAGAGTTTTATATAATTCTAAGTATTTTAGAATTGATATCTATTGAGTTTTGTTCATTTTGTGATTGTAGGACAAAATCCCGAACTCAAGTCACATTGGTAAAATCGACGAGTAAATGAGAAGAAATTGAGTTTTTGAAGTGAATATCAAGAGCCAAACATTAGAGGATGAGAAAGAAGATAAAATCAATAGATTTAAGGAGACAATGAAGAGTTAAAGTGAATGATCAAACACCGAAAAGCCGAAGAAGCAAATTGAGAAACTATAACTGAAACATGTGGAGAAATTAGAGCACAACCTTTGGTACAAATATCTCCATAAGGAAAATAATATACAATTAGAAAGATAATTGAATTACGGTTCCAACACTTTTTACAATTGCAATTTTGAGTTTCCTATAAGAAGTTATGGTCGTTTGAAAATCAGTCACCAAAAAAGCACTCTCTACTCGCTCAAGCGGGATGGAGGCTCACTCTAGCGGGAAGTCAGCCGAAAACCACCGGTTATGTCCTTTCGAAAGCGGCCGTGACACCCACTCAGTGGAGACGAGAACTGCTAACATATCATCAATTTGGTTAAAATCTATTTTGGAAAATTTTTGGAGACTTTGGGCATAAAATTCAACCATAATTGGACCCATATAAATAGGAGAACTCTTATAACTAAGGAGGAATTTTGGAGAGAACAAGAAGGCAAAACACAAGATTTTTACAATATTCATCCGGCAATTTTATTGGGATTTCAAGCAAGAAAAATTTGGGATTCTTGGCAATCCATTGAAGACATTCAAGAGGGCCAATTTAATCTTCAAAGTTCTTCTTGTAGTTAAATATTCGGTGATGAATTCTCTATTTATTATGTGTTTTTGTAAATCAAACATGATGGGCTAAACTCTTTATGCTAAGAATGATGTTTTAATTCAAGAATTCTGTTTTTTATTCTTGATTTGTATTTGTTTGATTTATTCCATGGTTTTAATATCTGTTTGAATGATTGATCACTGTTTGAACGTGCTTGTGATTTATTTTCGCTTCCAAAAGGTTCAAAATAGATTAGCTCATTATGGTTTTAAATACTAAGTCCTATAGAAATTAGGAATAATTTCCTACATTTAGTGCAATCAAATTTAATAATCTTGATATTGAAAGCGTTTTTGTATATTAGTATTCAAAATAGGAATATTTTGAAACTTATATGAAAATAGGTTCAATTCTACTCGAAATAGATTGTTAGATAACTTAGGATTATCGATTGTCAATTTGAACATAAATTGGATTAGAACGTAGGATTTCGAGGATTAAAATAGATACTAATGGTGGAGTCAGATCCTAACATAACTCATTTACTTGATTTTTCTCCAAAAACGATATTTGCACTTAGTAGTTATAGTTTAGAAATTCTCAAACTTTCTTGATCCAAATATTTATTGTGTGTATTCGATTTAAGCTCGAATTGGTCGAAATTAAGCTAATGTCTAAATCTTCGTGGGAATGATACTCTTTTACTTAGTTTTACTATTACTTGTCAACGAACCCATACGCTTGCGGGATTTCAACGAACAAGTTTTTGAACCTCCTCTATATACAAATAACAAATATACTAATGAATTGGCGTTTCTCTTACCCAGTCAACTCCCCCGCGCACTTCGCTCTATTTGATTTGTAATTTTTTTTAAATATTTTAAGATAATTAAATATTACATAAACAAGTTTATTCTTTTACAAGAGCTAGAAGTGATAAATTTATAATGAGGTTGTAGAACGACAAAAAATATGTCTTTCAATAGTTTGAGCATCGAATGCCTTTTGGTTTGCTTTTTTTTTTCTCCCCCACATTCTTCTTCTTCAAACTAGACATTAATCCATGAATACAATTTCTTCCAACAATTTTTCAGTAATTATATTCAAAACATTTTCAAATCTAAAAACAACTCAAACTAATCTACCATAGAATGTATTGAAATTTTGTTCTTATTGGGTTGAGTTGGAATTGTAGATCTGATTTTGAATTAGCTTTGACTAATTTGAATGAGATATATAGGGATTTATATAATTCGTTGAGGGTATTTTTGTCCAAAATAGCCATTTTTGAAGTTGTTATGGTTGTCCATCCAGCTGCAATTTATTGAGAATTAAATATCGTGTTGATTGAGAAGCAACTAAAAGCATGTGCAAAACGATCGAGTGATCAACGGATATATAATCAATTTGTAAACAATTTAGACATGTTTAATACAATGTTTGGTACACATGCTATAGAATATTTATTGTTTATTAGTGAAGAGAACACCTTAACAAAAAAGCCAAACAACCTTCAAATCAGTCCCCAATTGCATTTGGATGGGATATCTCCTTTCATTTATTCGCACAGATGGTCCACAAATGACTATTTTGACAATTGTTTGACAATTTTGCTTCTAACTTAAATAAGTTAAAATTATAGAAAAAAGAAAATATAATGGACATATTGTAATTGAGCCTTTAATCTTTTCAAAAGTACAAATAAATTCTAAACTATTTTATTTTATACATATAGGTATTTTTCCTAAGAAAAAAAGACTCATCTTTTTCTATTACCTTGTCGAATAGATCGACAACAGCAGCTGGTGGTGGCATCCTTTTATCTATTGCAAAGTGAAATTCCTCAGGTACAATAACCTGCTTCTTCATATTGCTGAATATCCCCATTTCCCATTTACTTTCAAATATCTAGAAAGTATAAAATGACAGTAAATTACAGTAATCGAGGAATAATCTTTTATCTGAATTTTCATGAGAAGGTGAAGATGCAGCTACCTTTCTATTCAGAGGCTTTGCCTTGAACTGGGCTACTTTTTCAAGTTCATCCTTTTCTAGTTCCTCAAAAAAATTTATCTTGGGAGGACGTGCTCGATCGAATATATGTTTGAAGAAGGGGTGATTTTGGTGCTGTAAGGTGAGGTTTCCATTGATCTTTCAGGAACTCAAAAGACAAGAGAGCCAAAATGTGTTTTAAATACTGTCCAGATTTCTGGTTTTGGATTTATGATACATTTGAAGGTTTTTGGGATTTGGGTTTAGTGAATAGAGACTCCACTTAAAAGTGAAATTTCTACTTAATTTCTTGTTTCTTGCTTATTTTAGCGTATATAATAATGAAAATTGACTTGCTTCTTCTTTTTCCCCCTCTTTCTCTAAGCATGTTAGAAGGAATTTGGCCCATAGTTTATTGCTCGTTGAAATGTTGGCACCGGATTTGGTCAAAAACTTCCTTTTTGTCTGCATTTTGTCTTTTCTCAGCTTCCTAGTATGGAATGCATCTTGTGATGAAGAATGGAGTTTTCTAAATGCCTATGAAAAGTTTATTCCACTTGGCTAATAATGATTTCGACTATTTTGGACTTACAAGTAAGAAAAACTTGTTTGGATTTGAGGACAACAGTCGTTTTAGATGATTTTTTTTTTTTTTTTTGACAATTGAGGACAACAATTGTATAAAATAAAATAGTTTAGGATTTATTTGTACTTTTGAAAATGTTAAGGGCCCAATTACAATATGTCCATTGTATTTTTTATTTTTGTCTATCATTTTAATTTATTTAAATCAGGGGAAAAATTGTCAAACAATTGTCAAAATAGTCATTTGGGGACCATCTGTGCTAATACATGAAATGATGTGGATGATATCTGTTAAAAGAATTGAATGGAGATGAAATCGTTACAAATTTGAAAGAATGGAGACTATTAATGTAATTAACCCCTTTTGGTAATTCTTTTCGAAAAAAAAAAAAAATGTACATAAAACAATTGATTCAGTATTCAATTTTAATTTCACATATGTATCATGTAGCAGTGTCATAAGCATGAAAAATGAGAGTTTTGTGATGCATTTTTTTTTCTTAAAATACATTATAAAATCTATTTTCAAAAATTTAATATTTCAAAAATATATGTTTTGGGTCAAATACCAAGAAAGCTAAAAAGTGCTACGTGATGCTATTTTTTTTAACCATATTAAAAATCGGTTTGGATATCATCAAAAATAAAATAAAAAAAAAATTAGTTTTCAAAATTTAAGAAGAATTTAAGAAAAAAAGGATCACAATCCACTCGGCTCATTATCACGAGTCTAACTCATGGGCTAGCCCTACTGACCGAGCCCGACTTGCTTATCGAGTTAGCTCGACTCGATCGATCTATTGCCATATATAGACCAAGATTTTTTTTTTTTTTTAAATTTCAAATTTACAAAAGGATCATCTCTATTATATTTTAGTTATCAATTATTCATATTTTAGAATGACATCTTATGCTATTAGTATGAGCCTAGTCCAATATTCATAAATCATCAATTAAGTACACGATTCTTTAGTTCTTTTAAATTAAAAATAGTCATTTATGAAGAACGCTAGAGTATTAATTTAAAGCTAAATAAGAATAAATGATTTGAGTTATTAAGAACACGTTTGGTATGTAGTAATAAATAATAAAATAATACATTAATTTATAATTCAATTTTTTTTTTAAATATGTATTGCACAGTTGTCCTTAACGAACAAACTAAAATAAACCCAAATCATTATGAATGTTTTTTTGTGATCACTCCAATATAAACGTTGTTGATGGCAAAGGAGAAAATAATAAAAAAGAAAAAAGAAAATCTAATAATTAAGTGATATGTAGCTTTACAACAAGAATACACTCAATGACATTAAAATATAACATAAAAATGATTACAAGCCCTTATTAAACACATACGCGTGTCACTTGAAATTTGAAATCCAAATATTTAGACAGATCGAACTTAATGAAATCTGATAACATATTAAGATTTATGTTCAATCTTAAAAGATCGACATTATTAGAGGAGTAGTTCAATTCTTTATATATTGGCAAATATTTTTATACTTAATTCGCAAAATCTCCTTGGTTTTCGCAAAATCCAGGAAGTTTGGGTTGAAAATTAGGGGGAGAAATCACTCTCGGCTGGCGACAGTCAAGTTGCGCTGCCACACTATTGGTTGGTGGTGGTGGTGCGGCGGGGTGGGAAAACCGGAGAAGGAGAACACATCTTCTTCTTCTTTAATTATTTTCTTATTTCTTATTTCTTATTTTTTTGGTGGGGGGACGGACTTAATTGTTAGGATTAGAAGTTCAGAATGTTATGGTACATTTTTGAGAGATTTGGGAACTCATTGCGATTTCTTTTTTACTTTTCTTTTTTGCTATTTTAGTTTATTAGTATGTAAAACGTACGTTGCACGTAAATTAATAACGGTGTTGTGAGATATATGTTTATTTTAATATTTAAATAATTATAACTTAATTTAATACTGCATTAAAATACAAAAATCTGACATTAGAAAATACGGTAAAATATAATGTTTGTTGTTGTATTCAAACAAAGTACTTTCTATAATTGTGTGGCCATTATTGAATATCTATTTTTTAAGGTCTGTAATATAGTCAAATAATATCAATTAAAGAACACACAAAAAAAAAAGAATAAAAAATAGTGTAGATAAGTTTTTAAATATATCGAGCACTTAAACTCATTGAATTTTCTTGCTTTATAAGATAGCAAATGATTTATAACAAATCTTTGTAATTTAATATAGCTCTCCAACTATGAAGGTTTTAACTCAAAATATCACATGTAATTTGGGCTCGTGACACCTCAAGTTAGGTAGATTTATCAATCAGTATATAAAATAAAATAAAATAACATTTACATTAGAAATTGGCAAAATTAAACATTCTCATTTGTACAATTCAGTGCCCAGATGTCTTCACGTGAACTTATCCAAATTGTAATAGAGAAATAAAGTAATATTACCAAAACTAAATATTCTAGCGATTTAAGCGTCTTATTCATGTTGGAGCATAAATAGTTAAGAAAAATTAGTTTAAGCAAAATAGATAATAATTCAATTCAAAAGCATAAAATAGAATAATAGAAATAAGATCCGTATCAATAGTGGATTAAAACCGTTATTGAAGTTAGCCCACAGTTTTTTTTGTTTAGAAAATCTGAATACGCAAGTCAATTAAATATGTAAACAATATACAAATACGCATGAGCATCACAATAATTAAAAAATATACCGTAACTTTTATAGTCCAATGCAAAAGTTTTTTTTTTTTTTTTGAAAAAATAAGAGCATTGAGAGATGATTATTTACATTAACTAACAAAAACCACAACTACAAATACAAATCTTCAAATGAAGTCTCTATGGACATCACAAACTACATAATTACCTTCAAATAAAACAACCTTAAACTTCAAATTAGACTTGAAATAAGCTGAATAAATTGTTGGTGGAATGTTAATTACTATTAATCTTGTATCTTGTAACTCACCAAATCCGTTCTCACAATTCAAATAAAATATTTTCAAAATTTAGTAATTAAATATAATAAATGAAGATTTAGCATTTTTCAACTTCTAAGGACTATATGGAGTTATAAATGCTAAATTAGGAATTCAATTATAACATTAATTCAAGGACAATTTAGGAAATATAAAATATTAATGAGGGCATATTTGTCAAAAATATTTCTCCCTTTAAGCCACTTTTATATTAGTATAGATTTAAGTTAGAGGGCAAAATTATTAGAAATGACCATCTGCACAAATTATTAAAAGTTGAGATAATAGGTGCGAATAATATTTAATGTTGAAAACATTGAAACAACCTTCAAAGATTGAGACCTGAGTATGATTTACTCTTTAAAAAATTTTAAAAAAATGATAATACAAGTAACTATAAATTTAGTGACTAAGAGATCAAGTGTTAACGGAGTCTTCAGGTGCATCATATTTTATAACAGTCACCTCAACAAGTTGGTTAATTTAGAAGACGAACGTAAATGAAGTGCTTAATTAAATTGAAATAAAAGTAAATGTCGAATAACTAATTTTAAAAAAAAAAAGTTCGGTGAGCAAAGCAAAAAAACCTTCAATGTTCAATAACTATTAGAGAGTTTCAAACCGTTTAATTTCCCAATAATTATGAGTATTTTTACATTAATCTAAAAGTTGTTTTACAACATCATTAAAATTAAACCCCTAGGGCAAATTTGACATTAGCACAATTTTTTCTAGGGTAATTATTGTTTGGTAATTATATTCACAATACAATTTTTATTATCTACACTATATTTTAATTGTAATGAAGATCTCCTAAGTATTGATATTTTGACACATATGTCCTCAATTTTTTTCGTCGCATTTTTCGCATTAACTTTAAATTAATTTTCACATATTGTCTCTAATGACAAATTTTGTCTAAATATTATGCTAATGTGCAATGATGGGCAAATATTTTGTTAAATTTTTATATTTGTTTATTATTTTACTTATTTAAAAATACGAGAGGCAAAAAAAAATCTTTTTACGCTATCTTAATTATCTTTTTGACACAAACCATCATCAAAGATGAAGATGAGAGGTGTAAATGAATAAGTTGATGATACAAATGTAATAAAAAAATTACTAGGGACATAAATGTAAAAATGATCAATAGTTGGGAACTTTAATTGTAATTGAAATGTGGGGTGAATATAATTATCATTATATTTATGCCACAGCTTTTTAATTGCTACACTATATTTTAATTGTAATGAAGGTTCCCAACTTGTGTGCACATTATCGTATTTATGTCCTCAACTTTTTTTTTTCACCACATTATTATTCTTAACCTTCAATTATTTAGCACATCTTGGCATCTTGTATTTGATTACGATTTACTGTCTAAATATTATGTTAACGTGCTTTGAATGATAGGTAAATATTTTGTTGAACTTTGTATTTTTGTATTTTTGACTTATTTAAAAATATGAGGGCAAATAAATCTTTTATGCCCTCGTAACGGATTTTTTTTAAATAAAATATGTCATCACAAGTAATATGTCTTTGATTAATAGAAGGTTATGATTAATAATGTGACAAAAAAAGTTATAGATATAAATACAATAATAAGCAAATATTAGAAACCTTCATTACAATTAAAATATAGTACAACAAACAAATATTGTACCGTCAATATAATTACCCTTCTTTGTGCATAGAATAGTTATATTTACACATCAATTTTTTATTTTTATACTACTTTATAATTACACTAAAAGTTTCAAGTCTTTACTCGTTATCTCACTTATATCCCCAACTATTTTTATCGCATTCGTATTCTCAAGCTTCTATTAATTAAAACATTTGGTCTCTGATGACGATTTTCATTTAAAAAGTTCGTTAGTGTTATGAAATTAAAGAAAGAATAGAGAAAATATAAGAGATGTGAAGTGAATTTAGTAATTTTTTTAATAACTATGACCCATATTTATAGGGTTCTAAAAAAATTACAAATTGATTTAGATACAAGCAAATAAGGTTATCTAAGAATCATGATAAGACTAAGTAGTCATCAATAATTATTCCATAATTTTACAACAATCTCCATTTGATGACTATTTGTATAATAATTGTCTCGTTAAAAATTTTGTTTGACAAAAATCTAGTAAGACAAAATATCAAATGAAAGAAGAAAAGAATACAATTAATTGTTAAAATTTTAGAATATTAAAAAATGCTGCCTCATTAAAACATTGCCAAGAAAATCCAATAGGACAAAATCTAGACTAAGAAAAAAGAGTACAACTACTTCTCTTAATATTAATCTTTGAAGATTTTTGAGTCGACGCATCCTAATCGCATGCACCAATTTCTTGAATGTGGATGTCGGCAGTGCTTTTGTGAATAAGTCAGCCAAATTATCACTTGACCAAATTTGTTGAACATAACAATTCTTCAAAATAAAAATTATTTTTTGGACTTAACATTAGCAAAAAATAATGTTAGTAAGATATCCGGTATATCGAATATCGTTGAATGCTCTAGATGAGTTAGTATTATCTTACTAAATAATACAAAATTGCATATAAACGATGCACTTTATTCTACCAAATCTAGAAGAAATTTGCTTAGTTTTAAAGATATCTGTTGCAATGGATATCAGAAGAATTTTGGAGAAATATATTTTGTCATGTCCCCTTTGATGTAGCCTTTTTGGAGTTGTGCAATACAATGTGCATTGTCTTCATACAATATTGTTGGATTATCCTTTGTTGAAGTTAATCCGCATGATGCTTGGATATGGTGTGTCATGTTCCTCAACCATTTCTCAACTTGCTTTGTAGATTGCAATAATTTCGAGAATAATTTAAAAATGTTGCTGTCAAGGTTTGCTTCACAAATCTCCATGATATAGCTGTTCCTCCACGTCCATGTACATTTTCAACTTGCTTTGTAGATTGCAATAATTTTAGAATGATTTGAAGATGTTGCAATCAAAGTTTGCTTCACAGATCTCCATGATATAGTTGTTCCTTCACGTGTAAACACACTTGTTTGTAATTTAGCTTTATGTGGATCGGAGAGATAACATGCATATGCATATCCCACTAAAGAATTTTAATTTTTGTGAATAAAATAATCTCAAGTCAATAGTACCTTTTAGGTAACGAAGAATGTGTTTAACACTATTTCAATGTCTTTGAGTGGGTGCAGATCTATATCTTACAAGGAGATTTACAAAAAAGTCTATGTCTGGTCGAGTGCAATTTGCAAGATATTTTAATGCACCAATTGCATTGAAGTATGGTATTTCAGGTCCAAGAGTTTTACCCCATCTTCAAGTGGGTGAAATGTTTTTTTTTTCACATCAAGTGATCGAACGACCATAGACGATGTTAATAGATGTGCTTTATCCATATAAAAATGTTTTAATACTTTTTATGTGTAAGAATATTGATGAACAAATAATCCTTACCGAGAAATGTTCAATTTGCAATCCAAGATAGAATTTTATTTTTTCCAAATCTTTCATCTCAAATTCATTTTCAAATAATCCATGATTTTGTTGAGCGCTTGAGAGTTCCTATAAGGTTTAAATTATCAACGTAAACTGCTACAATTGCGAATCCAATATGTGTTTTTTTGAAAAAACACATGTAGAGGTGTCAATCCGGATCAAGCGGGCGGGTCGGCTTACCACCGACGAAGCCCGTGGTGACCCACATTTAAAAAGTCCGCGCCAAAGCGGGTTGCGGGCAGGTCAACCCAGTCTATAAAATTGAACACGAGCACAGCCCACCCGTCGGCCCATACGGGTCAAGCCCATATAGGCCGTGGTTCGACACGGTTCGCCCGTCTGAATAAAAATTAATTTTTTTGAAATTACTAAAAAAAAAATTAGTAACTAATGAATTGGTGACACTGTTCATGGCTCTTTGCCTTTTTTTTTAATATTATCAAAAGGGGCCAACGGTTAGAAATTTGAACCGGTGGGCCATGGTTCAAACCTCTTTGGCCCATGAACCGCCCGCCGGTTCTGAGCCACCATGCGATACAGGTTGAGGCCGGTGGGCCGATGTGGGTTCGGCCGACACACCTGTCTTGACACCTTTAGGCATATATCATCATTTTAATTGAGAACATAGTTACGGAGAATGAACCATTTGCTTTTGGCACTTTAAATCCTTCAAGAATTTTCATATATATGCCACTATCAAGTAAACTATACTGATCATGCGATTACTATATCCATAAGGTGCATATCGAGTCTTTGTCACACAGTCAAACTGTTTAAAAATCTAAATCAATGGTGCCAATTATGGGATAATATGTTTTCTCATAATTAATCACAGGTCTTTGAGAAAAGCCTTGGGCTACGAGTCGGACTTTTTATCTTGAAATGTCATTGTTTTTATTCATCATTCTTTCAAAAACCCATTTGTATCCCACAGGAGTTCAAACTGCAGGTCCAAAAACTTTACGTTTTTCTAAAGAATTCAACTTCGCTTGTCTGGTTTCATTTAATTTTGGTCAATCATTTCTATTTCAACAATCTTTAATAGATTGTGGTTCATGATCCCTATTTTGCATGATATCAAATACCACAATAAAGACGAAGATATTATACTTGACAATATTATTTCGTTCCCATAATTTATGAGATAATAAATAATTTATTGAAATCTCATTATTTTCGAGACACTTGTAGTTCTTCGAAATTATATTATCAACATTTGATTAATCAATCATTTCTACCATTGTTTCATTAAAAGTTTTTAGTTGAATTTTCTCTTGTACCTTTTTCTTTTGAGGTACAGAGTCTTTGGCTACCAGTTCTTTGGCACCAACTGGTAGATTGTTATATAGGGACATCAATTTTTGTAGGAGTATTTTCTCTGGTACATATGACTTTGTCAATTTTCTTATATCAACAAATACATCAGGTAATTGACTTGCAACTCTTTGCAAGTGAATGATTTTCTCAAGTTCTTGTTCACATTGATTGCTGCGGGGATCAAAATGAGATATAGTTGTTTCATTTCAAGAAATTTTACTTTGTTTTTCAATATGTAGTTTTTCTCATCCCAAAGTTGGGAAAGTCATTTCATCAAAATGACAATCTGCAAAATGTGCAGTAAATAAACCACCCGCTAAAAGTTCAAGGTACCAAATAATGGATGGTAAATCAAACCCAACATAAATTTCATGTCTTCGTTGAGGACAAATTTTTGTACGTTGTATGGGTGAAATTGGGACTTAGATAGCACAACCAAAAACTCGTAGTTGAGAAATATTAAGTTCGTGGCCAAATGCAAGTTGTAATTTTGAGTATTCATGATAAGCAGTTGGTCTTATACGAACCAATAATGCAGCATGTAATATAACATAACCCCAAATAGAAGTTGAGAGTTTTGTTTTTATAAGTAATGACCTAGCAATCAATTAAAGACGTTTGATAAACAACTTTGCTAAACCATTTTGCCTATGGACATGGGCAACTGAATGTTCAACGAAAATCCTGATTGATATACAATAATTATTGAATGCTTGTGATCTAAATTCACTAATTTTATCTAGACGAATTGTTTTGATTTAGTAATCGTGGGATTGAACTCGTAATTTTATAATTTGAGCAAGTAGTCTAACAAAAGCTGCATTTCTAGTAGAAAGTAAGCATACATGTATCAATCTAGTAGAATAATCAACTAATACCATAAAATAACGAAATGGTCCACATAGTCGGCCCACATATATCTCCACGAATTCTTTCCAAGAAAATTGGAGATTCAACACGAATCTTCGTAATAGAAGGTCTAATGACTAATTTGTCTTGTGAACAAGCGACACATGGATAATCATTAGGTAAAAGAATATTCTAGTTCTTTAGATGATGTTCATGTGAGTTAATAATTATTCGGTGCATCATTCACTACAAGAATTTTATGCTCCACCTACAAAATTTTAGGAGACAAATTTAAATTTGTAGGCGGAGTTTACTTTTCCCCACAAAAACGATGGTTTGTAGAATTATGTTTTGCTCCAAAATTTCTAAGAATGGGAGGACTTGTGCCCACGAACATGTACATTTTTCTCGACAAAAAATTATTGAGTAAGATGTATATTTTGCCGACAAAAAAATTAATTCGTTTGTAGACTAATAATTAATAGAAAAAATTTCCGCTTTTTGTTGTTTTTTAGTTCCTACAAATAGAATAATTGAAAGGAAATTATTTTTTAAAAAAAATGTAATTTACCTTTTATGTCAAATTCCCTCTTAAAATATTTCATGCTAAAAAATTCCCAACCTCCATTATCGCTTTCAGTCCCGATTTTAGACATAAACAAGTGAGGTAATGGACTCGAACCTAAAATCTAAGGCGCTCTCTATCTCTCGCTCAACCCATAAAAATAAAATTTTGAAGCCAACCCATTTGCACCAGCCCATTAATTTAAGAGTAATGCTCTTGGAGAACAAGTTGATCGATTACCACTCTCTTCCAGTTTGTCTTCTCCCTCTTCCTCTCCCCCAATTCGTGAATCAGAGCAGCCCAGCAAGGCCCTTTCTCTCTCGCTCAGTCTCTATTCGTGGAAATTCAGACCGTCTTCGGTGATCATTGGTCGAAACTCATGACCCGCACTCATCTCATTCTCTAATCTCCGTCTCGCCAATCGCCAGGTACATTCAAGCCAAACCTAATTTGAGTGACGTAATTGAAATTGATGTAATAACTGGTGATAATTTGACGATTGAAAACACTGATTGAGAGTATCCGAAGAATTCTGATGATTTCAAGGGTTTATCCAGTTCTTCCTCGAAGGCTACCATTTTCGTAAATTTGAGTACCTCTCCAAAAGGAATCTAAATAAAGATGGCAGGAAACTAAGGACACCTTAATGCAAATAGCTTTACCATTAAATAGAAGATATTTTGTGGAGGGGCAGTGTGTATATGCATTTGAAATGGTGAGTTTCAATTCAGCATGTCATATAAACCACAATCTGATAATGACCTGGATGTTGATGGATATATACAGAAGGAAGTTGAAAATCAGTTACATGTCATATAGTTTTATATCAGTTCTCATATTCAGAAGATATACAAACACACAATTCTTACAAGATGCAGATTAACTATATACAAACGCAAAATTCTTACAAGATGTAGATTAACATGTTATGTGATGATTAAGGTGTGGAGACTACAGACATCCTGGACTCGACAACAAATGATGTTGCAACATGCCACTATAGTTTATACGAGAATCTAAAAATTTTGTTGTAAGCAAACATTTTTATTTAGATTTTATTTCTTCTATACAACAACAAATTAAATAGACAAACATCTATATTACTTATATATTTTTGTCTTACTAAAGATAGTTAATTTGAGAATATAAATTCTTTGTTGTTTCAACTTTCAAGCGTACAACAAGCCTGAAGTCTGAAATATTACAGTCAACATTAAGCAGCATTTGAATTTTTTTTTTTCCTGATTGTATAATAAGACTACTATTACATAATTACCTTAAAATTTAACTGCCATTAATTCTTGAACACTCTGATAACACTGAAAAATCAGTATGCTAGTAGAAATGTTTGTTAGTAATTAGTGAGGAGTTATACATGGTAATAATCAAATGTATTTGATTTTGTTCAAATGAAACAAATATTCTGTGTCTTTAGAAGCTGTTCCATACAGCCTGCTTTAGTGAAGGCTTCTATTGGTTCAGATAAGATTGCAGTGATTTAAATATAACCTGGATTGAATGATTTATAAAGATGGAAAATCTTAAGTTGATTTCGATGGCTTAATTATTTTACTGTTGCTTATTTAGGAAAAGAAGATGTAGAAAAGTTGAGTCTGATCAAAGTGGCAGCAATATTTGAAGATGTTTGAAGAGCTAGATATCAGTCACAATCAGTTAAAAAAATTGCCTAATTCCTTCAGATTCTTATGGAGGTTAAGAATTTTTCGTGCCAATCAAACTCCATTGGAAGTGCCATCAATGCAAAAAACAAAATCGGGTGCACAGATATATTGTTTAAGTTGTATTTTTTATGCTCAAATTAGCAGCACATTCAGTAAAATCTAAGGTGCTTAATTTCTTGTTTTCAGGCTGTTGTACAGTGCATGGCTGATCTCATTAGTGATAAGGATGTGAAAAGTCTACGTATATAGAAGAGGAGGTTTTTTAGATCTGCCCACTGCTCTGTTTTGGCATTGGACTCTGTTTTGGCATTGGAAGGTGATTAAATTCCATAAAGTTTATGAAGATATAATGGTGTTCAAGTGTCTTCTTTCAAGCATATGTGTTTATAAGTTGCTCTCAATGCGCTATATCTATAAGTTGCTAACGCTGATGAATATCTTGCATAGAGTGAAAAGGAGCAACAACTTCTCGAAGATACTCCTTTGGAGGAGATCCCTGTTGACGATCCAGATGCTGGACTTCAAATCATGATGTCCGTTTTAGGTGTGAAGCTCGGAGGTCAAATTCATGGGTTGGGAGATGGTCGTCTTCGAGAGATTAGTACTTCTTCCAATGTGCGCCATATGGAGAAGGAGCTGAAAGAAGAACGTGATGTTCGAAAGGAGGCTCATGCAGTTCGAATTGAAATAGAGCAAAGAATGAAAAACAAATTGAAGGTTGGTGGGCAACAATTCAATTCTACATTGCAGTCTTGATATTATTCTATGCAACAACTTTGTAGACAAGATCCTAGTTTCGCCTACCACCATTTACATCTGTCAATATAGGATGTCAATAGACGATGATGCTAATGAGGAAGATGATGCTATTGGAGATGAAGAGAACGACTTTGATGAGGAGAACAACATTGGTGAGAATGAATAGCATATCTAAAAAATAGGATGAAGAGTTAGTATTTTTCTTTATTAGATGCATTATAATAGATAGAGAGCATGTTTACTAAACTCTTTCTAAGTTTAGATAGTGAATGGTTTTTAACTGTATTTTTGTACAATATTTTAGGTTCAATGTTATATTGATTGTGATTATAATGGTCTTAATTTAATTTATTGTCTTTCTACATTTTTATATTATTTTCATTAAGGTAAAAAAAAAATTTATATAATATAAATAAATAATTAAATATATAAAATAATTAATTTAACCCTACAAATTTTATCATTGTTGGAAAAATAATTTACTTAGCCCATGAATACGCTTTTTTCACAAAATATCATTTGTACAAAAAAGTAGAACTTAGTCCACAAAATTTTTTCGACACAAAAAATTATTTGTAGGGAAAAGTACGATTTATCTCACAAAATAATTTTTGCCTATGTCTACAAAACCTATTTCGTGGACAAAGTCGAACTGAGCCATCATTTGTCGTCTTATACCTTTCATCACGATACTTGCCGTACAAACGTCTCTACAAAAAAATTTTGTCAGGAAAGATTTCTCCCCCACAAAAAAGAACTTTTTCCTACAAATTTATTTAGTATGTGGAATATAAAATTCTTGTAGTGATTATTGCTCCTGGGTGTCCAAGTCGATCATGCCAAATATCACTTATATATAATTTTTGTCGAGTTTATAGAATTATGAATTTTCCAAATCATTACAAGTTAGACATGTGAAATTTTGTGACAATAAAATATTGGTTGATTGTGCAATCCTATATATGTTGGGAAAGGCGGGGCAATTTAATTTCCCAAAAAAGAAGCAATTTAATCATCTGTTGGTTTGTAAATTCTATTAATTACTATAAGAGTTGGACCTTGGATTTGTTATCTCATTTATCTTACTTTGTAGATTTTTTGTCCACCTTATATCTCAGATTGTTAGATCATTAGATAAACACATGCAATGACTTCCTGACAATTTGCAAAGAATTTTCCGATATTGTTTGGATCAATTTCTATGAAAGTGTCTTAATATAATTGTATGCATCAAGATTTCTGCGTAACTCTGTTACTGGCTTCAATTTTGGTGTTATATAACACCAATTGTGTTTTTTGCTGATGACTAGACTCTGGTATCATTTTCTGACCAGGTTTTACAGTTGTAGTCTTGACAAAAATAAAAGTGGAATATGTCTAGTATACCATTTGAATTTAGACGGGTTTTAGAAATTCTCTATTTATAATTAATTTATATCTATTAAAATGTATGCTAAATCTATTTTAATTAATTTTTTATAATCACTGACCATATAGAGGTTTTCTCCGCTACAAGGATAAAAAAGTACTTTGTCTGTCACTACATCTTCACTATTCATCTCCTCCAAAAGTTGCTATTAAATTATCTTCTTCAACGGATCATCTCCAAAATCTGTTTACCTTCTCAATTCATCCTCCTCAATCGATCATCTCCCTCCACCGATCATCTCTAAAATCTGTTCACCGCTTCAATCCATTATCATAATAGAGCTTACGATCATATTCCACATAAAAGAAGAGATATACTAGTTTATTTCTATCGAGAATGTGTGTAATCATCATTTATTTAAAATTTTATAATTTATCTATCACTTCCTCTTATAAATGAGAACAACAAATTTTCAATCTATAACTTGTATTGGATATGCTTCTCTCTTAGTCTTTATTTTAGTTGTCAAATATACAATAATTCCTCGTGTGCTTTCCCACCTCAATGGCTTAAAGGGCCCCTTGGTTCAATTATTGCATTTCGGTTTTAATGCTTTCCCATCTTTCCTCGAAGGTTACGGCTTAGAGTCCAGATTTGGACTCCTAGCTTATAGTCTATGGGAAGACTTTAATGTCCTTCCTCGAAGATTCTTCAATAACGTTAGTGTATATACATACGCCTTTCTCTCATTTAATTGTTATATACTTTTCTATTAACATGTTAAGAGAGTAAGGAGAGAGAGAGAGAGAGTTTATAAAACTTGGTAGGATATTCGATCTTGTGCTCCGCCATTGCTTGTTTTGAGATTTTCACGATTCGATTCAAGGTAAATATTTATGTGTCTAGGAAATTCACTTTACTTTGTACTTTTGGAAACCCTTAACCATTAATTGAAATATTTTCATTCTAATTTCTATTTTGAAACCCTCAAATTCTTTATTTTTCTTTTCCTCTCTCCTCCAACCATCATTGCGTAAGTGAGGTAAGTTTATTCTTTTGTTTTTGTACCATAATTTCGGTATACTTTTTATTTATTTATTTAATAGATTTTATTATTATTTTCAAAGTCTTTCAAATGAATGATGTAGAAATTGTGATATTTTTATTTATACCTTGTGAATTGTAATATCTTTTATTTATAAAAATCATTGAAGTTTTATATATTAAGGGTAAAGTGAGGTTGGCTTATTGTAGGAGGGGTAGTAGAACTACTAACTCTTATGGTACTAGTATTCATCTTAGGATTTTCTAAACTTATGTTAGCCATTTGTATTTCTAGATCCACTAACATTTTTCTCGCATTTTCTCCGTAAGTTTCAAAGAATTTTCTTCAAGCTCTTGTTTTGTTTCATTCATGAAATTATATACGATTCTAGAGTTTGTGGTTCTTCTTCTTTAGTGTAAAACTTTATATATTTTCTCATTATAGTTGTTGATATTTTAATATTTTCATTAATTTTTAAAAGATTTGTCAAATATCTTTTAATTGTGTATTCATATTTTGATTTAAATTATATGGTTCAAGTAGTTGGTAGAATTTATTATTTTGTTCAAGAAATTCTTCTATTATGGTTTCGTGTTCTATTAGTGAATTTTGTTTTATTTTATTCATCATAACAATATTTTCTTTTATTAGTATCTTGTCTTCTTTCTCAAATTGAAATCCTAATCTATTCCCAATTTCAATAATTATTTCTTTATAATCTTTTAATTCATTTTCTATATTTATTATTCTTTTTTCTGAAGTTAAAGGTTTTCTTAATATTTCTACTCTTCTTTTTTAATTCTTCTAATTCTTGCTGAGTTTTTAGTATTTTTATTTGGTCATTTAACATTTTATATTCCTCAAAAGTTTATTTCTAAGATTTTGTAATTTTTGTTTATTAGTGTTATTTAATATTTCAATTTGTTTGAATTTCTTTTAGAATTTCTTGATCTTCTTTTCTAATAGACTTTTCTCCAATTAATCCAAATTTATGTATCAAAAAGTTTTATCCAATTAATGTGTTCAAATAAATTAATTTTTGATATTTTGTTATAATTATCTCGACATAATTATAATTCTAATGTGGCTCGATACCAATTCGGTGAAGAACCTTAAAATTGTAAAATTAGAGGAATAATATAACAAATATTGAAGTTTTTATATATTAAGGGTATTTTAGGTATTATTTGGTCAAAGACTATTTTTAAGATTTAGCAAAACTTGAAGGTTATATTCAATACCGTTGACATTTTGAATATCTCTAATTTTGTATAATTTTAAAAAGTGTGAATTGAATACCGCATTACTTTTAAAGACTTTTTAAAAATTTATATTGAATACTCCAAAATTTAATTTTGATAGAGTTTAAAAAGTTTGTATTAAATACACCTAAACTTTAAACTCTAGAAAAGTCATTAAAAATCTTAATTAAATACACCCTAGTCATGTTTTGAGTCCTTGATTTGAATAAATTATATAATAGATTTTAATTAAATACACCCTAGTCGTTTTAGGTTTTAATAATATATAATGGTGAATTTTGACTGTATATAACAATATTGCATGATTTTTTCAGGAAGTCAAATGGATAAGTTGCTAGAAATTGTTACAAAAGCTGCCGAAATTGTTACAAATGCTACCACACTGCTATGCCCAGACTTGGAGGAAAATACACAAACCCTTCAAAGAAAAATAGAATTGCTGAAAAGTCGAAAAGTTGATGTGCAAGCAGATTTACAAAATGCTGGAAAAAAACGCAAGAGAGAGGTTGAAGATTGGTTGATTAATGTCGAAAACAATATAACAGAATTTGAAACCTTGGAACAAGAAATACAATGCAGCAGATTTTATTCACGACAAAAGTTGGCTGAACGGGTTGAAAGAATGACTAAGGAAGTGATGGAGCTTGATGAGCAAAGTGATTTTCCTGGAGGGCTTTTTCTTGAGGTTGATGAAAGTATTGGCCAGCTAATGTTAACACCCCCACACAATGGCCAAGCATTTCTACAAAATTTCGATGACATTTGGGCGTCATTAATGGATGACAACATCTTAAGCATTGGCATTTATGGAATGGGGGGAGTAGGCAAAACAACTGTAGCAATGCATGCCCATGATAAGCTCTTCAATGAACCCAAATTCTCGGGTCATGTTTATTGGATCACCGTCTCTCAAGATTTCAGCATTCACAAATTGCAGAGTGACATTGCCCAAGAACTCAAACTAGATTTCTCATGTGGGAGTGACGAGAAGAAAAGGGCAGCTCAACTATTTCAGACAATCCAGAAAATGGGGAGTTTTGTACTTATACTGGATGATGTTTGGAAACAAATTGATGTAGAGAAGATCGGCATTCCTCCTAGAAGGGATGGGTGCAAGTTGGTTATAACTAGTCGATCAAAAGAAGTTTGTCATCGAATGGGCTGCCAGAAGATTATAAAAGTGAACACACTTTCCAAACAAGAAGCTTGGGAACTATTTTTGAAGAAACTTGGCAGAGATGAACTTCATCCAGAAATAGAAGAAATTTGCAAGAAAATGGTAAAAAATGTGGTGGTTTGCCACTTGCACTCGTCACATTGGCTGGAAGCATGAGGGGGGTGACTGATATTCACGAGTGGAGAGATGCATCAGAAGAACTGAAAGAATCATGTATGGGGCGAGCCGACATGGAAAACGAGGTTTCACCAATACTTTTGTACAGTTACGATCGACTGAGGGATCCAAAGCTACAATGTTGTTTCTTGTATTTCTCCTTGTATCCTGAAGACTTCTCTATTAAAAGAGATGAGTTGATTGAAAATTTCATTTCAGAAGAGTTGATGGATAGAAGATTAAGCTGGCGAGCTGAGAATGACCAAGGTCATGCAATACTAAATCAATTGGAGAGAGCCTGCTTACTGGAAAGGGTTTATTTGATTTATTTGGATGAATATCATGTGAAGATGCATGATTTGATCAGAGACATGGCACTAGGGATCACTAAACATAACCGTAGATACATGGTAAAAGCTGGACTTCACCTAAGGGAAATACCAGACGTGCAAGAATGGACAGAAGATTTGGATAAAATTTCCTTGATGAAGAACTCTATAGGGAAATTTCAATTGGCATGTCACCCAATTGTCCTCGACTTTCAACATTGATTTTGAGTCAAAATCCTCTGAAATCGATTCCAGATTGTTTCTTTACACAAATGCGTGGCTTACGCACTCTCAATTTAAGTAGCACTTCTATTCAGTACTTGCCACATTCCATTTCAGACTTGGAGAATCTCATAACATTATTGCTCAGACATTGTTTCGAACTTAAATCCGTGCCAACTTTGGAAAAGCTCAGGCTACTGACACGGCTGGACCTCTCATATACTGGAATTGAGGAGTTACCCGACGGTGTGGAAAGCTTGACCAACCTCAAAGTCCTAGATTTGGCTGGCACATCCTTAAGCATGATCCCGACAGGTGTCTTGCATAGTCTCTCTCTTCTTCAGCAACTCAGACTGCCAATTCATATAGGAGTACCAATAGAAGAAGTTTTGGCATTGAAACAGTTGGAATATTTTTGTGGCAGTGTTAATAGCGTAAGTGATCTCAATCGACTTATCACGTTTCTACAAAGTATGATGCCACCCAGTTTCTACTGTATTTTTCTAATTTCGAAATTTGATGAACAAATTATTTGGGAAACATCACGTAGAAAATTGGTAGGTTTCGGGAAGGAGAGTCTCATGGATTCCTCTTTAGGCGAGGGGAAGATTTTGCTTCCACGAGATATTGAAAATCTAATCTTTTCTGAAAGCGGCTTGAGGATGGTTTCCTTGGCAGATGGTTTCCTAATGTTGAATAATGCTAGATACGTAAAGAAGTGCAATGTATACAATGAGGATGAAATAGAATGCATTATAAGGTTATCGTCTACGGAAGAACAACAGTCTCGTGGGGTCCCATTCCAAAGCCTTGAAAAGTTATTACTTTGTGAGTTGCCAAATTTCATTGGTCTCTTCATGTGGGAAGGAAAAGCAGCAGTTGCACCTCTTTTATCTGGAATTTTTACCCAGCTCACAGATTTAAAGATTGACAGATGTAATAAAATGAAGAAGCTTATCCCTTGGAGTTTGTTACAGACCCTCCCCAACCTCCAAAAGTTGGAAGTAAAGCGTTGTAAAGAAATAGAAGAGATAATAGGTGACGAAGATGATGGTGGAAGTCCGGTTATAAACAGTAGTGCTGAAGTCACCATGCCAAGGTTAAAGATATTATCGCTTGTGAATCTACCAAAATTAAAGAGCATTTGCAAGGGGATGATGATTTGTGATTCCATTGAGAATATTATAATAATGAAGTGTACAAACTTAAAGAAAGTGGCTCCTCTTGATGGACAACCATCTCCTCCTCCGTCACTAAAAGAGATTAGAGTAGATGCAAAAGGGAAAGAATGGTGGGAATCATTGGAGTGGGAGCATCCCAATGCCAACAATTTTCTTCAACCCTTTGTCAAGTTTGTTCCCTTGTGGGCGAACTCCTTGTGAGAGTACGATACAATCCCCCTTCCTTCACAAATGATGTATTGATTTTTAATCAAAGTTCCCATTCATTCACAAATGACAAGTGTCTTTTTACATGTCACTAATTCTAATAGCTTTTTTCTTTTTATGTTCTAATACTATTATTTAATAATAACTTTCACAAACTTGATGTTCAAATACTATTATTTAATTGAGTTATTCGTTTATTAACTACAAATATTTGAGTTCCAACTGTATTTTTTATATTTTAATTTATCGTTTTATTAGCGTTCAAAAATAAAAAATACATAATGTGTAAATTAATTTTTATTAATATTTTTATGTTAAATAAAAATATAAGATAAAATTGGTTCAATGTCACAAAATTATATACGTCATTTTGTTATTTATTTAACTTAGTTTTTATTCAAGTTTTTCACGTCACATAGGAATTACATATACTTAAAGTACAATAATTTTACATTTTTCTCTCATCAAAAATTTAATTGACACGATTATAGGGATATATTTAATATGTTAAATTAAATATTATTTAATAAATATACCGGATCAATTGTACATTTCGTAAAGATTAGAAATTTAATTACAATTTTCTCTAATTAAACCTAAGGGAAACTAAGGGCATATATGTCTTTTTCATCGAATAATGACTAATTGCTCGTCATAACACATAAGTTATGGACTTTTGTACAAAAAAACAAACGTTATGAACTATTTATGCACTAATGATAAAAGTTGGCGACCATTTGCGCCCATTTTCCTTGCTTAAATTATAATTTCAGTCAAACATATTTTTTAGGGTAAATTTCACTAACGGTCACTGAAGTTATCTTAAAATTTCAAAACGGTCACTGAAGTTCAAAAGTTGCACCATTGGTTAATGAAGCTAGTTAATGAAGCATATAATTCTTTTTCAAACGGCCACTCTGTTAAATTTCCTACTTGAATTGACGACGTAGCACAAAATAGACCTTTATTTATTGTATGACAGTCCCAAGTACTTTATATAATATCCACTTTAGTCCTTATATTTTCAATGGATTTTTTACACAAATGGTTCCTATCTTTTGCACTTCTTTGCGGGTTGATGACCTATCTTTTCATTTTTAGCAAGTAGCCCTATTTCAAACTTTATTGGCAATAGTGGTACTTTCCGTCAATTTCGTCAAATTAACCGTTAGTTCGGCTTTTTGCACAAATAGTCCCCGCATGCATTCCACTCTCTTTATTTCATAAAGACACTTTTGACATTCAACTGTTCATAAATAAAAATTTACAATATAAGTCCTAAACTTAAAGGAAAAAAATAATTAAAAAAAATACTCTCCTTCTCCACCCCCCCCTAAATTCGCTGACCACTATGTCGACCCCTCCAACCCACTACAACATTGACATCTACCCTTCCACATTATTCCAACCAGTAGCACTTCAAGATTCATACGCTATTTTAAGGCTCAATTCGGACTTCCATATTTGGATTCAACATGCTAATTAAG
Organism: Forsythia suspensa; assembly: GCA_023638005.1. NCBI lineage: Eukaryota > Viridiplantae > Streptophyta > Magnoliopsida > Lamiales > Oleaceae > Forsythia > Forsythia suspensa. The sequence goes on along the minus strand of CM042672.1, from coordinate 47,857,177 downwards.
ACTCCATTTCATGACACAATAAACACCCACGGATCGCGCTTTCGTGCACAAACATATATCTATATATATATATACACCAAATGAATCAGCCACCAAAAACAAGTAATGGGACCCTAATAAACCAACAAAATGGTTAAGAAAAAGGATTTATCATCTTCTTCACAAACTGGTAATGGAAAATCTGGATCCGGAATTTCATCGAACAACAAAACATGCAATTTTGACACGCCCGAATAAACCATACAAACTAATTAATTTTGTTCTCAACAAAGGGTCGTCAGATTGACCATCAATAATTAAAAGGGCGTGAGTTTTCTGGAGAGAAGAGAGGGCCTTGCAAAGATTTAAAAGAGGGAAAAATGGGTTTTGATGAAATGGAGTGGATTGAAGCAAGTGTTCATTCAATATGATTGGAATCTGGTACTAAAGTTAAGGTTCTGGATTCAAATATGGTTCTTGAGATGGAGAAACGAGTAATCTTTTTGTACAGTAAGGAGATCAGCTTCATTAGTTTGAAATACTTAATTTGGGTTTGTGTAGATGCATTAACGTTTTAATTTTAAATGGGGTGGAATGGGGTGGGGTGGAAGATTAATTTTTTTAATTATTTTTTCTCCTTAAATTTAGAACTTTTGTTGCAAATTTTTATTTGTGAATAGTAGAATATAAAAATGCCCTTATGAAATAAAATGAGTGGAATGCGCAAAGGACCATTTGTGCAAAAAAGCCGTAAATAACGGTTAATTTGACTGAATTGGACATAAAGGACAATTGTTGCCAACAAAGTTTGAAATAGGGGCTACACTCTGCAAAAATAAAAAGATAGGTCATCAACCTTCAATAAGTACAAAAGATAGGGACCATTTGTCGTAAAAAGCCTATTTTCAATTGTATTTCAGCTTAAGTCCTCCAAAAATTATATCTTAAGTCCTTAATCGTTTTACATCTTTACACTTAGGTCCTCAAATTTTTAATTATCTTTCGCTTAAGTTATCCAAAATTGCATCTTAAGTCTTCGACTTTTTACATCTTTAAACTTTGGTCCTCCAAATTCTTGATTTTAGTAGCAAAAATAAGTACAATGAATATTATCCACCTTGTAAAGTGGTACATTTTGGAGATGATGATCTCATGATTCCTCACTAGGCGGATGAGAATTTATTGCCACAAGATATTGAGGAACTACTCTTTGAAGGATCTGGCTTGAGTTGTTGCTTATTAGATTATTTCCCAATGTTGAATAATGCTAAAGACTTAAAGAAATGTGACATAGTAGTCGAGGATAAAATAGAGTGCATTATGAGGTTATCGTCAGAGGAAGAACAACAGTCTCGTGGGGTCCCATTCCAAAGCCTTGAAGATTTACCCCTTTATGGTTTGCCAAATTTTATTGGTCTCCTCTAGTGGGAAGGAGGAGAAGCAGCCACCTCTTCCACATGGCGCTTTTTCCCTTAAAATGTTGCACATTTATGATTGTGGTAAATGAAGATGCTTCTCCCATGGAGTTTGGTACAAAACCTCCTTAATCTCCAAAAGATGGATGTTTCTAATTGTCATGAAATGGAAGATAAAATAGGAGACGATGGTAGAGATCCTACCGCAAACAATAGCGATAATGTCACCCCCGCCAAAGTCAAAAGTTTTCTCTTAAGAATCTATCAAAATTAAAGAGCATCCGCAAGGGGATGATGATTTGTGATTCTATCGTGTCTATTTCAATATTGAAATGTACGAAGCTAAAAGTTCCCATTGCATCTGGATGGACAACCATCTCGCTCCCAGTTTCTCAAAGATATAAGGATAGGGAGAGAAGAGAAACAATTCCTGAATCATGATGGGCTAAACTCTTTATGCTAAGAATGATGTTTTAATTCAAGAATTCCTGTTTTTATTCTTGATTTGTATTTGTTTGATTTATTCCATGGTTTTAATATCCGTTTGAACGTGCTTGTGATTTATTTTCGCTTCCAAAAGGTTCAAAATAGATTAACTCATTATGGTTTTAAACACTAAGTCCTATAGAAATTAGGAATAATTTCCTATGTTTAGTGCAATCAAATTTAATAACCTTGATATTGAAAGCGTTTTTGTATATTAGTATTCAAAATAGGAATATTTTGAAACTTATATGAAAATATGTTTAATTCTACTCGAAATAGATTATTAGATAACTTAGGATTATCGATTGTCAATTTGAACATAAATTGGATTAGAACGTAGGATTTCGAGGATTAAAATAGATACTAATGGTGGAGTCAGATCCTAACATAACTCATTTACTTGATTTTTCTCCAAAAACGATATTTGCACTTAGTAGTTATAGTTTAGAAAATTTCAAACTTTCTTAATCCAAATATTTATTGTGTGTATTCGATTTAAGCTCGAATTAGTCGAAATTAAGCTAATGTCTAAATCTTCGTGGGAATGATACTCTTTTACTTAGTTTTACTATTACTTGTCAACGAACCCGTACGCTTGTGGGATTTCAACGAACAAGTTTTTGAACCTCCTCTATATACAAATAACAAATATACTAATGAATTGACATTTCTCTAACCCAGTCAACTCCCCCGCGCACTTCGCTCTATTTGATTTGTAATTTTTTAAAATATTTTAAGATAATTAAATATTACATAAACAAGTTTATTCTTTTACAAGAGCTAGAAGTGATAAATTTATAATGAGGTTGTAGAACGACAAAAATTTATGTCGAAGGATAGCTTAGGCTGTAGAACGACAAAAAATATGTCTTTCAATAGTTTGAGCATCGAATGCCTTTCGGTTTGCTCTTCCCCCCCACATTCTTCTTCTTCAAACTAGACATTAATCCATGAATACAATTTCTTTCAACAATTTTTCAAAGAATTATATTCAAAATATTTTCAAATCTAAAAATAACTCAAACTAATCTACCATAGAATCTATTGAAATTTTGTTCTTATTGAGTTGAGTTGGAATTGTAGATTTGATTTTGAGTTAGCTTTGACTAATTTGAATGAGATATATAGGGATTTTATATAATTCGTTGAGGGTATTTTTGTCCAAAATAGCCATTTTTAAGTTGTTATGGTTGTCCATCTAGCTGCAATTTATTGAGAATTAAATATCGTGTTGATTGAGAAGCAACTAAAAGCATGTGCAAAACGATCGAGTGATCAACGGATATATAATCGATTTGTAAACAATTTAGACATGTTTAATACAATGTTTGGTACACATGCTATAGAATATTTATTGTTTATTAGTGAAGAGAACACCTTATCAAAAAAAGCCAAACAACCTTCAAAGCAGTCCCCAATTGCATTTGGATGGGATATCTCCTTTCATTTATTCGCATACGTATGGTCCACAAATGACTATTTTGACAATTGTTTGACAATTTTGCTTCTAACTTAAATAAGTTAAAATTATAGAAAAAGAAAATATAATGGACATGTTGTAATTGAGCCTTTAATCTTTTCAAAAGTACAAATAAATTCTAAACTATTTTATTTTATACATATAGGAATTTTTCCCAAGAAAAAAAGACTCATCTTTTTCTATTACCTTGTCGAATAGATCGACAACAGCAGCTGGTGGTGGCATCCTTTTATCTATTGCAAAGTGAAATTCCTCAGGTACAATAACCTGCTTCTTCATATTGCTGAATATCCCCATTTCCCATTTACTTTCAAATATCTAGAAAGTATAAAATGACAGTAAATTACAGTAATCGAGAATAATCTTTTATCTGAATTTTCATGAGAAGGTAAAGATGCAGCTACCTTTCTATTCAGAGGCTTTGCCTTGAACTGGGGTACTTTTTCAAGTTCCTCAAAAAATTTTATCTTGGGAGGACGTGCTCGAATAGATGTTTGAAGAAGTGGTGATTTTGGTGGTGTAAGGTGAGGTTTCCATTGATCTTTCAAGAACTCAAAAGACAAGAGTGCCAAAATGTGTTTTAAATACTGTCCATATTTCTGGTTTTGGATTTATGATACTTTTGAAGGTTTTTGGGATTTGGTTTTAGTGAATAGAGCCTCCACTTAAAAGTGAAATTTCTACTTGATTTCTTGTTTCTTGCTTATTTTAGGGTATATAATAATGAAAATGACTTGATTATCTAGATTTTGGATGTTTGAAGCCCTGGTTGCAATGAAGTTTAGTTCATTTATTATCTTCTCGCCTTTCCATGATGAATCGAATTTAAAAAACAAAAAAAAAAGGGAATTGAACTCGTAATTTTATATTTTAAATTCACTAATTTTATCAAGACGGATTGTTTTGATTTAGTAATCGTGGGATTGAACTCGTAATTTTATAATTTGAGTAAGTAGTCTAGCAAAAGCTGCATTTCTAGTAGAAAGTAAGCAGACATGCATCCATCTAATAAAAGAATCAACTAATACCATAAAATAACAAAATGGTCCACATAGTGGGTGAATCTGCCCACATATATCTCCACGAATTTTTTCCAAGAAAGTTGGAGATTCAACACGAACCTTCGTAGTAGAAGGTCTAATGACTAACTTATCTTGTGAACAAGCAGTACATGGATAATCGTTAAGTAAAAGAATATTCTAGTACTTTAGAGGATGTTCATGTGAGTTAATAATTATTCGGTGCATCATTCACTACAAGAATTTTATGCTCTGCCTACAAAATTTTAGGAGAAATTTAAATTTGTAGGCGATGTTTACTTTTCCCCACAAAAATGATGGTTTGTAGAATTATGTTTTGCTCCAAAATTTCTAAGAATGGGAGGACTTGTGCCCATGAACATATGTGCATTTTTCTCGACAAAAAATTGTTGGGTAAGATGTATATTTTGCCGACAAAAAAATTAATTCGCTTTGGAGGCTAATAATTAGTAGAAAAATTTTCCGTTTTTTGTTGTTTTTAGTTCCTACAAACAAAATAATTGAAAGGAAATTTTTTAAAAATATGTAATTTACCTTTTATGTCAAATTCCCTCTTAAAATATTTCATGCTAAAAATTCCCGACCTCCATTATTGCTTTCAAACCCGATTTTAGATATAAACAAGTGAGGTAATGGACTCGAACCTAAAATCTAAGGCGCTCTCTATCTCTCGCTCAACCCATAAAATAAAATTTTGAAGCCAACCCATTTGCACCAGCCCATTAATTTAAGACTAGTGCTCTTGGAGAACAAGTTGATCCATTACCACTCTCTTCCAGCTTGTCTTCTCCCTCTTCCTCTCCCCAATTCGTGAATCGAGCAGCCCAAAGAAGGCCCTTTCTCTCTCGCCGCCTCTTTTCGCCGAATTCAGACCGCCTTCGGTGATCATTGATCGAACTCACGACCCGCACTCATCTCATTCTCTAATCTCCGCCTCGCCAATCGCCAGTACATTCAAGCCAAACCTAATTTGAGTGACGAATTGAAATTGATGTAATAACTGGTAATAATTTGACGATTGAAAACACTTGATTGAGAGTATCCAAGAATTCGATGATTTCAAGGGTTTATCCAGCTTCTTCCTCAAAGGCTACCATTTTCGTAAATTTGAGTACCTCTCCAAAAGGAATCTAAATAAAGATGGCAGGAAACTAAGGACACCTTAATGCAAATAGGTTTACCATTAAATAGAAGATATTTTGTGGAGGGGCAGTGTGTATATGCATTTGAAATGGTGGGTTTCAATTCAGCATGTCATATAAACCACAATCGATAATGACCTGGATGTTGATGGATATATACAGAAGGAAGTTGAAAATCAGTTACATGTCATATAGTTTTATATCAGTTCTCATATTCAGAAGATATACAAACACACAATTCTTACAAGATGCAGATTAACTATATACAAACGCAAAATTCTTACAAGATGTAGATTAACATGTTATGTGATGATTAAGGTGTGGAGACTACGGACATCCTGGACTCGACAACAAATGATGTTGCAACATGCCACTATAGTTTATACGAGAATCTAAAAATTTTGTTGTAAGCAAACATTTTTATTTAGATTTTATTTCTTCTATACAACAACAAATTAAATAGACAAACATCTATATTACTTATATATTTTTGTCTTACTAAAGATAGTTAATTTGAGAATATAAATTCTTTGTTGTTTCAACTTTCAAGCGCATAACAAGCCTGAAGTCTGAAATATTACAGTCAACATTAAGCAGCATTTGAATTTTTTTTTTTCTGATTGTATAATAAGACTACTATTACATAATTACCTTAAAATTTAACTGCCATTAATTCTTGAACGCTTTGATAACACTGAAAAATCAGTATGCTAGTAGAAATGTTTGTTAGTAATTTGTGAGGAGTTATACATGGTAATAATCAAATGTATTTGATTTTGTTCAAATGAAACAAATATTCTGTGTCTTTAGAAGCTGTTCCATACAGCCTGCTTTAGTGAAGGCTTTTATTGGTTCAGATAAGATTGCAGTGATTTAAATATAACCTGGATTGAATGATTTGTAAAGATGGAAAATCTTAAGTTGATTTCGATGGCTTAATTATTTTACTGTTGCTTATTTAGGAAAAGAAGATGTAGAAAAGTTGATTATGATCAAAGTGGCAGCAATATTTGAAGATGCTTGAAGAGCCGAGATATCACCACAATCGCTTAAAAAAATTGCCTAATTCCTTCGTGATTCTTATGGAGGTTAAGAATTTTTGTGCCGATCAAACTCAATTGGAAGTGCCATCAATGCAAAAAGCAAATTAGCAGCACATTCAGTAAAACCTAAGGTGCTTAATTTCTTTGTTTTCAGGCTGTTGTATAGTGCATGGATGATCTCATTAGTGATAAGGATGTAAAAAGTCTATGTATACAGAGGAAAAGAGGTTTTCTTAGATCTCGCCTTTGCTTCCTGCTTTTGGCATTGGATGCTCTGTTTTGGCATTGTAAGGTGATTATATTCCATAAAGTTTATGAAGATATAATGGTGTTAAGTGTCTTCTTTCATGCATATGTGTATATAAGTTGCTCTCAAAATGTGCGCTATATCTATTTGTTTTGTACTTTGTTGTACATAAGAGTGGAGAATTTAAGGTATACCTTCCCTTTGTTGGTTGATGAGAATCGGACACCGTGAGAAGATAATTTGTCACTAAAATAATCTTGACTTATGCCTTGTAAAATGCATTTTCAAATTGCTAAATTATGTTATTTCTTATTCTTCTAATATTAATATTGAATTTGCGACACAACAGATCTAGTTATGTTTCTTGGCAAGGAAGAGGAAATGACCGACGATGTCAATGAGGTGATCAAGAATAAATACTAATTTCTCTTGACGATGTTTAGATCCATTTAATCAAGGCGGTTCTCCTTTGCAAATTTTTACATTAAAGTTGATCTTAAATTAGTAAGCTATGTACTTGCAAACTTTGTTTTTGTGGGCTATTTAATATATTTTTGTGGTGTTTTAATTTCTTGTAGGATGAGATGCTTGCTAAAGCTGATGAATATCTTGCATAGAGTGCAAATGAGCAACAACTTCTCGAAGATACTCCTTTGGAGGAGATCCTTGTTGACGATCCAGATGATGGACTTCAAATCATGATGTCCGTTCTAGGTGTGAAGCTCGGACGTCAAATTCGTGGGTTTGAAGATGGTCGTTTTCGAGAAATTAGTACTTCTTCCAATGTGCGCCATATGGAGAAGGAGCTGAAAGAAGAACGTGTTGTTCGAAAGGAGACTCATGCAATTCGAATTGAAATAGAGCAAAGAATGAAAAACAAATTGAAGGATGTTGGGCAACAATTCAATTCTACACCGCAGCTTGGCATCATTCTATGCAACAACTTTGTTGACAAGTTCCTAGTTTCGCCTACCACCATTTACACCTGTCAATAGAGGATATCAATAGACGATGATGCTATTAGGGACGAAGAGAACGGCTTTGATGAGGAGAACAACATTGGTGAGAATGAATAGCATATCTAAAAAATTGTATTCGTCTCTAAAGGATTTGTAGGGAAAGACTTTAGCCCACAAATTTCCATCATTTGTCGTCTTATACCTTTCCTCACGATACTTGCCGTACAAACGTCTCTACAAAAAAATTTCATCACGAAAGATTTTTCCCCACAAAAAAGAACTTTTCCTACAAATTTATTTAGTATGCGAATATAAAATTCTGTAGTGATTATTGCTCCTAGGTGTCCAAGTCGATCATGCCAAATATCACTTTTATATATTTTTGTGGAGTTTATAGAATTATGAATTTTCCAAATCATTGCAAGTTAGACATGTGAAATTTTCCTCGACATTAAAATATTGGTTGATTGTGCAATCCTATATATGTTGGGAAAGGTGGGGCAATTTAATTTCCCAAAAAGAAGCAATTTAATCCTCTCGTTGGTTTGTAAATTCTATTAATTACTATAAGAGTTGGACCTTGGATTTGTTATCTCATTTATCTTACTTAGTAGATTTTTTGTCCACCTTATATCTCCGATTGTTAGATCATTAGATAAAACACCGCAATGACTTCCCGACAATTTGCAAAGTTTGGCCGCCTTCGTGTGTAGTAATGAAGAATTGTTTCTCGTCAAATAGGTACTCGCTTATGGTCTTGTTGCTGGTTGTAACGGCAGTTGCTAATTATTCTCATTACCTTGAATGATTCAAGCTTCATACAGAAAGATGAATAATGCGCCAATCTCTTTTTTTATATAAAAACATGATTTTCCGATATTGTTTTGATCAATTTCTATGAAAGTGTCTTAATATCCTTGTATGCATCGGGATGTCTCACAGTAACTCGTTATTGGCTTCAATTTTGGTGTTATATAACACCAATTGTGTGTTTTGTCGATGACTAGACTCGGTATCATTTTCGACCGTGTTTTACAGCTTGTAGTCTTGACAAAAATAAATGTGGAATATGTCTAGAATACCATCCGTATTAGACGGTTTGTTAGAAATCCTCTATTTATAATTAATTTATATCTATTAAAATGTATGCTAAATCTATTTTAATTGATTTTTATAATTACCGACTATATGGAGGTTTTCTCTCGTTAGGAAAGCGTAATCTAAGGATCATAATCACATGGTCGATGATCATAAAGATGTGCTTACCGCCTTGATAGAAAGTCGTTGACATGAAGCTTCTAGTATACTTGAATTTGTTGTAACAAACTTAGTTCCATTCATGTGCAGAATCTGTTATTTCCTCATTCATTTTGTGCTTTAATTAGTTTCTCTATTGTATATATATATAGTAGCCAACGATTAGCACCGCAATTTGTATCATTCTCAGTATCGCTCATTCAAGAAGATAACCCTTCCGCTTCAAAGCATTTAGCCCAATTCTCCTATTTTTTCCAACTTGGTATCGTGAGCTACACTATGGCGAACACGAGTCACAAAGAGTCAATCACATGAATTAAACTCAAATGTTCAAAATCCACTCATTGAGTAATCTCTCTCCATTCAAAGATGAATCTCACTCAAGCAAACATCTCGTAAAGCTTGACAGAGACAATTTTCTTCTCGTGGAAGAATATCATAATGCCAATAGTAAAAGGACATGGATCGAAGAGTATCTGCAAGGGCACAAAAGTCCGTCCACCACGGTTTATTAATTCGTAATCAAAGAATCAAGCCGGAACAACACTTGAAACAATCCACAATCCGACTACACCGGATGGATCTCGCGGATCAGCCTCCTAATGGGATGGCTTTACTCCTCCATGACTCCGAGAGATTGTCATGCGTGTAATGGGATGTAATAGCTCAAGTGAGCTGTGGAAGGCCATTAAGGAGAACTATGGAATTCTAAATAGATCAAGGGTGACTTTCCTTATCAAGGGTGACTTTCCTTACCTCGTAATTACAGAGAATCGTGAAAGGATCCATGACCATGGATCAATATCTCAACAATATCAAGCAACTTGCTGATAATTTGGAGATTGCTGGTAAGAAAATTGATCATATTGATCTAGTTACACAAGTGTTGGTTGGGCTTGATGAAGAATACACACCTATTGTAGTTCAACCGAATTGCGGGGATCAAGTTACCGGCATGAGTTATCTTCAACACTTATGACTTTTGAGAGTAGACTTGAGTATCTCAATCAAGTCGAATAACTTTGGATCCATTAATCTTACTCAAAGGAACTCATGTAATGTAAACCAATATAATGGAAGAGGAGGTAGAGTGGAAGGAATACAAGTTTCGTGAGGAAGAACAAGGGGAGAGGTAGATTTGGAAGGACAAATGAAGCAAGGCAATCTGTCAAATTTGTGGTTTGAATAACCACATCCGCTGCTTGGTGTTATAACAGTTTGATGAGAAATATATGGGAAAACGACCTCTTGATCGATCAATAATTTCACCCATCCGCATACACTACATGTCCCAATTCAAGAGAAGATCGGGCTTGGTATGTCGACATCGAGCCACCACCATGTAACTTCTGATAAGAACAATGTGGATGAAGCCAGAGAGTATACTGGTAAGCAGAAAATGGTAGTAGGTAATGGTTCTTCATTACACATTTCTCATGTTGGATCTAAGGTACTTCACACTAAATCTAATAAGGCACTAGTGTTAAAACATCTGCTTCATGTACCTAAGATCAAGAAAAATTTGATTAGTGTTTCAAAATTAACCACTGACAACAATGTATCTGTTGAATTCTTTCCTCATGGCTGTGTTGTGAAGGATCTACCAACAAGGAGGGCTCTAATGCAGGGGAAGCTTGAAGATGGACTATATCAACTGAACTCCTTCGTCCCCGCACCATCGACTCTAATCCTATCAACAAGCATCATACCACTCATGATTCTCTCATTTTCATACTCGAATCAATCTGCCAATTCAATCAAGCATAACTCCATAGAAGCTCAAACTGAAACATGGCATAGAAGGCTAGGACATCCCTCTAATTCTGTATTACAGCAAGTTTTAAAGTTTTGTAGTAATTCCAGATTTTCCAATAATAAAGCAAAGATCATTTTGTGAATCATGTCATTTTGGGAAATCTCATGCTTTACCATTTAAAATGTCATCCTCTCATGCTCAAAACCACTTGATCTAATACACTCGGATGTCCGGGGACCTTCTCATGTTAATTCTACTACGGTTTTAAGTATTATGTGTTTGTTTGTTGATGACTATACTAGATATACCGGATCTATCCACCAAAATATAAACATGAAGTTCTACAATATTTTGTGCAATTCAAAAGGCTAGTTGAAAATCAATTTGAGAGAAAAATTAAAGTCCTACAAACCCGACATGGGAGGAGAGTATAAAAGTCCGGAAAATTAGCCTCGAGAATCGTGGATAGAACTTAGACACTCTTGTCCTCACACTTCAGCCCAAAATGGAAGAAGCGGAGAGAAAAGCATAGACATTTAATGTAAAACAGTTTTGACTCTTTTAGCTCAAGCAAACATGCCTCTATATTATTGGTGGGAAGCTTTCCTCAACGCCACTTACCTTATAAACAGATTACCTACTCCTTACTTCAACACAAATCACCTTATGAAGTTTTGTTCAAAACCAAGTAGACTACAAACAAATCAAAGTTTTTGGCTCGCACCGCTATCCTCAAGATAAGGCCCTATCAAAACCACAAGTTTGACTTTCACACCCAAAAATGTGTTTACCTTGGACCTAGTATGTCTCACAAAGGGTATAAATGCTTAAATTCCAATGGTAGAATATATATCTCCAGACATGTGGTTTTTGATGAAAATTCTTTTCCTTTCAAAGAAGGTTTTCTAAATAAGTCAAATCAAACCAAATCCACTCCTATAACTTTTCGTCACCTTCCTTTTGAATTAAATCCTACAAGTCACTTCCAAATTCAGTTGATATAGTAAATCCGATTGATGACTCTCACATGAGCTCTCGGTGGAAATGAAAGAGTGGTAGAAGTCGATGATGAAGTCTCACAAAGACCCCACCTTGCGATGAATCTCCAGATTCCCAAGCTGGCATTAAAATCTAGGTGGATATGCCTGCAATTGAGGAAACTGTAGATAAGAGTCAACACCCTATGATAACCAGATCAAAAGCTGGCATAATGAAACCAAGAACATACATAGCTACTGCTGATTCACAAAATTCAGACTATGGAGAACCTGTGAACCTTGATGAGGCACTCAGAAATGAAAATTGGTGTAAGGCAATGAAGGAGGAATATGATGCACGGGAAAGAAATGACACTTGGACTTTAGTTCCTTCTGATCCTACAATGAAAATAATTGGCTGCAAGTGGGTATTTAAGTCGAAATTTGGTGAAAATGGAGAGATACTGAGATATATAAGCCGTGCTTGTTGCAAAGGGGTTTGCTCAAACTTCCTGAGTTGATTATTATGAGACTTTCACCCAAAGAGCAAAAACACCAACTCGAAAATTATCCTCACAAAGCAGTTAGCCTCCAAAGGTCGGGATATAAGGCAAGTAGACATCAACAATGCTTTTCTAAATGGAAAACTTGAAGAAACCGCATATATGAAGCAACCTCGGGGTTTATAGACAGCTCAAAACCATCCTTTGTCTCGTAAATTGAACAAAGCTATATATGGTCTAAAAAAAGCTCCTAGAGCTTGGCATGACACTTTGAAGGAAACCTTATCGCAGCTGGAGTTCAAACAATCTAAAGCGTATCATTCGCCTTTCTATCAAATAGCATAGAATCACACAATCTATCTCTTGGTCTATGTGGATGATATTATACTTACAGGGAATTGCAACATTACAGTACAGAAACTGATTGACAAGTTAAATGCATCCTTTGCTTTAAAGGATATGGGCAAACTAAAGAAATTTCTGGGTATTGAATTTTATAGAGATGAAATTGGCCTACATATGTCTCAGAAGAAGTATGCTACAGATGTCTTGAAGAAGTTCAATTTTGAAAATTTGAAGTCCAAAGATCACTCCTATGGCAAATGGAAGGTCAGTGAGTAAGTCGATGGTATATCTCTCGTGAATCCTACACAATTCGTGGCGCAAGAGGGTGCACCGCAAATATCTAACTCATACAAGACCAGATATTGCCTTTGCTGTGAACAGGATTAGTCAATATCTTCAAAATCCTATAGATGCTCACCGAATTTCTTTGAAAAGACTCTTCAGATACATAAAAGGTACTCTTGATATGGGACTGATCATCCATGAAGCACAAGATATGAACATTGTTGCTTATGGAGATGCTGATTGGGCATCTTGTCCAGATGATAGAAAGTCTATTGTGGGTTATTGTGTCTACTTGGGTGATAATCTAATATCTTGGTTATCAAAAAGCAAGCAGTAGTAGCTAGGTCCAAGATCAAGGTAATATAGAGCTCTAGCTCACACTATCTGCAGAGATTACTTGGTTCAATCATTACTTGATGAACTCAAGATAACACAAACCGAAATACCAAGGATATGGTGTGACAACCCTAGGAGCTAGTGCTCTAGCCTCCAATCTCGCCTATCATGCACGGATGAACACATTGAGTTAGATATTCACTTTGTCGAGACAAAGTTTTGGCAAAACAACTGGTAATAGATTATGTCCCAACAAAGCAGATATACCTTGACTAAACCTTTGATGAATTCAAGACATCAGTATTTAAGAAGCAAGCTTGGAGTCATTGAAGTCAATTCCAGCTTGAGTGGGGGTGTTAGGAAAGCAGAATCTAAGGATCATAATCACATGGCTGATGATCATAAAGATGTGCCGGCTGAAGCCTTGATACAAAGTTGTTGACATGAAGCTTCTAGTATACTGAATTTGTTGTAACAAACTTAGTTCCATTCATGTGCAGAATCTGTTATTTCCTCATTCATTTTGTGCTTTAATTAGTTTCTCTATTGTATATATATATAGGTAGCCAAGATTAGCACTTTGTAATTTGTATCATTCTGTACGCTCATTCAAGAAGATAACCCTTCTGCTTCAAAGCATTTAGCCCAATTCTCTCCTATTTTTTCCAACTTTCTCTGCTACAAGGATAAAAAAGTACTATGTGTGTCGCTACATCTTTACTATTCATCTCCTTCAAAATTTGTTATTCAATCATCTTCTTCAATGGATCATCTCCAAAACTTGCTCATCTTCTCAATTCATCTCTTCAATCGATCATCTCCCTCCACCAATCATCTCTAAAATGTGTTCACCGCTTCAATCTATTATCATAATAGAGCTTACGGTCAAATTTCACTGCAAAAGAAGCGATATACTAGTTTATTTCTATCGGAATGTGTGGTAATCATCATTTATTTAAAATTTTATAATTTATCTATCACTTTCTCTTATAAATGAAAACAACAATTTTTCAATCTATAACTGTATTGAATATGCTTCTCTCTTCGTCTTTATTTTAGTTGTCAAATGTACAATAATTCACGTTGTGCTTTCCCATTGAGCTTTCCCACCTCAATGACTTAAAGGGCCCCTTGATTCAATTATTGCATTTAGGTTTTTAATGCTTTCCCATCTTTCCTCGAAGGTTCTGGCTTAAAGTCCAGATCTGGACTTCTGGCTCATAGTCTATGGGAAGACTTTAATGTCCTTCCTCGAAGGTTCTTCGTCAACGTTAGTGTATATACGCCTTTTCTATTAACATGTTGAGAGAGTAAGGAGAGAGAGAGAGAGAGAGAGAGAGAGAGAGAGAGAGAGAGAGAGAGAGAGAGAGAGTTTATAAAATTTGTAGGATATTCTGATCTTGTGCTCCTGCCACTGTTTGTTTTGAGATTTTCACGATTCGATTCAAGGTAAATATTTATGTGTCTAGGAAATTCACTTTACTTTGTACTTTTTGAAACCCTTAACCCTTAATTGAAATTTCATTCTAATTTCTAATCTATCAACTAAAGTTAATAAAAACGAAGTATCTTTATCATCTAAATATATTTTAAGATCACAATCAGTGAATGTGGATGCTTGTATAGTGTTCATGAAAATAAGAACGTAAAACCTGGAATTATTCTTCAATATAAGAAGCTAGGTTTCCCTTGAGTGTTCTTCTTCAAGTCTTTACGTATAAACGTGTGTAATCATAAAACAAGATCTACTGTGTTCGGCGTGGAATTATTCTTCATTGGGAGAGACGTGGTCCATATCTTCAATAATACAATTTGGAGAGCTGTGTTCGGCGTGACTCACTATTTTTTGCACATTTCTTGAAAGAATCTTGTTGTCCCCATCATTTTCATTGTTCATTATTTTGTCGCACCAATAGTCAAGTAGGACCCAATCTTGATCACGAGTCTTTATTGTACGATTCATCGAAAATTAGGTGATCTTCACATGAGTATATCCAGATATTTTCATCTTTTGTCATGGTGTCTACTAAGAAATCAAATTGATCTTTGAATCCTTTAGCTCTTCTGGAGTGCTCAATTTTCAAGATCTCTTGAGGAGTCACTTCATGAGTATTTTGACTATTTGGACGAATAATTTTCTTGTTAATCCAATTTTAATAACATTCTTAACTGGAATGAGATAATTATTTTGAATATCCTATTCTGGAACAGTTGAGAAGAATCTGATATAGATGTTGGTGGGCTTAGTGATTCGAACAAACTCTTCGATGGCTATTTTGATTCTTGCTGGTAACATAGAAATCTCTTTTGTGTTTTGGCTAAGATATATACAGAGTATGTTTCCAATATCAAACATATGGCGAATCCAATTTCGTGGTGCTTCTGGATAGAAATTCATCTTGTTGTATTTTCCATAATTTAAAGTTTTCATCCATGGTTTATTGTCAATCTCAATAAACCAACATGCAACTATATTGAAAAGACATATTTTGTAGTTATATCCGACTTCATCCTTAATCCCAAAAGATAAGAGACTGTTGTATAGCTGTACAACATTTGATTTGTTAATATCATATAGATCTTTTATAATAGCTGGGGAAGATTGAGAGGATGAAGCTTCTTTATTTTCTTTGATATCTTGTTTAATCTTTTGAGTGTTTCGTGGAATATCTGCTTTATGGAGATTCTCATTCTCCATCTTGTATATTTTCTCTTCCATTTCTCCTATTTTGAGCTTCATTGACTGCAATTCTTGCTTGTTCTGCTCCATTCCTGGAAAGGAAATCAAGAAGAAAATTATCTTTTTCACGAATATATTGATTATCAAAATTGAAGTTGGTCATCCAAGACTGTATTCTTATTAATGGCTTGTTAGCAACATTTGGTTCTAAATTATTTTAAGAAAATACTTAACTTGAGTATTATCTGTTCTTATAGTAAATGATTTTTTAATCAAATAGTATTCATATTTAGCAACTCCTTTCTTAACAGAAAATAATTCTTTTTCTATTGGAGTCATATCTAGTTTCAACATCTTTGGAAGTTCTTGAAGTGTATGCAACTAATTTTTTAGAACAAGTTTTTGAACAATCTTTATGACATGAATAGTTTTCTCCATGATTTGGTACTGCTTTCAAAACTGCTCCCCAACAATAATCTGAAGCATCTGTTTCAAGAATAAAATAATCATCATCTTCTGCAATAGATAGTTTAGGAGATTGGAACAATATTTTTAATATGCTTTGGATCCTCATAGTATCTTCATTCTTCCGGTTCCAAACTTGATCTTTTTTGAGTTTGTTTAGAAATGGCTTTTTAAGTAAGGCACATCCTTCAATAAATTGTTCAGTGTAATTTAATAATCCTAAAAAGCTTTGTAATTGTTTTTTGTTTGTTATTTATCAGGAAATTCAAGTAACTTTTCTCCAATATGGGATTGTAATTGAATATCTTCTTCTTTGATGATGAGTCCTAAAAACTCGATTTTTGTTTTAGCTATTTCAGCTTTCTTTTCTGAGAGTATTATTCCATGTTTGTTGATAATATATGCAAACTTTTCTAAGTGTTCAAGATGCTCTTTATAAGTAGTAGAATATATAAGTATATCATTGATATATACTACATAATTTTTTAATTGGTTTAAATACTTCGTCCATTCTTCTTTGATATATTTGTGGTGCATTTTTTAATCCAAATGGCATTACATTCCATTTGAATTGTCCTAATGGATTAGGAGTGCTAAATGCTGTTAATGGTTTACTTTCTTCATCTAGACATATTTGCCAAAATTCGCTTTTACAATCAAACTTAGAATATAATTTGCTATTTTGTATGGCTTTTATGAGAATATCTTTATTTGGTAGGTAATATCCATCAAATTTGGTTTTTTCATTAAGTTTCTTATAATTTATAACCATTCTGGCTTTATTTCTTTTTATTTTAGCATGATTTCTCACCATAAAGGCTGGGCTACTATGGGGACTTTTACTTGGTGTAATAATATTAGTTGTTAATAATTCTTTTATTTGTATTTCAAATTTTTTTATGTCTTCTTGACTATATGTCATAGGTTTGACCCTAATTAGGACGTTTGGTTCTATTAATTCAATTTTTGATGTTGTTTTATTTATGGACCATTTTTTTAATGGATTTTCTGAAAAGTTGTTTTTGAGATTATTTTTTATTCTTTCTAGCTTTTCATTTTCACTTTCACTTACTTGGAGGTTTACACTGTTATATAACAGTGATTTGAAATTTTCTTTTTCTATTTTTGTATAACATCCACTATGCTGGGTTGAGGATATCTGATGATTTATTGGTTTTTGAGCTATAGATGTAGCTTTTTGTATTTGTGGTACAATTATTTTGTGGTTACTGGGTGTTGTAAATTCAAATCTTGTGGAATTTTTATATTGTGTAATTGGTGCATAATCTTCTAAGTGGAAAGTTTGTCCTAAAAGAATGCCACATTCTATTTTAGGAGCATAGTAGAGTTCTCTAACAATGACATCTCTATATCCTAATAAAATGGTATATTTTCAACAGATAAGGAGTATGGTTCAAATAGGCCACTAGTTTGTTTGGGCATAGTATTTCTTTTAGGATCTCTTCCAAAGAAAAGTTGGTAAAACATTATATTGTGTTGTACATAATGTTGATCATGTATCAAGATAAGCATGAAATGTAATTCTACAATATTCTGGTAGATTGAGTTTTGTTTCAACATAGGGACTTAATGGATTTGTTGTGTTCTTGGTTATGGATTTGTAACTAATCATCATGTAGTTAATAAATCTTTTCTTTTCGCTAGTAATTCTTAGGATATGTTGTTAAGATTGATTGTCCTTTGTAATATATCTTTTTGAATACTATATGGTTTGAACAATATAAAAAGTCCATTCCTAATAAAATTGGTGCATTGGTTTCTATCCTATTGGGATCTTTATGTATAACTATAGTTATAGGAAATTGTTCTCCTCTTATATTAGTAAGTATAAGATTTATCTTGACGAATTTTCTGATTTCATATTCTATTCCATGATAATCTTTATATTTATATTCTTGAGGTAGGTCTTGTTCAAGTAGCATGCTAATCTATATTTCCTTGAACATGACTTGATCCTGCTCCTGTATTAATTAGGGCAATTATTTCTTGTCTCTTGTAGGTTTTATCTATTCAGTTAGGATATAGAATTGTTCTTCTATTCCATGTCTATCTAATTTGGCAAGTACTAGTATATTCTTTTTCCAATAGTCTTGTGGAGTGGATGATTCTCCTATAGAGTTTTTTCTAAGAAGACTAATGCTTCTTCTAGTAGTGAATTTTGCTATCATATTTCCTATCAAATCTATAGAAACATTTCCTTGTGGATTACTTGCTTGTCCTGTTTCTCTAATCGTTCTAATTCTTTTTTTGAAATCTAAAACAAATTCTTCAGGTATCTCGATTTCGTGTGACTTGAATTTTGTAGGTGGAATAGCTTGTGCTAATTCTTCAAATCCTTCTTCAATTTTTATTTCTTCAAAGTCTTCTCTTAACTCTTGATGGTGGTTTGTAGTAAAAGCAAATATAGATCTTATGGTAAGGCTTACTGCCTTAGATTTTTCTGGCATATCTAATCTATCTATTTTATGTTATAAATTTAAATACATATCTACGTTTTCGTCTAATAAACATACTGCATATCCTGGTTTTAAGGTAATTATTAGTTTTTGATATACTAGAGCTCCTAAAAGAGCATCTATAGGATCATGTAATATTCTATTATCTATGCAAAATATGTTGACTCGTATATCTATTCCTTGTTTAAAGAATCCCTTCATAAGAATTTGGATTCCTCCAATTTCTACATTCTTGATTTTGTTTCTAATATCAGGTTTCATTTTAGCTAGTTCATCATTTATCCATTTCCTATTTAGTATAGGAATTGTTGTAGACCCTTTTACATTTTCAATATAAATAGGAACTTCATTATGTTTTATAACATAAATAGTTTTGTTTAACTTTGGCAATATATTCCAAAGGGTTTTATTTTTGAAAACATCTTTTTGATTCAAAGATAAAACCTTTTTCATAATTTCATAAGATTTTTCTTCTTCGAAGGTAACAATTTGGCTTATTCCTTCTATATTATCTATGTTAGTTTCTTGTATATCAATACTTTCTTCAATTCTTACTTCATTCATGAAGTTATAATTTATGAATTAATTATCTTCTTCATTATCTATTTCACTGTCAGAATAGATATATATAGTAGAGACTGCTGATTCGGTTTCACTTATTTCATAAGGTTCATATTTTGAATCATATATAGCTTCTTCGTATACTTCTAAATTTTTTGAATTAGTTTATTTTTATATCTATCTTGGCAGTTTGGTGCTATATGTCCTGGTTTCTGACATATAAAACATTTATATTTGTTAATATATTCTTTTGTAGGTATCCATCCTTTTGGTTTTGTTCTCTTTTTAAAAGATTTTTTATTAGGCTTTCAATTATCTCTTCTCTTCCTAAATTCTTTCTTTTTATAAGGTTTAAGAAATTTTTTGAATTTATTTTTCTTCTTGTATTCTTTTGGTTAACATCCCCATTGATGAGTATGAAAAATCTCTTGATTGCAACAAAGTGGTTTTTGTTTTGTCATTTTCTTTATTGCTTTGTTATCGACTATTTCTCTACATCATTTTTTATTTTTTATTGATAATAATTTGTTCTAAATTATCAAAAGTATCGTTTATTTCTGGACAAGTCATGACAGGCCTATTTTTTTCATATTCTTGGTGTATTTTTATGTTCCAAGGGTAAGAAAGTTTTAGGAACATTATTTTGAGATAATTTTGTTTTTCACTTTAACTCATATCCTTATTTAAAGCTTTTTGTAGATTTTTTCAAAATCTCTTAACTATCATTTTAGTTTGCACATATAACAAATTTTTAGATTTTTCATTTCTATTTGTGCTACTAATTTTTCTCATATTTCTTTTTCTATACTAGTTTCTTCTCGCAATTTCTCTTAGAAATTGTACTCTCAAGTATTTTTCTAATCTTTTTAATATATCCATAATTGTTTGATTATTTAAATGCTCCCTTGTATCTGCTATCAATTCTTCTCCATATTTTATATTTCCCTTTATTTGGTCAGAGGTTTTCTTCCATTATTCTTCAACATTTCCTCTAAACGTATGTTCAAGAAAATTGAAAGATATATATGTATCACATCCTTTACTAAATTGTATAGCAACGCTAGAGACTTTAAACCAAGCATATATCTTTTTATCTTTATCTCCTGAATCTGAATCTAACCATATTCCTGTTGTTGGTATTGGTTTTGTTAGATTTTCTATAGGACTTTCTTTTTTGGTAGTTATTCTAAAGTTTCCTTTTAATTGGCTAGGATTTATTCTTCTTTTTGGGTCTTCTAATTCTGGTCTAAATTTATACCAGTATAATATTCTTCTTTATCTGTTGGATATTTATAATTATAATATTCTTCTTTATCTTTTTCTTTATTTACACCACTAGTCCATCCGGGTCCTTCATATCTTGGTGCAATGGGTAGTATGAGACCCGAGCATACTATAGGGTATATTCCTTCGCTTTTGATGATAGTGTAGTAGGTGTAAAAGAAGGTTGGCTTCTTCAGTAGGAGGGGTAGTAGAACTACTAACTCTCGTGGTACTAGTATTCATCTTAATATTTCCTAAACTTATGTTAGCCATTTGTATTTCTAGATCATCTAACATTTTTCTATATCTTTCTGCATCTTCTCTTGAAGTTTCAAAGGATTTTTCTTCAAGCTCTTGTTTGGTTTCATTCATGAAATTATATAATGATTCTAGAGTTTGTGGTTCTTCTTTAGTGTAAAACTTTATATGTTTTCCTGTTATAGCTGTTGATATTTTAATGTTTTTATTAATTTTTAAAAGATTTTCTGAAATATCTTTTAATTGTGTATTCATATATGGATTTAAGTTATATGGTTCAAGTAGTTGGTAGAATTTATTATTTTGTTCAAGAAATTCTTCTATTATGGTTTATTGATCTATTAGTGAATTTTGTTTACTTTATTCATCATAACAATATTTTCTTTTATTAGTATCTTGTCTTCTTTCTCAAATTGAAAACCTAATCTATTTCCAATTTCAATAATTATTTCTTTATAATCTTTTAATTCCTTTTCTATGTTTATTATTCTTTTTTCTAAATTTAAAAGTTTTCTTAATATTTCTACTCTTCTTTTTAATTCTTCTAATTCTTGCTGAATTTTTAGTATTTTTATTTGGTCATTTAACATTTTATATTCCTTAGAAAGTTTATTTCTAAGATTTTGTAATTTTTGTTTATTAGTGCTATTTAATATTTCAATTTGCTAAATTTCTTTTAGAATTTCTTGATCTTCTTTTCTAATAGGCTTTTCTCTAATTAATCCAAATTTATGTATCAAAAAAGTTTTTATCCAATTAATTTGTTCAAATATATTAATTTTTGATATTTTGTTATAATTATATGACATAATTATAATTCTAATGTGGCTCTGATACCAATTCGAGTGCGGAACCTTAAAATTATAAAATTAGAGGAATAATATAACAAATATTGAAGTTTTTATATATTAAGGGTATTTTAGGTATTATTTGGTCAAATGCTATTTTTAAGATTTAGCAAAACTTGAAGGTTATATTCAATATATACCATTGACATTTTGAATATCTCTAATTTTGTATGATTTTAAAAAGTGTGAATTGATTACCTCATTACTTTTAAAGACTTTTTAAAAATTTATATTGAATACTCCAAAATTTAATTTTGATAGAATTTAAAAATTTTGTATTAAATACAACTAAACTTTAAACTCTAGAAAAGTCATTAAAAATCTTAATTAAATACACCCTAGTCATGTTTTGAGTGCTAGATTTGAATAAATTATATAATAGAGTAGTTTTTAGATTTTAATAATATATAATGGTGAATTTTGACTGTATATGACAATGTTGCATGATATTTTCAGGAAGTCAAATGGCTGAGCTGCTAGAAATTTTTACAAATGCTGCCACACTGCTATGCCCAGACTTGGAGGAAAATACACAAACCCTTCAAAGAAAAATAGAATTGCTGAAAAGTCGTAAAGTTGATGTGCAAGCAGATTTACAAAATGCTGGAAAAACGCAAGAGAGAGGTTGAAGATTGGTTGATTACTGTCGAAAACAATATAACAGAATTTGAAACCTTGGAACAAGAAATACAATGCAGCAGATTTTATTCACGACAAAAGTTGGCTGAACGGGTTGAAAGAATGACTAAGGAAGTGATGGAGCTTGTTGAGCAAAGTGATTTTCTTGGAGGGCTTTTTCTTGAGGTTGATGAAAGTATTGGCCAGCTAATGTTAACACCCCCACACAATGGCTTAGCATTTCTACAAAATTTCAATGACATTTGGGCGTCATTAATGGATGACAACATCTTAAGCATTGGCATTTATGGAATGGGGGGAGTAGGTAAAACAACTGTAGCAATGCATTCCCAAGATAACCTCTTAAATGAACCCAAATTCTCGGGTCATGTTTATTGGATTACCATCTCTCAAGAGTTCAGCATTCACAAATTGCAGAGTGACATTGCCCAAGCACTGAAACTAGATTTCTCATGTGGGAGTGACGAGAAGAAAATGGCAGCTCAACTATTTCAGACATTCCAGGAAAGGGGAAGTTTTGTACTTATACTGGATGATGTTTGGAAACAAATTGATGCAGAGAAGATCGGCATTCCTCCTAGAAGGGATGGGATGGAATTGAGGTTTGCCACTTGCACTCGTCACATTGGCTGGAAGCATGAGGGTGGGTGACTGATATTCACGAGTGGAGAGATGCATCAAAAGAACTGAAAGAATCATGTATGGGGCGAGCAGACATGGAAAACGAGGTTTTACCAATACTCTTGTACAGTTACGATCGACTGAGGGATCCAAAGCTACAACGTTGTTTCTTGTATTGCTCCTTGTATCCTGAAGACGATCTTATTGGAAAATGAGAATTGATTGAAAATTTCATTTCAGAAGAGTTGATGGATAGAAGATTAAGCTGGCGAGCTGAGAATGACCAAGGTCATGCAATACTAAATCAATTGGAGAGAGCCTGCTTACTAGAAAGGGATTGGGATGGAAATGTGAGGATGCATGATTTGATCAGAGACATGGCACTAGGGATCACTAAACATAACTGTAGATACATGGTAAAAGCTGGACTTCACCTAAGGGAAATACCAGACGTGCAAGAATGGACAGAAGATTTGGATAAAATTTCCTTGATGAAGAACTCTATAGAGGAAATTTCAATTGGCATGTCACCCAATTGTCCTCAACTTTCAACATTGATTTTGAGTGAAAATCCTCTGAAGTCGATTCCAGATTGTTTCTTTACGCAAATGCGTGGCTTACGCACTCTCAATTTAAGTGACACTTCTATTCAGTACTTGCCACATTCCATTTCAGACTTGGAGAATCTCAGAACATTATTGCTCGTGAGGTTGTTTCAATCTTAAATCCGTGCCAACTTTGGAAAAGCTCAGGCTACTGACACGGCTGGACCTCTCATTTACTGAAATTGAGGAGTTACCCGACGGTGTGGAAAGCTTGACCAACCTCAAAGTCCTAGATTTGGTTCGCACATCCTTAAGCATGATCCCGACGGTGTGTCTTGCATAGTCTCTCTCTTCTTGAACTCGATCGCCAAATCATATAGGAGTACCAATAGAAGAAGTCTTGGAATTGAAACAGTTGGAAGATTTTTGTGGCAGTGTTAATAGCGCCAACTTATCACGCTTTCTACAAAGTATAATGCCACCCAGTTTCTACTCTATTTTTCTAATCTCGAAATTTTGTGAACATACTAAATTGGTAGGTTTCGGGCAGGAGAGTCTCATGGGTTCCTCTTTAGGCGAGGGGAAGATTTTGCTTCCACGAGATATTGAAGAACTACGCTTTTCTAGAAGCGGCTTGAGTGGTTCCTTGGCAGATGGTTTCCAAATGTTGAATAATGCTAGATACGTAAAGAAGTGCAATGTATGGTATGAGGATGAAATAGAATGCATTATAAGGTTATCGTCTACGGAAGAACAACAGTCTCGTGGGGTCCCATTCCAAAGCCTTGAAGAGTTATTACTTTTGGCGTTACCAAATTTCATTGGTCTCTTCATGTGGGAAGGAAAAAGCAACAGTTGCACCTCTTTTACTCGGAATTTTTACCCAGCTCACAGATTTAAGGATTTCCCACTGTAATAAAATGAAGAAGCTTATCCCTTGGAGTTTGTTACAGACCCTCCCCAACCTCCAAACGTTGGAAGTACTGTCTTGTAAAGAAATAGAAGAGATAATAGGTGACGAAGATGATGATGGAAGTCCGGTTATAAACAATAGTGCTGAAGTCAACATGCCAAGGTTAAAGAAATTAAGGCTTTGGGATCTACCAGAATTAAAGAGCATATGCAAGGGGATGATGATTTGTGATTCCATTGAGAATATTATAATAGTGTCGTGTACAAACTTAAAGAAAGTGGCTCCTCTCGATGGACAACCATCTCCTCCTCCATCTCTTAAAGAGATTGAAGTAGATGCAGACGAGAAAACATGGTGGGAATCATTGGAGTGGGAGCATCCAATGCCAACAATTTCCTTCAACCCTTTGTCAACTTCAACTTGTTCCCCTGGTGTGGGAGACAAACAGTTTAAATAATTTTTTTTTTAATTTTATCTCTACAACATTAAAAAAATAACTTTCACAGACTTGTTGCTCAAATAACTTTCTTGTTTTAATTTATTGTTTTAATTTATTGTTTTATTGTCGTTCAAAAATAAAAATATATAATGTATAAATTAATTGTTATTAGTATTTTTATGTTAAACAAAAATATATGATAAAATTGGTTCAATGTCATAAAATTATATACTTCATTTTGTTATTTAATTCAGTTTTTATTCAAGTTTTTCATGTCACATAGAAATTACATATACTTAAAGTACAATAATTTTACATTTTTCTCTTATGAAAATTTTAATTGATTCGACCATAGTGATATATTTAATATACTAAATTAAATATTATTTATTAAATGTAAAAATTAGAAATTTAATTGCAATTTTCTCTAATTAAACCTAAAGGAAACTAATGACATATTTGTCTTTTCATCGAATAAGGACTAATTTCTCATCAAAACACATAAATTAGGGACTTCGCATAAAAAAAAATCAAACGTTATGAATTATTTATACACTAATGGTAAAGGTTGGGGACCATTTGCGCCAATTTTCCTTGCTTAAATTATAATTTCAATCAAACATATTTTTAGGGTAAATTTCACTAACGGTCATTGAAGTTCAAAAGTTGCGATGTTGGTCATTGAAGTATATAATTCTTTCTCAAACGGCATCTCTATTACAACTTGAATTAATGACGTAGCACAAAATATACCTTTATTTATTGTATGACAGTCCCTGTACTTTATATAATATCCACTTTAGTCCTTATATTTTCAATGACTTTTTTGCACAAATGATCTCTATCTTTTGCACTTACTGCAGGTTGAGAACATATCTTTTCATTTTTAGTAGTGTAGCCCATATTTCAAACTGGTCATTTCCGTCCAATTTCGTCAAATTAACCGTTAGTTCTGATTTTTTTCCACAAATAGTCTCCACGTGCATTCCACTCTCTTTATTTCATAAAGTCATTTTTGACATTCTAATGTTCATAAATAAAAATTTACAACATAAGTCCTAAACTTAAAGAAAAAAATAATTAAAAAAAAATACTCTCATTCTCCACCCCACCCCTAAATTCACGACCACTATGTCGAATTCCCTCCAACCCACTACCACATTGACATCAACCCTTTCACATTATTCCAACGAGTAGCACTTCAAGATTCATACGCTATTTTAACGCTCAATTCGGACTTCCATATTTGGATTCAACATGCTAATTAAGACTCCATTTCATGATACAATAAATAAATACCGGATCGTGTTCTCGTGTACAAACATATATATATATATATATATACACACACACACACACACACACACACACACACACACACCAAACGAATCAGCCACCAAAAACAAGTAATTGGGACCCTAATAAACCAACAAATGGTTAAGAAAAAGGATTTATCATCTTCTTCACAAACCGGTAATGGAAAATCTGGATCCGGAATTTCATCGAACAACAAAACATGCAATTTTGACATGCCCGAATAAACCATACAAACTGATTAATTTGGTTCTCAACAAAGGGTCGTCGATTGAGCATCAATAATTAAAAGGGCGTGAGTTTTCCGGAGAGAAGAGAGGGCCTTGCAAAGATTTAAAAGAGGGAAAACGGGTTTTGATGAAATGGAGTGGATTGAAGCAAGTGTTGATTCAATATGATTGGAATCTGCATCTTGAAGTTAAGGTTCGGATTCAAATATGGTTCTTGAGATGGAGAAACGAGGAATCTTTTGTATAGTTAGGAGATGAGCTTCATTAGTTTGAAATACTTAATTTGGGTTTGTGTAGATGCATTAACGTTTTAATTTTAAATGGGGGGGGGTGGGGTGGGGTGGGGTGGGGTGGGGTGGAAGATATTTTTATTCTTTTTTTTCCTCCTTAAATTTAGGACTTTTGCTGCAAATTTTTATTTATAAATAGTAGAATGTCAAAAATGTCCTTATGAAATAAAGATAGTGGAATGCACGTGGGGACCATTTGTGAAAAAAAAACCAGAACTAACGGTTAATTTGATGTATCTGGACAAGTTGCAAACAAAGTTTGAAGCAGGGGCTACACTGCCAAAATTGAAAAGATAGGTCATCAACCTGCATTAAGTACAAAAGATAGGGACCATTTGTGCAAAAAAGTCTATTTTCAATTGTATTTCAGTCCTCAAAAAATTGTATCTTAGGTCCTTAATCGTTTTACATCTTTACACTTTGGTCCTCAAATTTTTAATTATTTTTCAATTAAGTCTTCCAAAATTGCATCTTAGGTCCATCGACTTTTTACACTTTAAACTTTGGTCCTCCAAATTCTTGATTATAGTAGCAAAAATAAGTACAATTTTAATGGTCAAAATAAGTGCACTTTTAGTTAAATTCTTGACTTATTTTGACCACTAGAATTCGAGTGTAAAGTCAATGATTTAATTGAAAGTGCACTTATTTTGACCACTAAAATAAAGGATTTGGAGACCAAAGTTTAAAGATGTAAAAAGTTGAAAGATCTAAGATGCAATTTTGGAAGACCTAATTGAAAGATAATTGAAATTTGGGGACCAAAGTGTAAAGGTGTAAAACGATTAAGGATGTAAGATGCAATTTTTGGAGGACTTAACTGAAAGATAATTAAAAATATAAGGACTGAAGTGGATATTATATAAATTACGTGGACTGTCATGCAATAAATAACGGCATATTGTGTACCACGTCACTATTTTAAGTTGGAAACTTAACAGAGTGACCATTTAAAAAGGGGTTAATTACACCATATACCACTGAACTTTATACTCTATTTCATTTATACCACCAAACTTTAATTCGTTTCATTTATACCACCAAACTTTATACCATATTTCATTTATACCACCAAACTTTATACCATGTTTCATTTATACCACCGAACTTTAATTCGTTTCATTTATAACGCCGAACTTTAAAGTTATTTTCACTCATATTTTGTTTTTCTTTTTAACCCCTTCACTTTTACTTTTATCTATTTTTGCCCCATTTCCATACAGTTTTTATTATAAAATAAATTAATATAATTATTTTGTTGTTGAGTCAAGACATTTAGTGAATTAGCAAGTAACATAATAACATTGAGATAAAGAAAATGACTTTCTTTTGATTTGGTTCAAATTTAATCAATAAAATAATAAATTTTTAAGTTTAGGATCTTAATTTTTTACCCGTCTCATCTTAAAAATTAAAAATTATGACATTAAATTTTATCTTCAACTTAATTTTTACTCGTTGAAACGAATTAGTTGAATTTAATGTCATAAATAATGAGTTATTAGCAAAGCAAACAAAAGTTAATATGAATAGGCTAAAAAGAATAACAAAATATAAGTAACTGAAAATAACTTTAAAGTTCGGTGGTATAAATGAAACGAATTAAAGTACGGTGGTATAAATGAAACATGGTATAAAGTTTGGTGGTATAAATAAAAAGAATTAAAGTTCGGTGGTATAAATGAAATTGAGTGTAAAGTTCAGTGGTATATGGTGTAATTAACCCTTTAAAAAGAGATTATATACTTTATTGACCAGCGCTGCAACTTTCAGTGACAATTTTGAAATTTGAAGGTAACTTCAGTGACCGATAGTGAAATTAACCCTATTTTTTATCCACACATTTCATAGGACCCACAACTTACAATCCACTTTTTATCTACACATTAACTAACAACTCAAAATATAAATAGTTAAAAAATAATTTTAACACTATTAAACCTTCGCGCTAAAGTAGCACAAATAGAGAGAATGGTTGGAATCATTGAAGTGGGAGCATCCCAATGCAAACAATTTCCTTCGACCCTTTGTCAAGTTTGTTGCCTTTTGGTCGTTCAGTAGTGCACTTTGTATTGATTTTTAATCAAAGTTCCCATTCATTCACAAATCACAAGTGTCTTTTTACATTTCACTAATTCTAATAGCTTTTTTCTTTTTATATTTTAATATTAAATCCAAAAAATAATATTGCAAAAAACTCACATATCTTCATAACCACTGAAGATCTTAAAACTTTTAAGATAAACATAAAAAGAGAAGAAATTGCCAACATTTTAGACAAATGTTGCTCAGATAATCCTTTTGATCCGAAAATCAACAAAGGAAACTTTACTGCAGAAATCGAGTTACTCGAAGAATGCAAAGACAAGATCATAAGAGCAAAGGCGATGGCCTATAGCCCTAAGGATAGAGAAGAATTCACCATCCAAATTAAAGAATTACTAGAATTACAGGTAATCGAACCAAGTAAGTCACCTTTCTCTTCTCCAGCCTTTATGGTAAGAAAAGAAGCAGAAAAAAGGCGAGGTAAAGCCAGAATGGTCATAGACTATTCTCAATTAAACAAAATAACTAAGGCAGACGGCTATATTTTACCAAATATGCAAAGTTTGTTACAGTTAATTAAAGGAAAGAAAATAATTTCATCATATGATTGTAAGTCAGGCTTTCATCAAGTCAGATTTAAAGAAAGTACAAAACCTTTGACAACTTTTAGTTGTCCACAAGGACATTTCCAATGGGTCATTGTTCCTTTTGGATTAAAACAGTTCTCTAGTATATTTCAAAGACATATGGATAATACATTTAAACAATTTAACAAATTTTGTTGTGTTTACATTGATGACATACTTGTTTTTTCAGATTCTGAAGAAGAACATGAAAGTCATGTGTTACAGGTTTTACAAGCTATACTTAAAGAAGGAATTGTTTTGTCTAAAAAGAAAGCATAACTTTTCAAAAACAAAATTGGATACCTTGGTCTTGAAATAGCCTATGGTTTCAAACAGTTAAAGCCACATATTCTTACACATATACAAGAATTTCCAAATGAAATTCAAGACCAAAAACGACTTATGAGATTTTTAGGTTGTTTAACTTATGCAGAATCTTTTATATAGGATCCTGCCAAAATGAGAAACCCTTTACAAAAGAAATTTAAAAGGACCACGTGTGGAACTGGACAAAAGAAGATTCTTTATATGTTCAGAAAATAAAAACTAAGCTCAAAGGATTACCACCATTGTATCATCCTCATAAAGATGATAAAATGATAATTGTGACAGATGCTTCAAAAGAATTTTGGGAGCGCCTCTTAAGCAAAGAGATAATCAAAATGATGAAGAAAGCTTTGCGCTTATTCTTCAGAACTTTTATGGATTCTCGAAAAGAATTACCATATTAACGAAAAAGAAATTTTAGCCATGAAAAAGGCAATTACCAAATTTAGACTATACATTATTGCTAACAAATTTGTTGTTAGGATCGATTCTTCCACATGCAAATCTTTTATAAAATGTCAAGTACATCCATATTACAAACAAGGAAGACTAATCGGATGGCAAATGTGGTTTAGTCATTATGATTTTGAAATTGAAATAATTAAAGGAAAAGACAATTCATTAGTAGATGCATTAACTCGTGAATTATCTTTTGCAGGTCAAAATGATGATCGTGAAGAATGTGGATATTGAACTACGATCGAGATCAAAGAAATGGAAATCAAAATTCTCCGTAAAAAATTAGATCTCATCAAACAAAGAAAGAAAATCCCAACCTTTTCTTCACAGGGGAGATTAATAGAAAAATCCCTATTGAAAGTATTTCAACTACTGGAGATAAAACTACAGTCTTGGAAAAGTCGTCCATCGTCAATAGTATCCTCGATACTAAAGATAAAAATACAGTAATTGGAAAAGACTCTCAAGAGCCTGAGGATATCAAAAATCCACCTTCTAATATTTCTTCTACAGGTGAACAAGATGATACCTTACAAGGAGTAGGAACATCCATTGCAGGTAAAAATTTTATGTTATTTTTGATGGACCTGGCAAAGGATACTATACCAATTGGACACAAGTTGAACCCTTAGTAAAAGGAAAACCTTACAAACACAAAAGTTTCAAAACTTACACAAAAGCCCAAAAGCCTTTTTGGAATTCTACGAATCCAAAGGTATAAACCCAACCGAATACAAACATTTGTTTAAACACAACACCTTGTTGTTCAGCCCAAGTTATTTACAAAAGAACATCAGGTCAAGCCCCAGAATGCCAGATTTCAAACCACAACCAAGTGAAAACCTCAGATTCAGAAATTTGAGTTATAAAGACATTACATAGTCCACACCCGAAACTATCCCGGATAGATTCAAAAAGATTGGAAAAATCCCTACCAAAAAGAAGAACTCATAATCTCGGACATTCATCTACAAGACTTTTTAAGACTTGAAGAAGAAGCTAGAACTATTGGAGATACAACCTCGTAAAAAGCTACTTTGGTACTCTTGATAAAAAATTCGGACAGTTCATCTTCCTTGAAGGTGTAGAACCAATCATGGTACAAACAGCTTTCCATTGTGGATAAATTAAGATGATTATTCCAGGGAAGGACTTTGAAGAAATAAAATTATTAGACAGTGGACTTCTACAATCTTTGAGAGATTTCAAGAAGTATGTGATTAAAGATCAAGACCTTTTGTTAATGTTAAAGATCAACAGCACAATCCCATTCTGGGATGAGAACAACATGTTAATCAAAGGTTACTATCATATCCAAATCAAAACAACAAAAGAAATTTATCTTGATAGACCAACTTCAGGTGAGTAGTTTGTCTCGACGAAGAAATTTTACAAGATTGGAGATCTTTGTCTTTTCAGAGAATTCTGACCAATTTAAAGAATTTCAATGGAGATTCAAAAATCAAAGTCAACCACTCTTCAAAGTTTATCCTTATGACGAGTAAAACAAGTTCTACCATCTCCACAAAAGGCATCAAAACAATTTGCAAATTTGAAAAAATCTTCTACAACAAGTTCAATACTCCAAAAATTTATGATGGACATTTGTGTACAGCCCTTAAACAAAGTCTTGGTAAATATCATGATTGCCAGCTATGTCCAAAGGAAAAAGCAAAAGACAAAGGAATCAAGGACCACATCGAGGAAGAAATTTCAAGATTGGAATTCTCCAACAGTGACGCAGATTTGGTGTATCAATTTGAATAATGAAGACAAGACAGAAAGATGCCCACTCATCTAAAGAAACTTTAGCTTTAGTCAATTTTCTCTACAGGAAAAAGGACAATAATTTTGCTTTATCCTTTAACAGCTGTTATAGAACGACAGGAAAGGCATCTTCACAAGGGCTATAAGAAGGGAACTCTCTAGACAGAAGAGGCAGAGTGTTTTGGAATCAACTTTCTTTTTTAAAAATTTTGTAATCTCTCAAATGTATCAAGGCTAACCACCTTAAGACAATAGATCTAGTTGGATCAAAAAATGTAATTAAATAAGCTTAGAGCTTCAGCTCTTAAGCTTTCTTGAGTGAAATAAAATTTCATGTTTTAGTTCATTCTTCTTTCATACACTTACTATATTCCCGTATGGATCCATTTTCCAGAAAAGTCAATTTACCTTTCAGGCAGGTGGCCATTTTTGGTGTTTATGGTTAGTTCATCGTGGTGAGGCAGAAATACAAATTGAAGCGTAAGGAAGAGCAACCCAATTATATCTACAGTAAGAGGATTTTTGTTGATTCTCTCTGTTTTAATTACTATGTTTTCTGTTGACCTATGGTTAACTTTAAAACTTAATGTTTTGATTATAACAAACAAATTGGTTGTGTTTACTAACAATCTACTTTCAAGTAATAATCAAAGTACTACAAATCGAACTCTCATGCAATGTCAAGATCAAAGTCAAATCCATACAAGAGTTCAAGCATCTCAAGATCTAAAACTCAAGACTCGAAGATCAAGAACAAAGAATAGATTGTTAGATAAAATTGTAAAGGTATTAACTCTTTAATCTTTAGCAATTAAATGAATGAAAGCTCAAAATATTTTTATGCACAAAACATATGTCATTATCACTTGCATAAAATATTTTCATCAAAGCCAAAATTCAATTTTTCAAAACTGTGAAAACGGTCATCCGCTTTTGGTCATCCGTTTGAACCGGTCGACCGTTTGGGTGAACCAATCGATCGTTTGACCGTCATCGTGTCCAAAAAGTGTTCGTTCTGATTTTTTGCAGTTCCAACGGCTAGTTCTAACCATCTGACCGGTCGATCGTTTGGTCATCCGTTTCAACAGAAAGTGACAAAAATTCATCTCTATAAATACCACTTTATTTATTATCATACAACAACACTTACAAGAGCATTTATAGAGAGGATCATATTGAAAAACTTCATTCAAAGCTTCATCATATTTATATCTTCAATATCATTCATTGAAAAACTTTGTTTGATTATATCAAACTTTTGATTCATCACTCTCAACAAAGTTTTCTTCTAACACTTGAGCTTTCTTCATCTATTGCTATTCATTAAAGTGTTAGTCTATCTCTTAGAACCAAACTTGTATTTATCATTCATCTAGAGAGAAATACTCAAATCTATTTTCTTATATCTTTGGATCGTATTGAGGTCCCTTGAAAGCTCAATATTGTATAAGGATCGGTGCTCCTTGTTTGTAAGTCACCAGATACGTTGTAAGGGTTTGGATTGCACCATAAGTCAATCAAAATAGTGGAAAGGCTGTGCTTGTGTTGGAGAGCTTGGTAACGAGGGACGTAGATCATTGGTTGGATCGAACCTTCATAAAAATATCATTTGCACTCTCTCTTCTCTTTTATTTACTTATATTGTGCTTATATTTTTGTGGATTAATTTTTATCGTACTTTGAGAATATTTTTCGAAAAATTTTGAGAAAACCAATTCACCACCCTCTTGGTTAGTTATTCTTGGGCTATCAATTAGTATCGAGCGAGGTGCTCATTATTTTTTTTTAAAGATCATACAATCTTGAGTAATGGCTAACCAAAATATTTAAATTCTTGAGGGACACTCTGCAAATCGTCCTCCATTCTTCAATGGCACACACTACAATTATTGAAAAACTAGAATGACTATTTATATTCAATCTATTGATTATAACATTTGGGAGGTCATTGAGTTTGGTCCATATGTGCCAACAAAAAATTATTAAAATTGATGATAAATCGGACCAAACTATCCCTAAGCCTAGAGAAGAATATGATGAAGAGGATAAAAGAAAACTATCTTTGAATGCTAGAGCCAAAAACCTACTCTATTGTGCTTTAGATAAAAATGAGTTTAATCGTATTATCACATGTGATTCCGCATTTGATATTTGGCATGCATTGGAGATAACTCATCTAGGTACTAACAATGTTAAAGAAACCAAGATAAATCTATTGACAAAAGATTTTGAAAACTTCTTTATGAAGCAAGATGAACCTATTGTTGATATGATTACTCGATTTACCGATATTATTGATGGCCTTAAAGGTTTTGATCGAAAGTTTACTAACGGTGAACTTGTGAGTAAAATGCTTAGGTCTCTTTTGGAAGATTGGTACTCCTTGAGAATGTTGATAGAGAATACAAAAGATGTCAACACCTATCCATTGGAGGAGCTATATAGAACATTGATGACGTATGAGCTCAATAATGCCGAAACAAAGGAAAAAACAAGAAAAAGCAAATAAGAGATGAATGAGCCTTCCAAGAGGCAAATTGCATTGAAATCAACAAACGATGAAGGATCCTCCAACACAAACATGGATGGTGAAGAACTTGACGACCTAGTTCTTCTTGTCAAGAAATGGAGAGGATTTTGAAACAATAGGCGATTTCAAAAGAAGGATGATAAAAGTGAAGAGAAAAACAAAAAGATCATAAGCTATGATTGTGACAAACCCAGTCACAAGAGGACGGAATGCCCGAACAAAAAAAAAATTCACCAAAAAGAAAGCTCTTCAAGCTACATGGAACGGTAGTGATGAAGATGATCTTGAAGAAGATGAAGTTCAAGAAGAAATCGCCAACATGTGCTTCATGGCTATTGAGGATGAGGTAAGTACTAACAACGATGACTCTTACATTGACATATCTACCTCTTATGATGAAATTATTGAAGAATTTGAGAAACTTATTTCAAAATACTCTATTCTTAATAATAAATACTCATTATTGAAAAAGGTAGTCAAGAAACTCTTTATTGCACAAAAGGATTTTGAAAAGGAAAAGGATGATCATAAATCCTTAATTAAAGAAAATATTTCATTAAAAAAAGGTGGTTGATTGAACAAGCATTATTCACAAGTTTACCCAAGGAAAGAAAATTTTTGAATTAATACTTGGTAAGCAAAAATGTGTGTTCAACAAATGGGGAATTGGATTTAAACCTTTCTTGCAACAAAAATCTCTTGAAACCATATTTGTGAAATCATCCAATTTTTCTCAACAAAATACAACATGTAGTTTTTGCAAGAAAATTGGTCATGTTGCTTATAATTATTCAACTAAAAAGAGATTATACTTTGAAAGGAAACACAAGTGGATAAAAGAATGCACAAGCACTAACTATCAAGGACCCAAACTTATGTGGGTACCAAAAATCAAAAATTAAAATTATTTTTGTAGGTACCACGAAAGGTCAAGAGCAATTGGTTCTTGGATAGTGGTTGTTCAAAACACATGACGGGGGATCGATCATTACTATCAAGTCTCAAAAGAAAAGATGGAGGTCATGTGACGTTTGGAGACAATGCTAAAGGAAAAACCATAGGCATTGGAAATATTGATAATCATTCCTCTCATTCCATTGAAAATGTTTTATTAGTTGATAATCTTAAACATAATTTGCTTAGTATAAGTCAATTATGTGATAAAGGTTATCTCATTAAATTGATTCTTCCAAATGCCTCATTGAGAATGCTATATCTAAAGAGGTATTGTTCATGGGGAGCCGAAATAAAGATGTTTATATCATATCTATTGAATTTGAACTTGAAAAAAAAATAAAATGTCTTTCAAGCATAAAGGATGATTCTTGGTTATGGCATAGGAGATTAGGACATGTTAGCATGGACTTACTTTCAAAAATCTCCAAAAATAATTTTGTAAAAGGTTTACCAAATATCAAGTTTGAAAAAATAAAATTTGTGATGCTTGTCAATTTGGAAAACAAATAAAAAGTTCCTTCAAACTTAAACAACAATCTTATACTACAAGACCTTTACAACTTCTCCATATGGATTTATTTGGTCATTCTAGAACTGCTAGTTTAAGTAGAAAACATTATGCATTTGTTATTGTTGATGATTTTTCAAGATTTACTTGGGTCATTTTCTTGAATTTAAAAGATGAAGCTTTAAATACTTTTAAAAATTTTTGTAAAAGAGTTCAAAATGAAAAGGATACACCATTACCACAATTAGGAGTGATCATGGTGGAGAATTTGAAAATATAGATTTTGATGAGTTTTGCAAATCAAATGGATATGAACATAATTTCTCGGCTCCTAGAACTCCTCAACAAAATGGTGTAGTAGAAAGGAAGAATCGAACATTGCAAGAAATGGTTCGGACCATGTTTAATGAAAACAATTTACCAAAATACTTTTGGACCGAAGCCATAAATACTTCATGCTATATTTTAAATAGAGTTTTGGTTAGTCGAAAGAAAACCAAAACTCCATATGAGCTTTGGAAAATAGAATTCCCAACATCGGATATTTTAAAGTTTTTGGTTGCAAGTGCTTTATTTTAAACACAAAATAAAATTTGGGAAAATTTGATCCAAAATCCGATATTGGAATTTTTCTTGGATATTCATCTACTAGCAAAGCGTTTAGAGTTTTTAACAAAAGAACTTTAGTAGTTGAAGAATCTATGCATGTGATCTTTGATGAAACTAACTCCATTGAACAAGAAAAAGTCATTGATGATGAAGATTTGGAAATCCCATTTGAACAACTAAGTGTTCCAAATCAAGACAAGGGTAGTCCAAATAATATTGAAATCCAACATGAGGAGGAAACGATTATGCAACAAAATGAAGAAGAACATCATAAAGATCTCAACACTTCATCATTACCAAAAGAATGGAGGTTTGTCCTATTTCACCCAAAAGATCTCATCATTGGTGATCCATCAAAAGGGGTAAGCACAAGAAATTTTTCTAGAAATTTTCATAACAATTGTGCATTTCTTTCACAAATTGAGCCAAAGAATTTTAAAGAAGCCGAGTTTGATAAATTTTGGATTCTAACTATGCAAGATGAACTAAATCAATTTGAAAGAAATCAAGTTTGGGATTTAGTTGCTAGACCAAATTCACAAACCGTAATTGGCACAAAATGGATTTTTTTGAAACAAACGAGATGAAAATGGTAAAATTAAGCGTAACAAAGCTAGATTAGTGGCTCAAGGTTACAATCAAGAAGAAGGCATTGATTTCGAAGGAACTTTTGCACCAGTTGCTAGATTAGAGTCAATTCGCATGCTTATTGCTTTTGCTTGTCATAAGAATTTTACTCTCTTTCAAATGGATGTCAAAAGTGCATTCTTGAATGGATTCATTCAAGAAGAAGTTTTTATTGAGCAACCACCCGGTTTTAAAAATCATAAATATCTGGATAAAGTTTTTAAACTTAGAAAAGCCCTTTACGGTTTAAAACAAGCTCCTAGAGCATGGTATGAGAGATTAAGTAAATTTCTCTTATCAAATGAATTTTTAATGGGTAAGGCGGATACAACATTATTTATAAAAACCAAAAATAATGATATGATAGTTGTCCAAATTTATGTTGACGATATCATTTTTGGTGCTACTAACATTTCCTATATGAAGAATTTTCTAAATGCATGAGTAGGGAATTTAAGATGAGCATGATGGGTGAACTCAAGTTCTTTCTTGGACTTCAAATCAAACAAACTAATGATGGAATATTCATTAGTCAAACCAAATATATCTTGGATATGCTCAAAAACTTCGAAATGGAAGAATTGAAGCCAATGAACACTCCAATGAGCTCATCAATCAAACTAGATAAAGATGAGCAAGACACTTCCGTTGATACAACAAAATATCGAGGTATGATCGGATCCCTTCTTTATTTAACCGCTAGTAGGCCCAATATTATGTTTAGTGTATGTTTATGTGCTAGATATCAATCTAATCCTAAGAATTCCCATCTTAGTGCCGTAAAACGCATTTTTCGTTATCTTAGTGGAACTAGATCTTTAGGTCTTTGGTATCCCAAAGAAACTCATGTTGATTTACTTAGTCATTCAGATGCCGATTGGGCCGGTTGCACAATTGACCGTAAAAGTACTAGCGGAACTTGCCAGTTTTTAGGCTTTGCTTTAGTTTCTTGGTTTAGTAAGAAACAAAATTCCGTTGCCTTATCAACCGCCGAAGCCGAGTATATCTCCACCGCTAGTTGTTGTGCTCAAATTCTATGGATGAAACAAACTCTAAATGATTATCACATTTCCTTTGAAAAAGTTCATATTATGTGTGATAACACTAGTGCCATCAACTTATCTAAAAATCCCATTTTGCATTCTCATACCAAACACATCGAGATTAGACATCACTTTTTACGAGACCATGCACAAAAGGGAGATATAACTTTGGAGTTTGTAAACACAGAAAAACAATTGGCCGATATTCTCACAAAACCATTAGCACTCGAAAGATTTTCATACATTCGACAAAATTTAGGTATAATTGATGAATATGAAATATGTGGCTAACTCCTTATGTTTTCTATAATTGATTGCATTTTATGTGATAAACATGCTTTCAAATCATTTGACAAAGGATCAAATCAATGATTTTGCTAAAATTTTGCAAAATTTGTCCAAACGGACGACCGTTCATTTAAACGGACGCCCGTTTCATGTCAAACGGATGAACCATTGATTCATCCGGTTTATCATCCGCCTAACCGTAAACTTTTGACAAAATTGAAAAGTTTAAACGGTTGACCGTTTAACTTAAACGGACATCCATATGATTTTAAACGGACGACCGTCACATCATCCGTTTGATCATCCGTTTGAATAGAGAGTTCAATTTCAAAAATTTGGTTCAAACGGTCGACCGTCTGACGTTTTACGTTCGTCCGTTTCAACAGAAATCAGGGTTTTAACTTAGAAAATTTTCAAATTTCTTCATTTCAACTTCGCGTGAACCATGGTTTTCTCTCCAAATCTTCTTCCAATCTTCAAATCTTCCTAAAATCTTTCCAATTTACACTCAAAATCACAAAACCCATATCATTTTACACTAAAATCCGAAAAATCCCCAATTTTTGTCCAAGAAATCATCCCATTTCCCAAACGGGCGAACTAAAACCCTAGATTCAAATCATCCGTTTCCAACACCATGCCTCGGGTAAAAATGGCTGCCAAGCGATCTAGGAGAGAAAGGCTACCTTCTTCTCCATCCTTCTCCGAAGAAGACCCTCAAACAAAACGTCTAGATCGGTGTCCAGTGCTAATAGGTAAGAACGTAGACCTTGCCGCTTTTACTTTTGAAGCCCCCTCCTTCCACATTGAGGATTTTTTTGTTAGTATGGGTTGGGTCAATCTTCTCACGCTCAATGACAAAGTTTACCCTTCTCTTGTCAAAGAATTTTATTCAACCATGACTTCCTCTCTGGGGGCGGGTATCTCGTGTCTTGTTAGAAATAAGCGAATAAGAGTCACTCACGAACTTATTCGATCTATTCTTCATCTAGAGGATGGTGGTATTTGTCTCTATACCAACCAAAAAATTCCTCACACTAACGAATACGATCCGCCGAAGCTTGTCGTCACACACCGCAATCACTTTGAGGTTGCCGTGCGCCTAAGCACGAATCAACTTACTCTTCCATGTCGTGTCCTTCATAACATCATCGCCTATATAATTGTCCCTAGAAAAGGTCATCTTGATGAGGTTAATCACTATGACGTTTTCTTCTCAACTCTATCCTCATTGGCCGAAAGCTCGATTTTTCATACATTTTGATCGAACATATAACCTCGGTTCTTAGTGGCACTAGGACTAAAGCGCTTCCCTACGGAATGATTCTCACCAAAATCTTCCAACATTTTGACGTGTCTTTTCGTGATTCGGTTGCCACTCTTCCCAAAGCCACTGATACCATCAATATCCTTACTCTCAAAAGGATGAAAATTTTCTAAGAAAACGGACAATGGGTGGCGAAGTCAAAAGGGTTTGACGATGAGTCGGGACCCTCCACATTACCCTTTGAGGGTGAAGATATACACGATGGAGAAGATGCCCCTCCTCCATCCCCGTCTCGACAAACATCACAACGGCCGTCGTTCTCCATCTCCGGCTTCAACGAGGACCAATTTACTTTACTACATGGACGGATCGAATCGCTTTCCTCTTTGGTCGAGGGTCTACACCAAACCATGGGGACTCTCCAACATTCGGTTGACGGGATGACTGCATTGCTCCAAGCTCTTCACTCCCGTCTTGATGTCGTACTTCCCCCGCATCCGCCACCGGAGACCTAGCTTCTCTCTTTTGTTTTTGTTGTTTTTGTCTCTATTTTTTAAAAACAATCCTTGTTCTAGCTTTCATTTATGTATCTTAGAACTATGTTTGTTTTAGATTTCAATTTTATCAATGAATGGCATATCTTATTTCATTTAGGAGAAATATGTTTTAATCTTAATGTTTCGATTATAATTTTTTTGTTTATGCCAAAAGGGGAAAAATATGTGATGTGAGATGAACTTGATGAATGCGATAATACATAAATGTGATGTGTTGTGATGAACTTGATGAATGTGATAATACATAAATGTGCTAAAAATTTGTTAATATTTGACAATCAACTTGGTCATTTGATATATGATCACATTCGCAAATCAAATGAAAATGGTATCATGTAATACAAATTCATCAAACCATGTTTACTTGAAAAAGAAAGGGGGAATATATATGCTTTATTCTATCTCATTATTCATTATTCTCACATTGTTTGTCATAATCAAAAAGGGGGAAATTGTTGACCTATGGTTAACTTTAAACCTTAATGTTTTGATTATAACAAATAAATTGGTTATGTTTACTAACAATCTACTTTCAAGTAATATTCAAAGTACTACAAATTGAACTCTCAAGCAATGTCAAGATCAAAGTCAAATCAATACAAGAGTTCAAGCATCTCAAGATCCAAAACTCAAGACTCGAAGATCAAGATCAAAGAATAGATTGTTAGATAAAATTGTAAAGGTATTAACTCTTTAATCTTTAGCAATTAAATGAATGAAAGCTCAAAATATTTTTATGCACAAAACATATGTCATTATCACTTGCATAAAATATTTTCATCAAAGCCAAAATTCAATTTTTCAAAACTGTGAAAACGGTCATCCGTTTTGGTCATCCGTTTTAACCGGTCGACTCATTTGGGTGAACCGGTCGACCGTTTGGGTGAACCGGTCCGACCGCTTGACTATCACCGTCCCAAAAAGTGTCCGTTCGATTTTTTACAGTTCCAACGGCTAGTTCGACCATTTGACCGGTCGACCGCTTTGGTCATCCGTTTCAACAGAAGTGACGAAAAATCATCTCTATAAATATCACTTCATTTATTATCATATAACAACACTTACAAGAGCATTTATAGAGAGAATCATATTGAAAAACTTCATTCAAAGCTTCATCATATTTATATCTTCAATATCATTCATTGAAAAACTTTGTTTGATTATATCAAACTTTTGATTCATCACTCTCAACAAAGTTTTCTTCTAACACTTGAGCTTTCTTCATCTATTGCTATTCATTAAAGTGTTAGTCTATCTCTTAGAACCAAACTTGTATTTATCATTCATCTAGAGAGAAATACTCAAATCTATTTCCTTATATCTTTGGGTTGTATTGAGGTCCCTTGAAAGCTCAATATTGTATAAAGATCGGTGCTCCTTGTTTGTAAGTCACCGGATACATTGTAAGGGTTTGGATTGCACCATAAGCCAATCAAAATTGTGGAAAGGCCGTGCTCGTGTTGGAGAGTTTGGTAACGGGGACGAGATCATTGGTTGGATCGAACCTCCATAAAATATCGTTTGCACTCTCTCTTCCCTTTTATTTACTTATATTGTGCTTATATTTTTGTGGATTAATTTGTATCATACTTTGAGAATATTTTTCGAAAAAGTTTGAGAAAACCAATTCACCCCCCTCTTGGTTAGTTATTCTTGGGCTATCATTTCCAACTTATGCGATCTATTGTC
This sequence comes from Forsythia suspensa, assembly GCA_023638005.1. NCBI lineage: Eukaryota > Viridiplantae > Streptophyta > Magnoliopsida > Lamiales > Oleaceae > Forsythia > Forsythia suspensa. The sequence goes on along the minus strand of CM042672.1, from coordinate 47,815,084 downwards.
TTGCTTACATACATTGATTTACATTCACATTTACATCCGCATTCATCTTTGTAGACCGCTTCCAAAATTGGTATCAAAGCCTTTAATAAGATAAAAACATGATAAATTGCCGTGTGTGCAACATATATATTTTTAAATTTAGATCACATTACTACATTATGTATAATTATCATTATGAACGTTATACATACATGAGTCATGCTGGAGTTCATAGAATTGCAGCAGAATACCAAAGAAGTAAAATGAATTTAGAATTATCTAAATACAACAATGAAGTAGAATGTTTTATATGCACTATGCTATACATCATCATTATTCATGATTTCTTGTAGCATTTGCAATAAATACATCTATACAGTACATAAATAATATGATCTTTATAAGTATTGTAAAGAATACAGACTTTATTTAATGTTCATACATGTTCATCATTTTGTCAGAATTATGATGAGAGAAAAAAGAGACATACATAAACAACAGTACAAAGAATGTGTTAAGAATTTTGTTTTACATTATGCTTTGCATCATCATACAACATGAACATTACAAAATTGGTGAAATTTTTGAACAAAACAAATCCAAAGGAAATTACTCAAAAGAAATTTTAATCTCCGATAAAAAACTTGCAAGAATTTGCAAAACAAATTTGACAATCCATCCTGGAGAGGTTTTTGTACAACCAAACTTCATCAATAAATTCATCAACAGAAATAGACATGTTTACTATGGCGTTTCTCAAAAGGAATTTGCTATTCATGTACAACATACATATGGTAAGGTAGGTATTTCCTTATTAACCAAACAAGACATAAACAAGGCAAACCAAAAGGTAGACCTTGATGACAATAAGAACCTTTATCGGGTCACAATAGGAGCTATTAGGATTTTAATCCGTAGTACTCTTTCAGACAAAATCGATCAACCAATCTCGATGAGCTTGATTGATGAAAGAATACAGAATCCAATTGAAGGATGTCTTGGATCCCTTCATGGAAATTTAGCTTGTGGAAAGCTAATCTTTACAGTACATCCTAGACTTTCAGTTAGTCTGCATGACCAAGATTTTGACGGAATTCTATCTTTCGTACATAAATATGGAAGATCAGACTTAGTCAAGAATAACAATGTACATTTCTCAATATCTTACCTTGTTAGTTATGCTATTCACAATCAGCATAATATGACAATAGTCAAAGAACCTAAAGGAATAAAAATTGATCCTTTGTTATCTGACTACCTTGAATACAAAGAAACAGAATTTGACTGGCTAGTACAGCCATTTAGGAGATCTATTGAAATAGATCTTAGTCAAAACACGACATTAGTAAAAGAACAAAAACCTCTTTTACTAAGAACTAACTCTATGAAACAAAAACCAAACATCTGTTGGAAACAAGTAGAAGAAAAATCGGAGAGTAGTCAAGATAGACATCTTAGACAGTTAAGTGAAACCATCAATGAAATGGCTAATGTTTTGTTGCCAAAATAATTATTTCTATTGCAGACATAATTAGAGAAATCAAAAACTTGAAAGACAGTATAGAAGACCTTAAGGAAATCCTTAAGAATTTTGAACACAAAACAGAAAAAACCAAGGAACAACACTCAGCCATTCTCATAGTTGGAGTTAAAAACCAACCTTCAACCTCTACCAAAAAGACAAATTTTGGTATTTTTGAACGAAAAGGGGGGGAGACTACAGAAAACAAAAAAAAAACGTAAGAAAAGGAAAATTTGAATTTGACGATTCAGATCTTGAATGACAAGCTTTAGAAAAGGCTTAGAAAACATCTATGAAACATCCCAAGACCTAGGACTTCTAAATGTTCTCCTAGCTTTTGAAGATAACGAATTAGAACAAATTGTCTCCATAGTCAAAAGAGTCAACATAGGTAACAATGATACAATTCTCACAGCCAAATCAGTAGGTGATGAACCAAACAACTCAGAACCTATAGAACATAATATTACAGAAGATTCTGATAATAGTTCAGATGAAGAAATTACCATTCATAAAAGATTCTACCCAAACAGGAACCAGCCCAAAAAGGAATAGAAATTAGAGACCCCAAAATAGAACATGAGCCCATGGACTACCTTCTCCATCCCAGAATCCAATAGGAGATGGAAAAAGACCAATAGGAGATCATATCCCTAGACCCATACCAAGAAAAGATGAAGAACCAGAATTAATACAATTTGAGTTCAAACTGAAGAAACAATCCCTATATCCAATTATTTTAGATCTAGATTGTGTTCTAGACCCTGAAGTGCTAATTGAAGACTGGTACAATCATATCATGATATCCATGATCATCAATAAAGAAATCATAAGAAGTGAAACAAACTCTTGGAACTATGTTTGTGCAAGCACAAGAGGAAATGTTAAAGCCTTCTTAAAAACAATTTCTTACACAGCTAAGAATGTCATCTGGCAAGAAACACAAGGAGATATTCCCCAGTTCATCAAAAGAATTGTGGAACAAATTTATAAACAATTTACAGGTCAAACATACGAAGTCTTCAAAAGTACAAGATCTACAATCGAAATTGTAGACGCACTAAATCATTTAGAAAAAATCTCTATTTGTGACATGTGCTACTTTAAAGAATATACTTGTGAATTCTCCAAGTACTTTTACATCTGTCCTATAGAAGATCGGAAAGGATTAACTGAAAAATTCATCAAAAAATTAACAGAACCTTTCAACCATGATGTTATGAATGATTTCAATTCATCTATGGACAAACAAGAACAAAGTAATGACAAATACAAAGTCAATCTCCAAATAGAATGTTCCTTAGGATTGGCAGTTACAATAGTAAGAAATCTTCTTGCTGATAAATGCAAAGAAGCATATTTAGTTAGAAGTAGTAAAACTGCATTAGCAAAAAATCCCAGAATTTGTTGCTACAAATACCTCAACAGAATACCAGGACAAGATGGATGTATTCTCGAAAAGAAACAACGTAACAAAAAACCAAAACGAAAAACTTATAAGTTTAAAAAATATAAACAACCATACAAGAAAAAATTCTTTAAAAAAGGAAAGTATTTCAAAAAATACAAACCAAAAGGGAGAAAGAAAACTGAATCAAAAGACAGTAAAAAAAAATTATGCCCACAAAAGAAAAAGAATTGCAGATGTTGGTTATGCAATGAATCAGGACATTATGCAAATGAATGTCCAGTAAGAATTGGAAACGATGACAGAATCAAACTTCTCGAAACATTTGAAATACAAGGATTTTATCTTGTAGAAAATCCAAGTGATACAGAATCTTTGTACTATATGACAACAGATTCAGATTCGGATCATCTTCGAAACTTAAGATGATGAGTGGTAAAACATCACTAATCCAAATTCTATCTACTTTCCTATCAAATTAAGTTTTGAAGGATATAGAAAGTTTACAATCCATGCTAACATTGACATTGGTGCATGAGTGTGTGCAAGAAGTAAGTGGATTATACGAAACCCTTCGGGTAAAATCGTAAAGAATTTTAAATTTAAAAATTGCAAATGAAACAAATGTGACATCCTAAAAATTATCAAAAATCTTGATATAGCAATTTATGGGACATCATAACAGCATTTTTAAAACCTTTTACTTTAAAATTCCTCCGTATACCAACTCGAAACATGTATTGATTTTATTACCGGAAACAACTTTTGTCAATTGTACCATCTTTTTATTCAAGAAATTGATTATGTCAATTTCTCTTTAAATAAAAACAGACTTTGGATTTCAAAGAAAAGAAAAGCTATCGCTTTCAACTCCTTACAGCAAAATATTTTAGAATCTTTAAAAATCGAAACACAAAGGAAAAATTTTCCTAACTGAAATATAATTGAAAATATAAGGATCAAGTGGATAGTAAATAAATTATATGGATCATCATGCAATAAATAACGGCATATTGTTTACCACGTCACTATTTTAAGTTGAAAACTTAACAGAATGACCATTTAAAAAGGGATTATATACTTTATTGACCAGCGCTACAACTTCTAGTGACCATTTTGAAATTTGAAGGTAACTTCAGTGACCGATAGTGAAATTAACCCTATTTTTATCCACACATTTCATAGGACTCACAACTTACAATCCACTTTTTATCTACACATTCACTATTAACTCAAAATATAAACACTTAAAAAATAATTTCAACACTATTAAACCTTCGCGCTAAAGTAGCACAAATAGAGAAAGAATGGTTGGAATCATTAGAGTGGGAGCATCCCAATGCAAACAATTTCCTTCAACCCTTTGTCATGTTTGTTGCCTTCTAGTCGTTTAGTAGTGCACTTTGTATTGATTTTTAATCAATGTTCCCATTCATTCACAAATCACAAGTGTCTTTTTACATTTCACTAATTCTAATAGCTTTTTTCTTTTTATATTTTATTATTAAATCCAAAAAATATATTTTAAAATATCGAGCAATAAATTATAAGCCACTCATGAATCCAAGAACAATCTAGACATTATTGAAAAAGAGACTATTATTCATGGTATAGAGTTATGGGTAGATAACACAAAAAGAATAATTGAAGAATTAAATTAATTCAAACATCTAGTTTTATAATTAATCTTATAAAATAATCTATCAATTTATTATTTATACAAACTGAGTCGTGATGATAAGAAATAAATCATTGATAATAAGTCATTCTACTTGATAAAGTAATCATACACTCTTTTCAGGTTTTAATAGGCATGCATAGTTAATATGGTTAGTTGGGGTTCAACTTTTAAGTAAGAAAGATACTAATAAAGTTGTAGTTTAATCAATATTGTGCCGCACTTTTTAGTCATTTATTTCCCATCCATATTAATGCAACTGCGGACTGCTTTTGTTACTGATTTTTAAGTAGTCTGTATCGCAAATCTTAGGTATACTAACACCTTTTTTAATAAGATGTACTCTTCAGTAATTAACATATGTCTTGTCTACCAAACATTGTACTAAACATGGTACAATGATAATAGATAGAAGGTGTGTTGTACTTTGGTGAACAATAACTTTGTGTTGACTTTCTGCATTAGTAAGATGAAATCATTGAAATTTCATGGTCTATAATAACTTTGTGATACTGGTTTCGATTCTAATATTCGAGCTTTATCTACTACGGTAGACGCTCAACGGGTGAGTAGTGTTTAGAGCACATGAACATTCGAACTCGTTAGTGGGTGAAAAATCTCTTGTGTTCAGTTATCTTTTTCGTGCATATTTTGTTAAGATTCTTGGGATATTATTATAATATCTAATTTTGGACATGTAATAATTTAAAAAAATAATTTCATCATTTTCAATACATAATAACCAACAAAATGGTGTTGAACAAGAAGAAAAGATAGAAGAAAAAAGTCAGTGAAATGAGAAGTTGGTGAAGTAGAAGAAGGAAAAAAAAGAATAAAAAAATGTTCTTTGCGAGAGTTGATTCTGACCTAGTCCTTGATTTCATACTAAATTAGCATATGTGCTTCTCCTCAACCCACAGCTTTCTGCCATTAATTCAGCTTTATTATACTCTTCTTTACTTTATTGAGATTGTAAGCAGGCTAAGCTTTTAAACATAATTGCTCCAAGATTCAATTGATTTAAGGTAAATTCTCCATTGATCTCCTCTTTCTATTCGAGTTCAATGATATGATCATTTGTTTCTTTCTTCTTGGGCATACATACTCATCTTGTCTCAGAATTAGTGTATTGATTACTTTTCAATTCGATTGAAGGAGATTTCAAGTCATTCAAAGCACTAGGTAAACTTGACCAACTAGTCGTTTATAAATTCTTCTTAGTTTCTATCTTCATATACATATAATACATACAAGAACTCATAATTAGAACTCTTTCATTTCTTACATTCACTTCCTTCCAAATCGTCTATATTAATTAGTAATATACATGAACAATTTTTTTGAGTAAAAAATCTAAAAATACAGAGATATTTTTTATTTTAAACAAAGGGGCCATTTTAAACGTATAAATTAGTAATATTCTCTTTTTTTTAATGGTTCTGCCAGAGTTCAAATTTATTCAAAAGGAATTAATGTTTTGAAAAATTTCTTGATTGAGTTTATTTTGCCAAATTTAGTGTCTTGTGGTATAATTTGTCAGGGTAATAACAAAACCGTTACATTGGTATGGTATTTCCAGGAATTCATATGGATCAATTGCGAAGCACTATCAAAGGCTTCGATGAAAATACACAAATTCTTATAAGAAACATCGAATTGCTGAAAGTTGAGAAGCAGATGTGCATACAGAATTACAAAATGCAGCATATCTTTCCGGAAAAAAATGCAAGAGAGAGGTTGAAGATTGGTTGATTCATGCCAAAAAAAATATAAGAGAATTCGAAAGCTTAGAACAAGAAGTACAAAGCAACATACACGCTTATTCACAACAAAACTTGGCAGAATGAGTTGAAAGAATGACCAAGGAAGTGGCAGAGCTTGTTGAGGATGATGATAGTATTGGCCAGATATTGTTAACAGGCCCAGAATGTCAACAAAATTTCAGTGACATTTGGGCATCATTAATGGATGACAACGTCTTAATTAAGCATTGGCATTTATGGAATGTGGGGGTAGGCAAAACGACTCTGGCAAAGCGTGCCCATGAGAAGCTCTTAAATGAATCCAAATACATGCCTCATGTTTTTTGGGTCACTATCTCCCAAGAGTTCAGCATTTACAAATTGCAGAATTAAATTTCCTAAGCTTTGAAAATAGGTATCTCAAAAGAGAGCGACGAGAAGAAAATGGCAGCTGAACTATACCAGGCATTAACGAACAAGGGGAAATTTGTACTTATACTGGATGTTGTCTCGAAACAGATTGACACAGAGAATATAGGTATTCTTCTAGGGATGGATGGATGCAAGTCGGTATTAACAAGTCGATCACTAGAAGTTTGTCACCGGATGGGCTGCCAGAAGATTATAAAAGTGAACACATTTTTTGAGAAAAAGTCTTGGGAATTATTTTTAAAGAAACTTGACCGTGTTGAACTTTCTCCAGAAGTAAAAGAGATTTGCAAGAAAATGACCAAAAGATGCAGTGGCTTGCCACTTGCACTAGTCACATTGGCTGGAAGCATGAGGGGATGACTGACATTCATGAATAGAGAGATGCATCAGAAGAACTAGATGAATCATGTATGGGGCAAGCTGACATGGAAAATGGTGTTTTGCCAATATTCGTGTATGCTTTTAACAGATTGAAGGTTTCAAAGCTAAAAAGTTGTTTCTTGTATTGCTCCTTGTATCCTGAAGACTATGATATTCCAAGTGACGAATTGATTGCAAATTTCATTTCAGAAGAGCTGATGGATACAAGATTAAGTAGGCGAGCAGAGTTTGAACAGTCATGCAATACTAAATAAACTAGAGAAAGCCTGTTTAGCAGAAATCTGGACTGATAGAGAGGTCGTGAGGATGCATGATCTGATCAGAGATATGGCACTAACGATAACTAAACACAACCCTAGGTACATGGTAAAAGATGTACTAGAGTTAACAGGAAATACTAAATATACAAAACTGGACAGAATATTTGGATAAGGTTTCCTTGATGGATAGCTCTATTCATGACATTTCACCTGACACGTCACCAAAGTGTCCTAGACTTTCATCGTTGATTTTGAGTAAAAATTATCTTCTCAAGTTTATTCTAGAATGTTTCTTTGAGCAGATGCGTGGTCTCTGTGTTCTCAATTTAAGTGAGACTTCAATTGAGCAGTTGCCAAATTCCATATCACACTTGGATAAACTTAATGCATTATTGCTCGGAGGCTGTGGAAATCTTGTATAAGTGCAACCATTGGAAAAGCTCAGGTTACTGAGACAGCTGGACTTAACAGGTACTAGCAATGAGGAAGTGCCACAATGTATGGAAAGCTTGACCAACCTCAAAATCCTATACTTGGATTGTTGCAATTTAAAGAATATGCTGACTGGGATTTTTCATAGACTCACACATCTTCAGGAGCTCACATTGCCATGTCATGTAGTACACCCAACAGATGTTGAAGGATTGAAACAGTTGGAACTATTTGATGGAAGATTGAATAGTGTATCCGATCTTAACCAATTAATCAAGTCTCAACAAAGTGAAGGGCGACTCAGATCCTACCACATTATTATAAACAAGCCTGGAGAAGTTTTTGGATATGATGAATATTATCCTCCTTGTAAAGTGGTACATTTTGGAGATGACAGTCTCACGGATTCCTCACTAGGCCTTGATGAGAATTTACTGCCACAAGATATTGAGGAACTACTCTTTGAAGGATCTGGCTTGAGTTGTTGCTTATTAGATTATTTCCAAATGATGCTAAAGACTTAAAGAAATGAGACATAGCAGTCGAGGATAAAATAGAGTGCATTATGAGGTTATCGTCTGCAGAGGAAGAACAACAGTCTCGTGGGGTCCCATTCCAAAGCCTTGAAGATTTATCCCTTTATGGTTTGCCAAATTTTATTGGTCTCCTCAAGTGGGAAGGAGGAGAAGCAAGCTTTCACCTCTTCCACATGGCGCTTTTTCCTCACTTTAAAATGTTGCACATTTATGATTGTGGTAAAATGAAGATGCTTCTCCTTGAGTTTGGTACAAAACCTCCATAATCTCCAAAAGTTGGATGTTTCTAATTGTGAAGAAAGAGATAATAGGAGACGATGGCAGAGATCCTACTGCAAACAGTAGCGATAACGTCACCTTGCCAAAGTTAAAATATTTCTCTCTTAAAAATCTATCAAAATTAAAGAGCATCTGCATGGGAACGATGATTTGTGATTCCATCGAGTCTATTTCGTTATTAAAATGTACAGTACTAAAGAAGTTCCCATTGCATCTGGATGGACAACCATCTGCTCCCAGATTTCTCAAAGATAAAAAGATAGGGAGAGGAGAAACAATGGTGGGAATCATTAGAGTGGGACCATCGGAACGCCCATAATGTCCTTCAACCCCTGTTAAGGCTATATTGGTGATATCTGCTAAGAGAAGAAGCTACTTATCACAAGTAATTATTTTATTTTTAACATGATTTAGATCATCAATCCTAACATGAACTGTGAAGGAAATAAATCATGGTGACAAAATAACAAACTCAGTTTTCTTGTGAATCCTGTCAGGTTTTTACATGGATGTGTACCTAATTATATGGTTGAAACAAGGCCAATACTAAAGCTGCAGTTTGATCTCAACATCGTTCATTGCTTTTCAAGCATTTTATCCCAACACAAATGTAATTCAAGGTTGCTTTGATGTTTGTATATCTTATCTTCACTACAAAAAAATACCCATTTTGCGACAAAAAAATGTTGTCGCTTAAATAGAGATTTTGTCGCAAAATTAATTTAGCGACAACAAGCTGTTTGTTGCGCTATAAGCGCCATAGAATGTATTCTGCGACAACTATCAGTCACTCGTCGCATAAGTAAACTTGCGACATTTTTTGTTTGCCGCGAAAAGTATGAAATAGCAACAACATATTTGTCGCCATAATGTCGTTGCAATACATAGATGTCGCGAAAAATTAAAAAGGCAACAAGTCAATTTGTCGCAACGTTTATCCCAAAACACAATTTGCGAGGAGAAATGTTTGTTGCGAAAACTATTTTAAAAGTATAATGCTTGTTACCTATTCTATTTTGCAACAAAACATGCTTGTAGTAATATACATTTTATAATAGGTCATGCTTGTCGCGTAATTTATTTTACAATCAGATTGCTTTGTTGCAGAATATATTATAAGATATTCAATGTTTGTAGTAAAATTTATTATGTAACAAATTTTGTGTGTAGTTAAATTCATTCAGCAACATAGAGAATTTGTCGCATCATCATTTATGTAACGATGTATAGTTGTTGCCTAATTTATGTGGTGACTATTTATATAGGTCGCGTATTATAATTTACAACATATAAAATTGTTACAAATATTATTTGGTGACAACGAATATTCGTTTATATAACAAGTTGTGTTTGAAGTTGAATATATTCTGCAACACAGAGAGTTTGTCGCGTATCGATGTATAATTGTTGCACAATTTAGTTTATCTTTACTTATATATATATCGTGTATTATATTTTACAACAAATAAAATTGTTACAAATATTATTTTATGACAATGAATATTTGTTTGTGTAACAAATTGTATTTGTAGTTGAATTTATTTTACAACACAATTTCTTGCATCAACATTTGTGCAAGACTCTATAATTGTTGCACAATTTATTTTGCAATTGTTTATATATATAAATATCGCTTATTCCCTTTCACAACATGTAAATATTATTTTGTGATAATATAAATATTCATTGCACAATCCTATCAATAATAATAAATTTTCAATTCCTTGCATTGCAGTAGAATTGTTACTACGGAACACATTTAGTTGAAAATATAACTTACATTATTAAAAATAAGTGCTTTACAATTAATTAAATATAAATGATTCCAAAATATATAAAGAAATTTATATTATTTTCTTAAAATTGTAATACTAAAGCTTCTTAAAAGAGTGCCATAGTAATCTTCAATCTCTGCATCATCCATGCTAGAATCTACATAAAAAAGGGAAAATATTTAAATAATCATTAAAAAATAAAATATAAATACATTCAGTAATAAAAAAATATAAACAAACAAAATATACATAAAACATATTTCCTTACCAATATCACTATCATCTTTACTATCACAAAGTCGCGTCCAACTAGTATCCATATGTATTTCACTGTATTCACTTATAAGCTAATAGAATGGATATTCTTAGGTTATATTCTTTAGAACACATTTGGTTTACTGGCATTAGTTAACTACCATGTTCCCTTCATCAATGTATAAAGCTCATGAATTAAATTATAATAGTCAACCTGAATACAATAAAAATTTAACAAATGAGCAGGAAAGGCAAAGAATATGGATTCAACGATATAAAAATGATATAATTGTATTTGAGATCAATATATGTAAACTATGTTTTTGGCAACGTTTTCTCAAAGCAAAATACTTTATAACGGATTGTACATATGATTTTTCCTCTGCTTGAGTCAAAATTTCACAAGGTCTGTTGAAATAGCCACAAAACTTCACTTAATCAACAGGTAAATAATTATTTTTATATATTCAAAGTTATGGTTTCATTGAAAGAATAAGAAGTCAAAACAATTGGCCTCCAGCAAAATTGGTCAATTGCATAATTTATGCCATCTTTAAACAAATAAGCAGCCACTTGTTGCACTGGGCATGGATTTGACTTCATGTGTCACACACCTTGCCAAATTTAATCCCCACAACATAAGAAACCAATCAGCCCACAAAAAAAGAGAGAGAACCAGTCAAGCCAAGAGGTCTAGGCAAGTTGTTTTCCTTAAATATTCTAATATAGAACCATGAAGGTTGGGCTAGTTTGAACACTATGCTACACAGATCAACAACTAATTTAGGAGACTAAAGACATTCCATATAGAAAGCCATATGAACAGTTTGGAGATACAATCAATGCGTGATCATGCATTTACTTTGAAGCTTCTGAAAACTACAGTCGTATGGAAAACTTAGCTGTCTCAATTCCATCAAACCAGGCAACCTTTCCTCTCCAACCTAATAACTAAGACATGGCGAGTGAATTTTGTATCTTCATAAATTTAACTGAGAGCATGGCATAAAACAAAAACATTTTCCATCTGAACCAACTTCAAAGAACGTAAATCATAAACCATAAGATCATTCACCAAAATTTCCAAACTACAAGCGAAGGAGGATTAAATGGCTGACAGAAACTGCAGAAGAACAAAGTAGAAAATGGAGAAAAGATCAACCAGAAAATAGCGTTGTACCAACATATGGTGTACACGGCAATGAAACATAGAACAAATAAAATAACTCAGGATGAGTAACATGCAAAAGGATATAACATGAAAATTTGTATTTGTACCTACATATGTGAGATTAGCATAGATATACTTCAATGTTCACCTGATATCAAGAACAGATCCAACTGGAAAATATAGCCAAATGATAAATATCAAGCTATCGAAAAGTATGTTCAAGAAATTCATGAGTAGATCTTAAATTCCCATTTACCATCATTCCATTCTAAATTGACAATTAACTAATAAATATTAGGGGATCCAATTTAAGTGAAATATCAATTCTAAATTGAAAAAATTTGGGAGCCTGCTTCCTGCTTCAGTTGGTAAATGTACTATGAGGGACTATATCAAATCATTACCAACCTTTCTAATTAAAGGATTTAGGAAAATGAAAAGAGAAGAGACGTTTACTCTCAATAAGAACGAAAATGAAGAAAATGTTTAGTTCTGGACTTTAAACTTGATACGGATCAGATTTTAAGCAAAATTACAATTTGTTAGTATATAAATATTTCACATAGAAATTCTAACGTCTTATGTTAGTTTTGAACTATTCTAGCAAGAGCCAATTGGTTATGGAATGAAAACCAGTATCTTAACCTTATTACTAGTGTTGTGCTTTTAATTTGTATCCCATCTGCTGCCCTCTGTGGCATACTGTTGCTTTCTACTAAAGTTGTGCCACATTAACCATTATAGTCTCTCTCATCTCTCTCCTTTCAATAAATCCCTAGTCATTCATGAAACAATGGTGTGTCAAGATATAAAGGCCCTGCTTCACTTTAGTAAGAAAACCTGAAGTGCCATGAATTTAGGCTATTCACCCAATGCCAATTGCTTATAGATGAGTCTTAAGGTGCCATATGAGTCTTGTAGTTAACTACAATATTGATAATATTCGAGAAGGTTGATTGCATTATATGTTCACTCTTCCTTACAATTAGTGAATTAATGATGTCGTGTGCTAATCTAATAGTATTTGCTTCACTTGCAATACCCACCTCTGACATCACAAAAACTATATAAACACCATTAAACCCATTCTTCCAATTCAAAAATTGACAGAAAGTCGTCATGTCGTGTGGCATATTGTTGCTTTCTACTAAAGTTGTGCCACATTAACCATTATAGTCTCTCTCCATCTCTCTCTCCTTTCAATACATCCCTAGTCATTCATGAAACAATGGTGTTTCAAGATATAAAGGCCCTGCTTCACTTTAGTAAGAAGACCTGAAGTGCCAAGAATTTAGGCTATTCACCCAATGCCAATTGCTTATAGATAATGCCAATTTTGGCTATTCACCAAAGAATTTAGGCTATTCAGCATTCATAATCCAGTATATAAACACCATTATCAATCCAATATATAAACACCATTATCAGTAAATTATATAACAAGAAATCACAATAAAAATTAAATTATACTTTACAAATCATTTCCTTCAAGAACTGCAGATCGCAACATTGGATAATTGACACTGTCCACGCCTCCACACAAGAAAAAGGAAAACGAATAGCAACTTAAGCTAACTTTCATTTTTAATTTTATCTTACCTAAGAGCAAATGTGTCCGACCAGCGAGAGAGAGATGAGACGGAGAGCTTCAGACCTTGGATGAGATGTCCAGTGGGTTTTCTTCCAATCTCCAACAAATTCGGGCGAGGTGGTCGGTGGAGAGAGAGATGAGATAGAGAGGTGTTCGGTTTCGGACGAGATGTCCAGTGGGTTTTCTTCCAATCTCCAACAAATTCTGACAAGATGGTCGGTGGAGAGTGATATGAGATAGAGAGAAGAGGTGGCCGGCAGCGATTGCCGCTTTGATTTGGGATGAAGAAGGGCGGGGCTAGGGTTTCGACCAAGACTTTCGATTTGCGAATTGGGATGGGTATGAAACTCTGCCTCTTCTAATGCCCCTTCTTCTTGTTATTCTATATATATACTAGCTAATCAATCAATGGTTAAGAAATCTTTTAATTAGAATTAAAATCCAGTTTAATTAAAAAGTCATTTTTTTTACCTTATTTCAGTATGAGTTAATTATTTAGCCACCATAAATAATTGCATAAGTAGGTAGTATAGGGAGGCTATAATATATGTTAATGTCCACGTTTAATTTGTTAACGAAGGGACAGCAGGGAAAAAAATTATTGTTACGTTCAAAGTATTCAAATTTTGCATAGAATATAACAGAGGTTGTGATTGAAATGGGTTATTATAATTAGTTGTTTTTAATCAATTTTGATCAAATATTCTTGTGGATCTCGATAATCTATTTATGCAAGTGTATAGTCAAATGCGTTGTACCGCGAGCGAGCAAATGATCGTAGTATATTTGGTTTCGCAAAACCATTTTCGGATGAATAACAAATTGTAATTAAAAATTGATAACTCGACTACTTTAGTAAATAAAAAGTAGGAATTAGATATTGATGAGAAAGTGAAAATACTTATCCCGCATTGAAAAATGAATAGATTCTTAACCAATTAATATAGTCCAAGTTTGGAACTTGGGTTTGACCTCCAAAGAGTACCAATTAATATATATATATATATATATATATATATATATATATATATATATATATATATATATATATTAATTTTCAAGGAAAAATATGATAATAATAAATTTGAAAATTATGAATTGATTTAAAAATTATAAGGGATAAAATTTTAAATTTGTTTTGGACTAAGGAGGGTGTATTTAATCTAAATTTTTAAATACTTTGATTGACACTTTTTAAGTAATTGATTTTAATGGATTTCATTAATTTTTATTGACTTTTATAGATTTAACATACTTCCATAGACTTTTATGAATTTTATTGTAAAAGACTTTCATATACTTTTATGAATTTTTATTGACTTTTATAGACTTTGATTTTTTCAATTAAACATCTTGAATATAAAAATATAATGTTCTACGATTATAACAAAAATACAAATTATCGCAGAAGAGAGTAAATTTTAAAAATTATAGTTGGTTTATTAAAAAAATTAATTAATTAAACTTAAAAGTCTAATTCACGTATTATTCACGATAACAACAATTATTTGAAAATAAGATGATGGTAATTTAAATCGATTCAAGACATTATAATTAAATTAGTTAAGATATCAAAATTATATGTCAATCTTAACAGCTATTCAGATAAACGCAGAGTTTTGTACTCGATAAAGTGAAATCAATATTTTGTGTATGTGTTTGTGTAAATATATTTACATACTTATAACTACTCTAGATATTAATTATGAATTGTGTTGACCCTCAATCCTAGTTGGATTACAGGTCGACGCTATGTTGAGATCTTTTGCTCCAAGCGTTTTGTCCCTACACACTTTGCAACAAATCGTCAACTAACATATAGCGTGAGCTGTGAGCATCTAACTCCTATACGTGCGTGATTGACCTACGTCCATCAATTCACCGTCGTCGTTCATTTATGTGTCCGACTTTAGGTTTGTATGCAATTACTTCATCTCATTGACACTCTTTGCCTCTATTAGGTTAACAGGCCTTATTACTCCCGTCCCATCAATCAATCACGTCAACCGATTTTTACTTAATGCCCTAGATTGCTTTGATAAATTAATCCAGATGGAATTGCGCTACTTTCCACGTGTCATTATGTGATCACTCCACTTTTAGGTCGAATTGACAACTAAGGTTACACGTCATATGCCACTTGGATATGTTATTGATAGATGTAACATTTAGTCCCCTAAGCACGACTTAATCATTCATGTGAGTCCATGGGCTTATTGAATCTGGGCCCTCCTTTCGTTAGAGGGACTAGGTACGTCTTTGGGGTTCATTATAATTAGTGAAAGGCTATTGACTGATATGGTCCATCATTATGTGCTAGAGTGATTCTATTCCGAGGCTATGGAGCCAAGATAAAGATCTGGAGTTGGAACACTTGCAGAATAATAGTTAAATTTGTTCCGGAGTGACCGTTAAGTGATTTGGCAAGTTATGGGGACAAGGACGAAGAACATGGTCCCAGTCCCAAATAATATATTTATTTTATTTTATGTTTTAAAATTTAAATTGATTAAAAAGTGAAAAATATTTTTTTTAAAAAGTAAACAGGGCGAAAACAATATTTTATCCCCGTCTTGTCACGCATTCAAAAAATCCCTGGCGAGGCGAGAGACGGGGAGGGCCACCACGACCCTAACTCGTTGTCATATCTTAGACCGATAAGACAAAGAAGAATTTGAATAGTGCTCACTAAGAAAAACCAATATTTATGACAATAAATTTTCCAACGAACTAACCCGAAATAAATGTGGATCATTTCTTGATTTCATGTTGATTCCTTATGATTTTTTTTTTTTGGTTTATAAAAAATTGTTTGATATACAAATTGACGACGCATGTGTGTTCAATCTAACCCTAATTTTTAATTTATTTTCGTTATTAATCTTAAAATTCAAAATTTTAAGTTTGAAAAAATCAAAACTTAAAAAAAAAAAAAAATACATCGTTGTTTCGTGTCTATTTTTCGATGGTGGGTTGATATCCCGAAATTCCATAAGAAAATCATTTCGGGTTCCAAATTGAAAAAAAAACTCATAAATCAAACTATCATTATGTAATATTAATTACGAGATTAGATCAGATAATCAACATTTGTTGCAATAGTTTTATAATTTCTATTACTATGTAATATTATTTGTCACGGTCTAAATAATCGTCATGAACTTTCATTCACACTAAAAAATAATAATAATATAAAAAGGTTCAGAATATATATGTATATACAAAACCATTTAAAAATGTATGATTTATATATATTATTATATATAAACCGTATGTATAAAAAATATATACATATATATTTCATCCCTCCCGCCAAAAGAGAACGCGCCAAAATTTATCCCCCAATTCATCTCCATCTCATAAGGAAATCTACCATAATACTCCACCCCATTCCAATATTACAGAATCCTACCATCCATGTTTACATTCTGAGAGCCCTAACTTCATAAATCAAACTATCATTATTTTCCTTTAACCGTGAATTAGCAAAATCAGCCGCCTAGTTTTCTCATATTCTTCAATTGCTCTATTGCCAGGCATTGTGTTCAAGTTTGGAAGTACATATATTGGATGATTACTTTAATTTTCTCCCTTCTTTTGACCGATATTATCAGAGGGAAGTGCTGAATTCTTGTTGTTAAAATCATGTGTGCATACTCTATTTGTTATTATATTTCAATTACAATGTTGTTTAATTAAGGGATTTGGGAGCAATTGGAGGGATGTGTTTGGGGAATTTCTTCTCAATAATACTCTATGTGAAACTTTTTTTTGTTGCTTTTAAGTTGGGTAGAGATAAATAGATTGCTGTTTTCGATAAGTCATGCTTTATGCTATTATACTTTTGGAACAACAACGCTTTCAAGGAAAGAGGCTTCCCCTAATCCTATCCTTCCTAATCAATACGATATACCAAATGCACTCTAAGTGTTTTCAGATTGTATATCAGATGCAGCTTCAGGGGATACTAAGTTGAGGATCATGTTTATCATTATCATTGCTGTATATTTTTGTTTGCAACAAAACTTAAGTTGTATGCATTATGAAACCTCTTTGTTAATTTTTAATTTTAATGATTGAATGGTGAAAAAATTTCACTGCATCTTCATATCTTTGCATCACTTAAACTTACTTTAAATTTCACTGCATCTTCTGACTCTATCTTGTTCACTTGTACATATTTGCACTCAGTCGTTAGTTCCGTCCATCCGAAATCATTAGTCTGATCCTCATTAACCCAACATCTATTTACCAAAATTTCAGTTGTAGAAAGTGAAGCAATTTTTAGGTATCTTCAAAATTTTAGCAAATTGCATCTTTCATTTATGATGTTCTTTGTTGTTAAAAGAAATGGAACAGTTATCTGATTTTTTATGACTTTGACTCCTTTATACTATAAGGAGTGTGGCCTTAAGTTTTGCATATCTGTACTCTGTTAATTGGAGGAGATTCTGAATTTCTTGTGGGTTAATTTTTGTGTGAAATTTACAGGTTGATAGTGGAAATAAGAGAGGAAGCCTGTTAGAGGTGGTACAAGTTCATACTGATTTAAACCTGATAATAAGAAGATCATACATTTCTCCAGATGGGGGATGGTATATGGATAGTAGTCATACTGATTTCTCCAAAGTGGTACAAGTTCATACTGATTTAAACCTATAGTCAAGTTATTTCAGCCACCTCTTTGGTAAATGTGTTGCTGCTTTGTGTGTCGAAGAGTTCCTGGACCAACCGAAGGAAGGACGGCGGCAGACATGCTGTATGATGAAGCTACCTTCCCACCATAGCGTGTAGGCACTCGGTGCCGGAAAAAAAGCTATATGGATTGCAGTTCAGCTGATCTGTACCTCCTAGGCAAGTATCCTCCTCCTGTTTTGTGGGTTTCATGACTCATTAGTACATAATTTATCACTTTCTGTTGTATTTAGGTGCATTTAGATGTAGATTTCACCTTGCCCCCTTATCCATAAGATAACCCTCTCGGCATGCTCTAATTTGGGAGCTGCCTCAAGCCGTCAAGGATCGTGTTCTTTGCTTTATTACAGTCAAACCTCATGCTTAACACAATTCATTTAGATGGAGATTATAGCTTGCGCCTTCTCGATTCACCAACCAACCCTCTTGCATGTGTTCTTACTTGGCTTCTGTTGTTTGCTTTATTCTAGCCACATCTCATGCTTAACGCTACTAGTTATGATGGATTGATATAATATGGAAGTTTGATCTCTTAAGTCTTGTTCAGAACTATGCATAAAAGCCATTTAGGTCATTTTTGTATTGGAAATATCTAGATAGTCAGGTAACTTCTGTCCTATTTTTTACAATTAGAATTGTTTGACCATGAATCAACTGAAACAGGATTTGGCTCTTGCAACCTTGTTGTTGAGACCAGTGGGTTTCCACCATGGATCAGAACTTCAGAAAGAAACGGCTCTTTCAAAAGAAAACTATGGTTCGGTTCGGTGTGTTTATTTGATTTGTGAAAATGATAATATTTTAAAGCAGAAAATTCCAGAAGTGGATTATTGAAAATAATCCAAGTGATGGGGTGAAAATGATATCAGCTGGTGCAGATCATATGGCTATCTTCTCTAAACCCCAAGAACTGTGTTTCTGCCTGCAAGAGATAGCAAAAAATTACTGATTACTATACCAATTTGTTTCCTTTTTTAAGGATGTCATAACGCATATAATTAATTTCCTGGAAGGGGATTTGTAATTGTGGATGAAGGAAAAATGAAATAACAATAGACAATGCATATAAGTAAGGCCTTGATACCTGTTTGAGTTCACATTATTGTCTGATTGTCATGTTGTCTTCACCTGTGACTCTAGACAAAATTGTTGATTAGATATAAATAATATTGATTTGATTGTGCATCCTGTTGTAGTTCTTAAAAATAAGCCTCCACTTTCAGTTAACTCGGGATATGTTATTAAATATACTGTTGTAGTTCTTAATAAATATTTAACGGGAAAGGCCTTAGTGAGGCTTTCGTTTCGTACATGTCGATTTCAGATTTATTACTTGATTTCCTTATTTCTGAAATGAGGAAAATAGAAAGATTGTGTCACGTTACAACTTACAAGAACTACACATTTTTTCACGCAACTCTCTAAGAATATTACTTGGCATATGATAAATGTGATGCATTTGTGGTAATTTAGGCGTTGCAGATTTTAAGTCTCAGATTCATTTTCTTCTCTAGTATTTTTTAGTTGCATTTCTGCTCATGCTAACTGGATTTCTGTTTATGCTTCAATTAGATTATGTAAATTAGGTTAGGTATCGTGTGTCTGGCAAATGGGGATAAATCTGTTAACAGAGCTATCAGTTTGCATTTTGTAGTTTGTGGAAAAAAATTAGTCTTATTATCAGTTGCCAGTGTTCTCAGATTTAGTTCAAGTTTTACTTCACAAACGGTGTGATCGTATTCCATCTTTTGTAATTTGTTTTTCCTGTTAAAGCTAGAAGAAGTTCAAAAAAAAAAAATGTTTGTAATTTGTAATTTGTATATTCTATTGAAAAAAAAAAACACAATTGCATGTTTGTGCATACTTATTAATAATTTACTATGATTTGTTAATTAATTGAAATATTTATTTATGAACAATAGTAGAATAGACTTGTGATAAATGTTGTTAATTACAAAGACTAATAGGCGACGAATGTGGATGTCACGATTTATTTTCCACCATCCCTACAAGCTAGAGCAATAACAAATATAAATGTCCCAAATTTTTTCCACCATCTTAAAATTTTTAGCAACAAATATTCCTTGTCGCCAAAAGTAGATCTATTGCATCACAAGAAACTATGTTGCAAGAAATTAAAATTTGTCGCCATAAGTTTCCCACCAAAAATATTTTGGCGCCATGTTTCCCATCATGTTTTTGGCGACAATCTTTATTACTTGTCGCACATTTTGATATTTCATGATAACTTTTATATCGCCTTATATTATTTTGGTACTTATTTTTCTACCACAATGTTTGCGACAAACTATAAATAAGTGTCGCGCTAAATCACTTATTGCAACAAATTTATGTATGTCGCAAAATATATTGTCGCGAAATAGAGATTTTGTTGTAGTGCTTGTACAGTATTATCACTTGATTATTGGACGGTATTTGCAAATTCTTCTAATAGCTTCTTAATCAGCATAGTTGTTAATTTTCAATAAATATATCCAATTAAATTCAATTTTTCGATTTTCTTTGAATCTAGCAATTATCCTTTCAAACAGTTATTAAAGATTCATGTGCAACTCAATGACAATAATGCAATATTTAGATATAAGAAACTACTTGGATTTGTAATTTTTTTAAATATTTTAAGATAATTAAATATTATAGAAACAAGTTTATTCTTTTACAAGAGCTAGAAGTGATAAATTTATAATGAGGCCGTAGAACGACAAAAAATATGTCTTTCAACAGCTTGAGCGTCGAATGCCTTTCAATTTGCTTTTTTTTTTCCCCCCACATTCTTCTTCTTCAAAGTAGACATTAATTCATGAATACAATTTCTTCCAACAATTTTTCAGCAATTATATTCAACATATTTTCAAATCTAAAAATAACTCAAACTAATCTATCATAGAATCTATTGAAATTTTGTTCTTATTGGGTTGAGTTGGAATTGTAGATCTGATTTTGAATTAGCTTTGACTACAATATATTCAACATATTTTGAATATTAAATTATTGCTCATGAATCTATAAACATAACCAACTACTAGTTTAATCTACCATAGAATCTATCGCTACTTGTGAGCAATAGTTTAATATTCTTCTAGAATATTTAAATTGCAATGTCATGTTATTCAAAAGCAACTAATATTCTATCAAAATATTATAATATTGTGCTTCTGACAACAACAAATTATTATTCTAAAGTAAAGATTTTCTATTCAAAAGCAATATTATAATATTCTTATAAAATATTATATCTAATAAAATTTGTTTTTCATGAGCAATAATTTAATAATAAAGTTACGTTATTCAAGAACAATTAATATTATACTGAAATATTAATATAATATAAATTTGTGCTTTTTCAGGAGCAACATCAAAGTATTAATATATGCAATATTGTCTTTCATCATGAGCAAGAATGCAATATTCTAAAAATATTGATTGAATATGAGGTCGTTGTTCTTCAAGAGCAACGATATAATACAAAATAATTTAACGATTAAATAAAAATTTCTCTAAATAAATTGATCAATTATTATATAAATATTAAATAATTTAGTATAAAAAAGTTAACCAAGACAAATCAAAATACGTAACACACGAGTCAAAATATTTCATTCGAGCAATACATTGGAGGCCAATTATTTCGTGGATATTGAATAAAACTGTTCTAAAATTGATATCATCCCACAATAATTACATGTTTAACATATATTAAAATACCGAATGAAAGTAACATAAATCCAATTTGGAAAAACTTTAACAAAAAAAATAAAAACTATCTTCAGATCCAACTTCTTTCATTATTGTATTTATATAAATATATATGGTTTGAACGGGGCACAATAATTAATGATTTTGTAGAACTTTTTTTTTTAATTTACAATTTTTCACATTAACATGCAATATTTAAATAATAAATGATTATTCTTAAATGATACGAATGCAAAGAGATTGAACCAAATAATTAAATATATATGAATTACCTTAACAAAGTTGAGATTTCTTTTCTTTTAGGGTAAATAGTACTGGGTTCCGACTTTTGAACTTTGTGATGATAGGGTCTTGAACCTTTTATTTTTAACCCCCGGGTCCTTAACTTTTAAAAAAATGTGCGAGCAAAGTCCTTCTGTTAAAAAAAAATCGTTAGTTTGACCGTTAAATGGTCAAAATTTACTTAAAATGACCAATTTACCCTTTTCAAATTAAAACAAAGAGAATAGAAAAAATAAAAGCAAAAATTACAACAAATCCCACATTCACTTCTAATTCTCCAACCAAGCTCCCATCCCAAAACTTCTTCTCCAAAATTTCATCGGCCAGCACCCACCACTAACTCCGGTGACAATTTCTTAACTGACGGTCGACATTACAACGATAGTTGAGAGACAGCGACATTTGAAGAAAATAATAAATCCACTTATTTTATTCAGAAACTCTCTTAAAAATTCATAAATCGTAAACTGCAAACAGTTTCAGGGACATGTCCTCTGAACATGTTGTTCAATTTCTAAGGTTTCTACTTTCTGCAGGTATTCCAGACCTTCAGGCAGGTCTCCGGTCAGCTTTGTTGCTGATTAAGTCGATAACGTTTGTGCTATTCAAAAGTGTAATTTCCTCCGGCAAGCAACCGGAGAAACCATTGTTCGTGAAAAGAACCTCCTCCAATGTGTTGCCCATTTTGCCAATCTTTGGTTGGAATGCATCCGGTGAACTTGTTATTGGCAATCACAATTACCGAAGCCGGGGAATTGGCAAAGCTTTCGGAATGGTGGCATTAAAATACAAATAAAATAGTGAACAAAACAAGAAAATGAATCTACGTTTATTTTAAAAATCAAGGTTTGATTACACAATACTTGGAAAATTGAAAAAATATTGGTCGTAGGAATATAGAAATGGCAAGCGGATCGGGCCGCCTGGTCGGCCCGGCAGCCCCATCCACAAAAAGGGCCGGCCGGGCCCGTCGAAACGATGGGCCCGGTCCCGTACCAGTGCCGTCAAATATTTCACGGCCGAGCCCGCTCACCCGCGTGGATTGGTCCGTGGACCACGCCCGCGGCCCGGCTCCATGAGATCGTGCCCGGACCAATTGTTGTAATATGCAGCGGTCGAAATATATGATCACAGCCTCGCAACGGTCATATTTTTGACCGCTTGCAATTTGGTCCCCAATTAAAAAAAAAAATTCTTGCAAACGGCTATTTTTTTTTCTCCTATAAATGCCCCATAAATTAGCTCTATTCTCTTCATAAATCTCTCAGGTCTCAACTTACAATCTTACATTCATACTTACATTTTCTGAAAAAATTATATTGTGCAATTTAGTGTTGAATTTATATATTTATAATCTTATTATTTTTTTCTTCTACACTACATTCCAATTTTCACATTTATTTTTTCTACTTCTACATTTCTACTATCTACAATTATTCATGGATCAATACAATTTTCAAGGAAGTGCCGAGTCTGTCGAAAACCAAATTCAAGATGATTTTTGTGGTTTAAATAATGTTCCAATTTCAGAATTTGGTGATGATTTTGGAGTTGGGAACATTGCTCCAATTTTCGATTTAGATGATATTGACGAAGAGTTAGAAACGACCAACACTACTCAATCGACTACTAAACGAAGAGCCGCAAAACAAAAGGCTCGGTGTTGGGATCATTTCAATAGAGTGCAGACTGGTGCATCTGCAGATGGGCAACTAATTTTCAAGGCAGTTAGTAAATATTGTAAACAACAGGTTTGCATGGCAAAAGAGTGGTGGAATGAGCCATCTTAACTGACATTTTCCGAAGTGTATGCAAAAGCACGGAGGAGTTGATACCAACCAATCACAACTACAGATTCGGATCTCCGGGTAGATCTACTAGTTCTTCTCCCAATCTTAACAATTAGGTTTATTCACAAGAGTCTTTACGCGGAAGGCATGTGTCGGGTTGGTGGCCAGGCGGTTGGTTCCCGCTTAGCATAGTGGAAAGCCCTCATTTCACACGGTTTGTACAAAGGTATCTTCAACCAAGGTATTTACCCTTTGCTAGAAACACTCTTCGCTCGATACTATTGCGCATATAATAAAAGAAAACAAAATATAAAAACTGATTTAAGTAAATATGTCGGTGTTGTATCATTCACTTTGGACTTATGGTCCATCTAAATCATAAAGGATATATTATGGCTACTTTACATTATATTGATAAACTATAGATTATGCATAAAAGAATAATTGCTTTTAAAGTAATTAACTACCCTCATAATGGCCTACAAATTTTTAATTATTTAATGGCAATTATTAAATAATTTAATTGCGAATCTAGAATTCGCAGATGATCGCTTTGACAATGCTCCGCCTAATAATATTGTAATAGAAAATTAATTGAGGAATTACAACCGGATTTCGGTGGAATTTTGTTTCAAGTTAGATGTGTATGCCATATTTTTAATTTAATTGTCCAAGATGATTTAAAGTATATAGGCCCACAATTAGAAAAAATTAGGTATGCCTTAAACTATATTACTGCTTCACCTTCTAGAAAACAAGTATTTGATGAATTATGCGAGAAAATTCTCTTCTAACTAAAACTATATGTACGACATACGTAATAGGTGGAACTCTACTTATTTAATGCTTGAATCATGTGAAGGTTATGAACATTGTGTAACCGCTATTATAATGGCCGACATTCACACGGTCCACAATACGATTTTTAAACACATGATTGGCAAATTGCATTTTATGTTCGAAAATTTTAAAAGTATTTTACGACACCACAAATGCATGTGGTGGTGTATACTACCCTACTAGTCCATTAGTTTTAAATCATTTTTATTTTATTGCAAATAATTTTAATAGATATAAGACGTATGCAATTTTTTCTGATATTGTTGAAACAATGGAAATGAAATTTAGAAAATATTGGGAAGACACACTTATGTTGTTCTCGTTAGCGTCAATTATGGACCCTAGAGTAAATTTACAAGGTACTAAACATACTATTTCCGAAATTTCTAATAATTTGAGTTACGGTAATCCATTAACTTATGGGAATTTAGAAAAAACATTATGTGAAATGTACGAATTTTATGCAGAAAAAACCGGTAGGAACGTTAGAAGACCTCCTGCGCCAAACCCTTCTTCTTCTTCAAATAACCTTAATCCTAATGATTATTGGAGTTTCCTTATTTATAAAGGAACTCAAAATCCTAGTTTTTCTTCTTCTTCTTCTTCTTTGCTTTCCCGTGCCACAAATGTTGAAACTAATATTAGAGATGTACCGTTGGAGTTAGCTAGATATTTTGGTCACAACATACTTAATTTGTTAGATGAAGACGAGAGGAATAATTTTGATATACTTAGTCGGGTGGAGACAAAACGAGCGCCAATACCCAATTGTTTCTATTATAGCATGTGATCTATTAACACCTCCCAGATCAATCATTTGCATCGGAGTCTGCTTTAAAATACAATTGGTAGGATTCTTAATGATTTGAGGTCAAGACTTAAACCATATATATTAGAGAGTTTAATGTGTTTGAAAGATTAGGAGGATGCGTAACATCGAATCCAAGATAAAGTAAGCTCGATATTGGCCGAAGAGATGGACGAATCCGAATACGTAAGTAAAATGTAAGTATATTTATTATTTTGTATAAATTCATTCCATTTTATTCATTTTAACTTGTAAGTTTTGATATTTAAGTTTACAAAAATTGTACACGTAACAACTTGTTCGTGTGCAATTTTAACTCGCCACGCTAATAGTAGCTTCATCCCAAGCCCGAAAAAGGAGGAGGTTTGAATTTAAAATTTTTCTTGACTTATTTCTTTTTTTTTTTTAACTTCAAAAAAAAAAAAAATTTCACGTGGGTCCGCGGACTGGCCCGTGGATCGTGGATCGCGGACCACGGGCCGGTCCGGATCACCGTTTTGGTGACGGGCCAAGCCCGTCTATTCACGGGCCGAACTCGGCCCGTTACAAGCCGACTCGGCCCATTGCCATCTCTATTGGAATATTTTAAGTGTATTTTTAATATAAAGAAATAAGTGGTCTATTCATTTGATGTGCTTACTTGGTTTTATGTTGCAATTTAAAATAATTTTTTTTTGTTTATACCAACCTCAGTTGTTGGCATGCAGGGGTGGATTTAAGGGGGCCCAGGACCGGACTATATCCGCCCCCCCCCCCGCGAAAAAGAAAAATCATTTTTATAGTGTAAAAAAAATTATTGTAAAAAAAAATTTTTAGTAGTAGCCGGTCTTGAAGTGAGCGATTCGGACTCAAAAATTTACGGATCCGCCACTATTGGCATGTCAAGTAATTTGATACATGGTTGATTATGATGCTTTCTCTACTTTAAAAAAAAGTTGATTGAATTATTCAAAATGACAAACTATGCAAATGGAAGTAAAGGTTAATCAAAAGTACAATCGAAAGTTGAGAGTATTTGCTATATAAGTACTAAAAGTTGAAGATTAATTGTACAAATTTTCACGAGAAAACAAGAAAATTAACTGTGTATATTAGGATTCGAATGTGCATGCAACAAAAAGTGGTTATTAGAGCATCTCAAATACTAAACATTTTCTAAAAAAACCTATGTGGCAAGAGAGAGAGTAAAAAAAATTAGTGGAAGACTTTCTTATACTCACATTCAAGTACATACCAATAAAGACTTTAATACATCTTGACCATTAGATTAATTAAAATTAAGAATCGTGATTATTTGTCAAATACATTAGTAGATGGAACGGCCTCCTTAGAAGAATTAGTTTTATTCGAGGAGTTACAGTCAATAGTTTTTATTGTAGGAGTTAGAAAATGCATAACTTATTATTGTTAACATTTTGTATATACTGTCTTTGTACGACAAAAATATATGTATAATGCAAACTTCATTGTTTAATTCTTGACATTTGATATGGTATCAGTGTTAGATCTTTAAACATAAATCTCTAACTATAATTAAATAATTAGAGAACCCAAGATCATTATGCTTACATTATCAAGAATATGTGTTGATGTAGAATATCTAAATCCATTGTGTTGAAATTAAGAATGTTTGGATTTTCCGACCAAATCTCTTTAGTGCTCAACGGGATCTCGCTCTAAGACGGGGTTAGAAGAGAGAAACTATGAGCTAATTAATGATTTGACCTTAAGGACCTAACCATATAGTATTTCTTATATACTAGTTAATTAGATTTCCATCAACTCTAATTAGACTTGTATTATGTCTCTATACATTACAGAGTCCATACTGGTATATATTTCTAGAGCCTAATTAATTGATCACTTATATGGCTCTTTTAAATTAGATAGCTTATAATATAATTGTATTTTAAAAATGTAGCCCACATAAGAAATAAATCACAACAATCTCCTACTTGGGCAACATACGTTATCCGAAACAATTATATCATATAACCTTATGTGTACACAAAAATGCTATATTGCCTTGAAACATTTTTTTAGTTACAACCTGGTTCATATACTATGTCAGCATAAGATCAAAGCGACCTTTGTTACACACATATTAGTAACTGGACCCATCAATGGTCACCACACTAACATATTCAATTATATAAATCAAGTATGGATGTATAGCATGGAAATTACATGCAATGTGATATGAAACATGCATATTTCCAACTGGTCCAACTTTATTCTTTAGTGAGATCATACCAAAGTTTTTCAATCTTAATGTTAAACCACAAATGGGAAAACTAAATTCAGAGATTAGTAACAACCCCTATACTTTATTCAGCAGAAAATAGTCATAAAGTGTGTCTACTACTGAAAAGCATCAAAATACAAACTCCCACTAAACCAGTACATCGTCAAATAATACAACACCCATATGAGCTATATGCTCGTAAAACACCTTGGGCGTTAAACCTTTTGTGAGCGGATCTACAATCATGGAGTTTGTGTCAATATGCTCTATAGACACATGACTACTCTAAACTCTCTCTTTAACAACAAGAAACTTGATGTCTATGTGCTTCTACTTGAGAGAGCTTCGTTGTTGTTGTTGGAGTAAAGAAAATCTGATTTATTGTCATAATATATCCGTAATGGTCTTTTAATACCATCCACAACACGCAGCCCAGTGACAAGTTTTGCAGCCATATCCCATGATTAGATACCTTATAACAGGCTATGAACTCAGTTGCCATGGTGGATGGAGCTATGAGCGTCTGCTTTAACATTCTTTCGGGATATAGTTCCTCCAAATCCACATATAAACATAGTCCGATGTAGATCTCTTACTGTCTTAGCATCAAGCAAAATCGAATCGAATACCCAATGATTTCCAAATTATCTGACTTTCGTTATGTGAGCATGAAATCTTTAGTTCTCTGTAAATAGCGCATAACGTTTTTAGCTGCTTTCCAATGATCCATCCCAAGGTTACTCAAATATCTGCCTAATAATCTCACTATGAACGTTATATCCGGACACATACATACTTGAGCATACATAAGACTTCCTATAGCCGACGCATAAGAAATCTTTTGTATTTTTTTCACCTCAACCTCATTCTTGGGGCATTGATTGAGGCTCAACTTATCTCTTTTAGCAATGGGCGTATTTCTCGGTTCACAATCTTTCATGTCGATTCTGCAGAGTATCCTTTCGATATAGCGCTTATATGATAATCCAAGGATACCACGAGAGCAATCTCAATGTATCTATATGCCTAATACAAAAGAGGCATCCCCAAGATCTTTCATTTCAAAATTCTTAGTTAGAAATCTCTTGTTTTCGTGTAATAAGCCTATATCGCTACTAGCTAGCAGTATATCATCGACATATAATACCAGGAAGATATATTTACTCCTACTGAACTTATGGTACACACAATTATCAACTACATTTATCTCAAATTTGAACGAGATAATGACTTGATGGAATTTATGATACCATTGACGAGAAGCTTGCTTGAGATCATAAATGGATTTCTTTAATCTGCATACCATTTTCATTAGATCCCTGCTCACAAAGTTTTCTGGATGCACCATATATATCATTTCGTCAATGTGGTCAATGTTACCATTGAGAAATGCAGTCTTTATATCCAAAAATGAGCTACAAGTGCCATTATGGTCCTGAAAGAGTCTTTCGATAAAACTAGAGAGAAAATCTCTTTATAATCAATGCCTTTTTTCTAAGAAAACCATTGGAAACAAGACGAGCTTTATATCTCTCAACATTGCCTTTTGAATCTCTCTTGGTCTTAAATATCCATTTGCAACCAATGGGTTTTGCACCTTCGTGAAATTTAATGAGATCCCAAACATCATTGTCTTTTATTAATTTCATCTCATCTTCCATGTCATCAATCTACTTTTGAGAATTAAAACTCTATTTGGCTTGATGGAAGTTGATTGGGTTAGCTTCCACCACTCCTATGTCAATCTCATGTTCTTGGAGAAAGACGATATGTCATTTGGAATCGCACTTCTCCTTTATCTAATGGATCTTCTCAAAGACATTTGTTGTTGAGGTTGTTGAGCTTTCTCATCATGAGCAACTCCTTCATTTTGGATAGGGAGCTCCTCAACATTATCTAAATAATCTGGATTCACATTTTGAACAATGTTAGAAATTAGAGTCGATCATTATCAATAGCAATAGCAAGAAGGAAAACGAATTTCTCTTCAAAGACAATGTCCCTAACCTTATCTCCATTCCAAAGCTCAACATCCTTAAGGAATTTTGCATTATCCGTCTCGAAAGGGACCTAGTCAAGGGATCATAGAATTTGTAATCTCTTGAAAGTTCAGGGTACCCAATAAATTAGCAGCTTACAGTTCTTGAGTCCAGTTTCTTTTCATTCGGCCTTGCCTCGGCTAGACAACCCCTAATATGCAAGTGCATAATACTAGGCTTCTTGCCTGGCCAAAGTTCATAAAGGGTTTTAGCCACTTCTTTGCTTGAAATTACATCGAGGATGTATGATGTAGTCTTTATTGCTTCTCCCCAGTGGTAAAAAAGAATGACTAATCATGCTTCTTACCATGTCCTTAAGCGTCCTATTTCGTCTTTCAGCAACACCATTCATGCTAGGATTTCTTGGCATTGTGTATTGTGGGACGATACCATAATTCCCAAGGAACTTTAGGAAAGTTCCTAGACGTTGTTCACCAGATCCGTGATATCTGCCATAGTATTCATTTTTAACTTCAGCTTTGAAGGTCTTAAATACGTCTAGTGATTGAGACTTCTCATGAATCAAATATATGTAGCCATAATGCGAATAATCATCTATGAACGTAATAAAATATTGTTGACCATTCAAGAAGCTGTAGGAAATGGTTCGCAAATATAAGTATGAATTACTTCTAAGACGTTAGAACTTGTGCTGGCACCTAATTTCCCAACGTTTGTTTGTTTTCCCTTTATGCATTCAATACAGACTTGAAAATGTGTCAAGTCAAGGAGATCCAGAATCCCGTCAGACACAAGTCTCTCAATTCTCTGTTTAGAGATACATCATAAGCATTTGTGCCACAATGCAGTGAAATCTTCATTAGTTAATTTGCATTTTATACCACGTGAGCTGGTATGCAATGTTTCATTATACGAGTATCCAATAAATATAGGTTTTCATTGAAAGATAAGGAACCAGTACAAAGAAGATTCGAATCACGAAAGAGACTAAATTTATTATTTCCAAATGAACAACAATAACCCAATTTGTTCAATGCACGAACATAAATTAAATTTCATCTAAACGACAGTGCCACATAAGTCTCTTTCAAATTCAAATAATAATCAGTCATTAATAATAACCTAAAAGTCCCTATAGTCTGAACTACAGCTGTTTTGCCGTCGTCTACATAGATGAATCTTTCATCATCACTTGGCTGTCGACTCCATGGGCAACCCTTTATAGACACACTTATGTGAGTGGTAGCAATAGAATCCATCCACCAAGTGTGTCTAGGTACAGAAGCTAAATTAAATTCAGAACAAACCATAGTGAGAAGCATAAATTTCTTAACACGCCATGGAGCGTAACTGATGCATTCTATTTTCATGTGTCCACCCTTCTTGCAAAAGTAACATGTGAACTTCTTATCATTTTTCTTTTGCATTTTATGTTGTGGTGCCATAACTGCAGCTTCATTTTTTACTTTTTCTTTTCCTTATCTTGTCTTAAGGTGTGGATAATAAGTTAGTACTTTCAGTCCCCTCACGCTTAAGTCTTTCATCTTCTTGCACACAATGAGATATGAGCTCATTAAGAGTCCATTTATCTTTTTGGGTGTTGTAACTCATTTTAAATTGACCGTATTGTACATGAAAGAAAATCAAAACCATATGTACGAGCAAGTCCTCAAACAGTTCTAACTTTAGTGCCTTTAGTTCTAACTTTAGTGCCTTTAGTTTGGAAGTGAGATTAGACATTTCCATAATGTACTCCCTTACGTTCTATTTTCTTTTATACCTCATTGAAACAAGGTAATCCAAAAGAGTACTTGTTTCAGCCTTTCTGTTTTTGGCAAAATGCTTTTCAATTTCTTAAGGAACGTCTTAGCATTTTCCTCCTCATACATAGCGCCCCTAAATATTTTTGGAATGGAACGTTTCATGATCATAAGATTCATGCGGTTAGAACGATCCCATTTTTTAGTCCATTTTATCCTTAGTGGAACTTTCATCAGCAAGAGTAGGAGGTCGTTCTATTCAAAGTGCAAGGTTAAGATCCATACAATCGAGAACAATCATAACGTTCTTTTTTAATTCTTGAAATTTGTACCATAAAGCACGTGGATGGAATTAATGTTGGCAAGTATTGTAGAAGCAGAACCAAAAATTGAAAATGAGAGAATATAACAAGTTCACAATTAATAATCATGTCATAACATATGTATGACAAATTATATAACGGTGGTCCCCATCACAAAATACCTAGGAAAACATTGATATTTAGTTTTTGGACAGAAATATCAACTTGTAAATGGTAATCTCAGTCTAGTAATCAAATATGGATAATTTAATCTGTCAAACGTTAAGTCTTTCTTTTGACCAATTTATTATCCACACGAAAACTTTATAATTGTCACATATTTATTACCACTGATATATCTGTCATTTGGCCAAACAGTAACCTTCATTTGGGCCGACCATTGTTCGTATAAACAACAGACACACACATCTTAATATTCTAAAATAAATAAATCTACGCGATAGAGGTTACTTTGGCAACGTATCATTTTAATTTATTTATTTTTAAATATAAGACGATTAATTTAAGAATCTGAAGATATTTTAGGGATTAAATTTGAACATTCCAAACTTTAAGGGCCTAAGATTCAAAAAAATCTAAAACTTGAAGAACTTAAGATTCAAAATCCAAAACTTTAAGCACTAAATCTTAAAATCCAAAACTTTAAGGGCTTAATTTCAAAACTCCAAACCTTTAAGACCCAAAATTTTAAAATCTGAAAACTTTAAGGACCTAAGATTTAAAATCCAGAACCTTAAGGACTAAATCAAAAAATCCAAAACATTAAGGGTTAAGATTTTAAAATCCGAAAACTTTAAGGACTTGAATTAAAATTGCACCATAATCCTTGAATTCATCAAATTTTCACATGAGGTCCCATTCCAAAAAAATTGAAACTAGAGTTCGAAACCTTAACCTCCAGCCTAGATCTCGGTAGGCGGCGGCCCCCACAATGACGCCCTTTTTTTATTTACCCTTTTTTATAAAAAAATTCTTTAATTCTTTATTTCTTTAGATATTTATTTTCTCAACAAATCAAGCCAAAAAACTCGTACACATAATGATTTTTATCCTAAAAATTCCTTGTAGGCATATTCATTCAAAATTAAAATGTATAAAAAAAATCTTGAAAATTTAACATGATTTCTGCTCTTATACCACTTGTTAGATCTTTAAACATAAATCTCTAAATATAATTAAATAATTAAATAACCCAAGATTGTTATGCTAGATTATCAAGAATATGTGTTAAGGAAGAATACCTGAATTAATTGCGTTCAAATTGAGAAGGTTAGGATCTTCTACATCTAAATCTCTTTAGTGCTCAACGGGATATCGGATAGGGATAGAGGAGAAAATCTATGAGCTAATTAATAATTTGACATTGGGGACCTAACCACATAGTATTCCTTATATACTAGATAATTAGATTCTCATCAACCTTAATTAGACAAGTATTAGGTCTCTACATATTACGAGTTCATACCGGTATATGTTTCTAGAGCCAAATTAATTAATCACTTATATGGTCATATTAAATTTAGATAGCTTATAATATAACTATATTTTAAATATGTAGCCCACATAAGAAATTAATCTCAACAATCAGAGCATATATGCTCTAAATTTCAAAGAAGATTTTGCATAGATGTCACAAAAATGAAAATACACTAAAAAATTGTCACTTTTCCATAATACTTGCAAAATATCATTTTGGGGTGGAAAAGTCTATTTTACCATTTTTATTACTTTTTCTCATCATTTAATGCCAAGACATGAAAGGCACTTATTCGTAGACGAGATGGTACCTTGTTGGAGAAGCTAAACAATAACTAATGTTATTACACAATAGATAATAGCTAAATTAACAAAACAAAACAAAATTTAATTATTTTCGCCACTTATCTTGAACATTAACAACTTGGGGTTTCTCCTAAACAACCATTAAGCTCCATTCGAATTCTTCCATCGAATGTATGTCGTTCTTCCGGTAGACCACCCACGCATCGTAAACGTTCTCAAACGAAAGGCACCTAAAGGACGAAAAAATGTAGTTGGTGTCGTAAACGTTCTCAAACGAAAGGCACCTAAAGGACGAAAAAATGTAGTTGGTGTGGGCAACACAATAGACAAGTGTGTACAAACCATATTCCAATGCATAATAGGCGTGTGTTGATGGATCTTTTTTTTTTTTGTTATTAATACCGTAGCCTCCAATATGTGTACACTTACCGGAACCAACCTTGTTTTACGATATTTGTGTAAATATCGTTGAGCTTTTAATGTTGCATAAATGAAATTGTTGTTCAATACGGCTATGATCAAATTGTTGTACTACGCATAACCTTCGATACAATATATGCTTGATGATGAAATGTCTGTCTTGATAGTTTGCTCTGTAATTCTCGACAGTTTGGACATCAAATTTCAAACAAATTGTGCATAGGGTTATTTAATAATGTAAAGACGAAGACGAAAAAGCTTCAAAATGCGTACTCCATATATTGTGTAAGAAATTGTGAAAATTTGTTACACGTCATATCAAACAACCCTAATATTTAAGAAAATTAAAATGCACAAAAAATAATGCAAGATGGTTTACGAACATTACACAACAAAAATAGATCGATATACTTCCAACATCGTCAACACAAACAGTTTTGAGCTTCGATAGACCCGTGTGCTACAACCTCGGAAGAGTCCTCGTACGGTAACATGTACACCAATACATTTTCACCTAGTGTAATAGAAAATGATGTATGAATCTCATTCGCAACCGAATAAGAGGGCACGAAAATGTAATTGATGTCCGAGAACAAAATCGGTGAAAGATTCATCCGACCAGTTGGTTGACCGAGTAGTTCCTCGTACGGACCCATCTAACCACTTGTGTCATATCCAATCATACTAGGAATAAGTAGGTTAATGTTGTTTACTTGCTTGTAATATAAAATCTAGACACGAATGTAAGACAAGTTGGCCATGTATGTATTAATGTTTTGTATGGGATGGATAAACTTTTGGTAGTACAAAGAACCTTCATCACTACATGTTCTCGACAAGTCATATATCTGTCTCAACAGCTTATCTCACCGGAATTCTCGACAGTTCAATGGAATTTTACCCAAAGAAACAGCTTATCACTAAGAGTCTATAACTTCTTACTCCACATAATGAGAGCTACTAACGCATACCATAAATTCATAAACTCCGCAAAATATGGATTCACAGCTGCTATTAAGCACAAAAAAAAACTCCATATTCTAATTTGAAAAATGAGATGACACAAGTAGTCGCCACTCGGAACATAGACCTTCCAACAAGCAATCCAACAAAATAATTGTTCTCACAACAAGCAATCCTAAAACAATTTAAACATTTTATAGTCCAATTGTACCAGTAAGCAATGAATGAAACATATTGCATAACAAGTAATCCAAAAAACAATTGTCGCCCCTAGTGTAGAGGGTCTTAGTCGCAGCTGTTGGAATCTAGATGCCCAATAGGCGAGTTTTAGTAGCTTTTAGAGTTGCCTGCTCGTTTCCGACTTCATTTTCAATTGACGGCTCATCACCACCGGCATCCTTCTCAACTAATGTCTGTTCCTCGTCTATACTCACCTTTTTTCCTACAGCTACGACACCACCTTCGTAAAGCGGAACTTTTTTTCTTTCAAAATCAGTTTTTTATTGTGCGTCGAACCTATCGAGCATGATTTTTAGATATTTTAGATTGTTCATTTGCGATACCGAAGTGTGGAACTCGATGTTTCTCAGGAATTTAATACCGGAAGTCCATCTACACCAACAACATCAACAAATTTCAATATCAACAACAAGTTTAAGAAGTAATAAAATAAATTAACAAAACTCAAATAATAGCATCTACCAAAAAATATCAAACTAAAACACGCAAAGTCAACATGTCATGGAAATGCATCTCTATAAATATTCAAACATAAAAATTATTTATCAAATAGGTCCTAAAGGAAAGTGTCTATCCAATTTACGAACTTGAGTTCTCCAATTTGAAACCAAAAATTATATGAAAAACTAACATCCCAATTTACATGACATTGCTACACCGTGGAATATGTATATTTCTCAACAATTCGTGTCAATTCGTACAAACTATCTAGAATTCTAGAATTCATCTGTCTAGATTGACTAATGAATTGTCCAGATTACAACATGGAATAAGACATTTCTTATGTGAACCCAATTTTCAAACTCATCATTTTCAACATGTAATTCTAGCAAATAAAACAATCAAAACCACAATCAAAAAAATTGCACCATAAATTCATGGAAATGCATCTCCATAAGCATCTAAAAAGTATATTCATATATCATAAAGAAAAGTTTTTATTCAACTATACATTCAAATATCATAAAATAGACACCAACAATAAATGGAAAAAATAAAATATACTTTAATTTTCGCTGACAGTAACAAAGAAATGAGATGGGAGAATTACAGAGTAAAAAACGAATCACAATCAACATTAAGATCAATTTTCCAAACAAGCCAACCACATATATGAGGCCAACATCTAACATTTTCCAAGAAAATTCAAAATTTTTCTAACAAAACCCTAGTTCGTTGGGATGTGAACATACCTCTATTCCAAAAGAAGTAGGTTTTGATTGATTTTTGACAAAGTTTGTGGAGAAGAGAAATGGTGCTTAAATCGGTGGTGGTTTTGGATAGAGGGGTGGGGTGGGTTTGGAATTCAATAGAAGTGGGTTTTGGAGAGAAAAGTAAGTAAGTAAGTGGGTGGGTGGACTTTAAATTTTGCTACAATTGATATACATACATGTCAACTCTCAATTAATGTTTCTCATTCCCAATTTACACGTGTTATTACATTGGCTTCTAACAATAAAAGATCTTATTGGAATTTTATCATAGGGTATTCTCGTCCAATTTTTTTAAAAAGTAACAATTTTGCAAATATTTTTAAAAAGTGACATTCTTGCAAATGACTTGGTGAAAAGTGACATCTAGTACAATATCCTCAATTTCAAATTGCATCATGGTTGATTCTACCAACAATAATTTTTCAAGAGCTCCTCGTCATTTTTTATGTTCTTAATTGTTCAAGGACATTCTTTCTAGTTGTGTGTTTCACGACCTCACCACAAAGAGAAATATTGGAGTGATAGTGCTGGAATGGTCTTTATCATCTACACCATTCAACAAATCTTTATGCCCATGTAAAACTTTTTTTTAGATATTTGGCATCAACGTTGAAGTCATCCTTGTGTGAAAAGTTTAAAGTCCATTTATGCTTTAGATTTTAATGTTTCCTTTTCCAATAAAAAAGAATGAAGTCGTATGTGCTTTGGGAAACATACAAGAACACATTTTCCTTCAAATTATATAAAAACTACCTCACCTTTTGAACTCGTTCATTGCGATATTTGGGGTAGTTTTTCCATTCCTAGTAAATTTGGTACACACTATTTTTAACAATTGTTGATGATTTTAGTCGTTGTACTTGGGGTTTCTTGATGAAACACAAGTCCGAAACTCAACATATTTTAAAAAAAAATTTCTCTTGCATCAACCAAGTATAACACGAAAAATACAAAATGATGACGCACTTGCTTTTCATTTAGATGAATTGCATTTTGTATTTTTCCATTAAGTGTGTTAGAATATATAATGGGGATGTTGGGTTGTTGTACTTCTAGGTCACTGATGGAGCAAAATGTTAAGCTTGAGAACTCATCTTATTCATCAATTTATCGTCGTCTTATACGTTGTTTGCTTTATTTAACTATCACTTGGCTATATATTCTCTTTGTTGTTAAATTTTTATTTCTTCATTATTGTTTGTTGCTTGTAACTGCGTAGAGCAATTTATGAATGTCTTCGCAGTGTACTTAATTTTACCAAAGATGATGAGAATGTGAACTCTCAGCCATTTATACATTAGAGATATCGTTTTCTTATTTTGTGCCGCAATTTATGCATACGCCGCAACAACCACATCTTCAAGTAGCTTTTTGGTGTTTTGCGTTATTTGAAAGGTAATTCTGATAAAGGCATTTTACTAGCATTTTCAAGTTCTTCACAACTAATTGCCTGTGCATGTTCATATTGGGGAATCATGGTGATACCCGTTTTGTACTACAAGTGGATTTTGCACTATTCTCGAATTGGAAAACCAAGAAGCAAAGTGTTTCTCCTTCTTCTTCTCGAATCAAGTTGACAAAGGAGGTGTGTCTGAATGTTCCCATGTATCCGAACCCAGTGGCGGATTTTTTTTTTCTAAAACCACAATTACTAAGCTCATTTTTATAATCATCTAATACTTTTTTATAAGTCATAATGTTTAAAAAAACTTACAATAAGTCATTGCACAAAAATATTCAAAATCTAAAACTAGTCAAACTCTTTTTATTCACGTTGTCTTATATAAAATTATCCTCCAAAATAGTAAGATCCAGTTCGCAGATTAAATTAAATATTACTCAAGCTCAAAAGAAAAATGAAAAAAATCAATTGAACACAATAAGTATTAACAAGCAAAGTGCATTTATTAATTTTGTATTATCATTTGAGGAATGTGTCAATCATTTGTAATTTGTATTATTAATTTTATTTGGTCAATAGGTCCAATTGTGTTACATTAAATTTATATTATGTGAATGGATTCAATTGCCATCCATTAAATTGATATTAGGTCAAAATTAAATTGCAAATTAAAAAATAAATCCATCCATTAAATGCTTGACAATTGGGCCAAAATCACAATTGGGCCAGAATCACAAATAAACAAACACTTAATTTTTGTTTTATACTATACTATAATAAACAAAACAAAGGGAAAATTGCCAATAAGTCACTTACACATGACTTGTTTCAAATTAGGTCAAGATATTTTTTTAAATTGTGATTAAGTCATACTTTAAGCAATATTTTAAATGAATTTCAAAATACCCCTCTGATCCATATTTTTCATCGGTGCCTTTTTCTATCTCCACAAACCTCCTATGCAGAGCTTGTAGTCATAAATTATAACTTCAATTCCAGCAACTGTGTGCAGTGGTACCACGAGAATGGAGGGTAGATCAATGATACCACGAGAATGGGTAACTTCAATTTCGGCAGAGGCAGAGGCAGAGGCAGAGGCAGAGGCAGAGGCGGAGGTGGAGGTGGAGGTAGAGGTGGAGCAGTGGTACCACGAGAATGGGTCTGCCTGTGAACAGGTTGTGAATTCAGGGAAGCTTTTAGAAATATTCATCCGCTACTAGCTATTCCAAATGTTAATTCTTTGAATGTTGGTAGTCCTTCATCCTTGTCGGATTGTGTAGTTAGTTCTCTTTCTCTGGAAGATGTTTTGTCTCTCTTAAAAAAATGCTACTGACGTTGCCATTTGAACAAAATGTGAGGACAACAAAATATGAGATGAGCGTATAAGCTAATGTTTAGGAAGTATATTTGTTGTAGCCATGATTTGTTGTTGTTAATAGTAGCTTGAATTTCTGTAAGGATGAATGCCGGTAGCCTTTAGATTATTTCTTTGTGTTGTTAGTAATGTATGTTGTTTGATACTGTATTATAATAAAACAGTATCACAAAAAGTATCATAACTGAAATTATATAGAATTTGCATACGTGCTCAGAATTTCTATTATAATATGTTTTCGGAATCGTCTCGATGAGCCGGTCAAGACCAGTGGCTATGCCACTACTAATGATGAATTTTAGCCGTTTGAAGTCATTTCTTTAACTTAAAAAGGCAATCTTTAGTTTATCATACTAAAACAGTATCACAACAAAAATGGCATAAAATTCGCATACGTGTTTGATACTTTTTTAATCATGATACTGTTTGATACTGTTTTAATCCATGATACTCTTTGATGCTGTTTTAATCCATGATATTGTTTTAATTCATGATACAGTTTGAATCTATGTGGAATGGGTTTTATTTATGATACCGTAATTTTATCTTTGATACTGTTTAATTATGGCAAGGTTTTAGCATGTTTTGTCTATGATATTGTTTTAATCCATGATACTTTGTTTTGTTTAGGTAATATGCATTAGTATATTTTGATACTGTTTTAATCATATGAAACTGTTTGAATGTCTTAGTTTTAATCTATGATACTGTTGTTGACCTATGGTTAACTTTAAACCTTAATGTTTTGATTATAACAAACAAAATAGTTGTATTTTCTAACAATCTATTTTCAAGCAATATGCAAAGCGCTACAAATCGAACTCTCATACAATGTCAAGATCAAGTCAAAATCAATACAAGAGTTCAAGTATCTCAAGATCCAAAATTCAAGACTCGAAGATCAAGATCGAAGAATAGATTTCTAGATAAAATTGTAAAGGTATTAACTCTTTGATCTTTAGCAATTAAATGAATGAAAGCTCAAAATATTTTTATGCACAAAACATGTCATTATCACTTGCATAAAATATTTTCATCATAGCCAGAAATCAATTTTTTAAAACTGTGGAAACGGTCATCCGTTTGATCAACCGGTTGAACCGGTCGACCGTTTGGCTGTCACTTTCCAAAAAGTGACTGTTCTGATTTTTTGCAATTCTAACGGCTAATTCTGACCATCTGACCGGTCATCCGTTTGGTCATCCGTTTCAACAGAAAGTGACGAAAATTGATCTATATAAATACCACTTCATTTATTATCATTCAACAACGCTTACAAGAGCATTTATAGAGAGAATCATATTGAGAAAATTCATTCAAAGCTTCATCATATTTATATCTTCAATATCATTCATTGAAAAACTTTGTTTGATTAAATGAAACTTTTGATTCATCATTCTCAACGAAGTTTTCTTCTAACACTTGTGCTTTCCTCATATATTGCTATTCATTATAGTGTTAGTCTCTCTTAGAACTAAACTTGTATTTATCATTCATCAAGAGAAAATACTCAAATCAATCTCTTTATATTTTTGGGTCATATTGAGGTCTCTTGAAAGCTCAATATTGTATAAGGATCGGTGCTCCTTGTTTGTAAGTCACCAGATACATTGTAAGGGTTTGGATTGCATCATAAGTCAATCAAAATAGTGGAAATGCTGTGCTCGTGTTGGAGAGCTTGGTAACGGGAGACGTAGATCATTGGTTGGATCAAACCTCCATAAAAATATCGTTTGCACTCTCTCTCCCATTTTATTTACTTATATTGTGCTTATATTTTTGTGGATTAATTTTTATTTCTTAAATATCATATTTTGAGAATATTTTTCGAAAAAATTTGAGAAAACCAATTCACCCCCCTCTTGGTTAGTTATTCTTGGGTTATCATTTGGTATCGAGCAAGGTGCTCATTATTTTTAAAGATTATACAATCTTGAGTAATGGCTAACCAAAATATTCAAAGTCTTGAGGGACACTCTACAAATCGTCCTCTCTTTTTAATGGCACCCATTACAATTATTGGAAAACTAGAATGATGATTTATATTCAATCAATTGATTATAACATTTGAGAAGTCATCGAGTTTGGTCCATATGTGCCTACAAAAATTATTAAAGTTGATGATAAATCAGACCAAACTACTTCTAAGCCTAGAGAAGAATATGATGAAGAGGATAAAAGAAAATTGTCTTTGAATGCTAGAGCCAAAAATTTACTTTATTGTGCTTTAAATAAAAATGAGTTTAATCGTATTAGCACATGTGATTCCGCATATGGTATTTGGCATGCATTAGAGATAAATCACTTAGGTACCAACAAGGTTAAAGAAACCAAAATAAATCTATTGACAAAAGATTTTGAAAATTTCTTTATGAAACAAGATGAACCTATTGTTGATATAATTACTCGCTTTACCGATATTATTAATGGCCTTAAGGGTTTTGATCGAAAGTTTACTAACGGTGAACTTGTGAGTAAAATGCTTAGGTCTCTCTCGGAAGATTGGAACTCCTTGAGGATGTTGATAGAGAATACAAAAAATGTCAACACTTACCCATTGGAAGATCTATATGGAACATTGATGACGTATGAGCTCAACAATGCCGAAACAAAGGAGAACACAAGAAGAAGCAAAGAAGTGATGAAGGAGCCTCCCAAGAAACAAATTGCATTGAAATCGACAAAACGATGAGGGATCCTCCAATACAAATATGAGTGATGAAGAACTTGATGACTTAGTTCTTCTTGTCAAAAAATGGAGAGGATTTCAAACAATAGACGATTTCAAAAGAAGGATGATAAAGGTGAAGAGAAAAACAAAAAGATCTACGATTGTGACAAACCCGGTCATAAGAGGACCGAATGCCCGAACAAAAAGAAGTTCATCAAAAAGAAAGCTCTTCAAGCTACATGGGACGATAGTGATGAAGATGATCTTGAAGAAGATGAAGTTCAAGAAGAAATTGCCAACATGTGCTTCATGGCTATTGAGGATGAGGTAAGTACAAACAACGATGACTCTTACATTGACATATCTACCTCTTATGATGAAATTCTTGAAGAATTTGAGAAACTTATTTCAAAATACTATATTCTTAATAATAAACACTCATTATTGAAAAAAGTAGTCAAGAAACTCTTTATTGCACAAAAGAACTTTGAAAAAGAAAAGGATGATCATAAGTCCTTAATTAACGAAAATGTTACATTGAAAGAAAAAGTGGTTGATTTAACAAGCATTATTCACAAATTTACCCAAGGAAAGAAAAAATTTGAACTAATGCTTGGTGAGCAAAAATGTGTATTCAACAAAGGAGGAATTGGATATAAACCTCTCTTGAAACAAAAATCCCTTGAAACCATAATTGTGAAATCATCAAATTTTTCTAAACAAAACATCACATGTAGTTTTTGCAAGAAAATTGGTCATGTTGCTTATAATTGTTCAACCAAAAAGAGGCCATACTTTGAAAGGAAACACAAGTGGATAAAAGAATCCACAAACACTAATTATCAAGGACCCAAATTTATGTGGGTACCAAAAATCAAAAATTAAAATTATTTTTGTAGGTACCACGAAAGGTCAAGAGCAATTGGTTCTTGGATAGTGGTTGTTCAAAACACATAACGGGAGATCGATCATTAATATCAAATCTCAAAAGAAAAGATGGAGGTCATGTAACTTTTGGAAACAATGCCAAAGGAAAAATCATAGGCATTGGAAATATTGGTAATCGTTCTTCTCACTCAATTGAAAATGTTTTATTAGTTGATAACCTTAAACATAACTTGCTTAGTATAAGTCAATTGTGTGATAAAAGTTATCTAATTAAATTTGATTCTTCTAAATGCCTCATTGAGGATGCTATATCTAAAGAGGTATTGTTCATGGGGAGCCGAAGTAAGGATGTTTACATCATAACTATTGAATTTGAACTTGAAAAGAAATAAAATGTCTTTCAAATATAAATGGTGATTCTTGGTTATGGCATAGGAGATTAAGTCATGTTAGCATAGACTTACTTTCAAAAATATCCAAAATAACTTTGTAAAAGGTTTACCAAATATAAAGTTTGAAAAGATAAAATTTGTGATGCTTGTCAATTTGAAAAACAAGTAAAAAGTTGTTTCAAATTTAAACAACACACTTCTACTTCAAGACCGTTACAACTTCTCCACATAGACTTATTTGGACCCTCTAGAACCGCTAGTTTAAGTGGAAAACACTATGCATTTGTTATTGTTGATGATTTTTCAAGATTTACTTGGGTCATTTTCTTGAATTTAAAAGATGAAGCTTTAAATGCATTTAAACATTTTTGCAAAAGAGTCCAAAATGAAAAAGGATACACCATTACCATAATTAGGAGTGATCATGATGGAGAATTTGAAAATATAGCTTTTGATGAGTTTTGCAAATCAAATGGATATGAACATAATTTCTCGGCTCCTGGAACTCCACAACAAAATGGTGTAGTAGAAAAGAAGAATCGAACATTGCAAGAAATGGCTCGAACCATGTTGAATGAAAACAATTTACCAAAATACTTTTGGGCCGAAGCCATAAATACTTCATGTTATATTTTAAATAGAGTTTTGGTTAGTCGAAAGAAAACCAAAACTCCATATGAGCTTTGGAAAAATAGAATTCCCAATATCGGATATTTTAATGTTTTTGGTTGTAAGTGCTTTATTTTAAATACAAAAGAAAATTTGAAAAAATTTGATCCAAAATCCGATATTGGAATTTTTCTTGGATATTCATCTACTAGCAAAGCTTTTAGAGTGTTTAACAAAAGAACTTTAGTAGTTGAAGAAACTATGCATGTTGTCTTTGATGAAACTAACTCCATTGAACAAGAAAAAGTTATTGATGATGAAGATTTGAAAATCTCATTTGAACAACTAAGTGTTCAAAATCAAGACAAAGGGAATCCAAATAACATTGAAATTCAACATGAGGAGGAAACGAGTATGAAACAAATGAAGAAGAACCTCATGAAGATCTCAACACTTCATCATTACCAAAAGAATGGAGGTTTGTCCCCTCTCACCCAAAAATCTCATTATTGGTGATCCATCAAAAGGGGTAAGCACAAGAAATTCTTCTAGAAATTTTCATAACAATTGTGCATTTCTTTCACAAATCGAGCC
Source organism: Forsythia suspensa (assembly GCA_023638005.1). Taxonomy (NCBI): domain Eukaryota; kingdom Viridiplantae; phylum Streptophyta; class Magnoliopsida; order Lamiales; family Oleaceae; genus Forsythia; species Forsythia suspensa. The sequence goes on along the minus strand of CM042672.1, from coordinate 47,770,633 downwards.
AAAGAATTTTAAAGAAGCCGAGTTTGATGAATCTTGGATTCTAGCTATGCAAGATGAACTAACTCAATTGGAAAGAAATCATGTTTGAGATTTAGTTGCTAGACCAAATTCACAAACCGTAATTGGCACAAAATGGGTTTTCAAAACAAACGAGATGAAAATGGTATAATTGTGCGAAACAAAGCTAGATTAGTGGCTCAAGGTTACAATCAAGAAGAAGGCATTGATTTCGAAGAAACTTTTGCACCGGTTGCTAGATTAGAGTCAATTCGCATGCTTCTTGCTTTTGCTTGTCATAAGAATTTTACTCTCTTTCAAATGGATGTCAAAAGTGTATTCTTGAATGGAGTCATTTAAGAAAAAGTTTTGTTGAGCAACCACCGGGTTTTAAAAATCATAAGTATCCGGGCAAAGTTTTTAAACTTAGAAAAGTCCTTTACGGATTAAAACAAGCTCCTAGAGCATGGAATGAGAGATTAAGTAAATTTCTCTTATCAAATGGCTTTTTAAGGAGTAAGGCGGATACAACATTATTTATAAAAACCAAAAGGAATGATATGATAGTTGTCCAAATTTATGTTGACGATATCATTTTTGGTGCTACTAACATTTTCCTTGGTGAAGAATTTTCTAAGTGCATGGGTAGGGAATTTGAGATTAGCATGATGGGTGAACTCAAGTTCTTTCTTGGACTTCAAATCAAATAAACTAATGATAGAATATTCATTAGTCAAACCAAGTATATCTTGGATATACTCAAAAAGTTTGAAATGGAAGAATTGAAGCCAATGAACACTCCAATGAGCTCATCAATCAAACTAGATAAAGATGAGCAAGGTACTTCCGTTGATATAACAAAATATCGAGGTATGATCGGATCTCTACTTTATTTAACTGCTAGTAGGCCCGATATTATGTTTAGTGTATGCTTATGTGCTAGATATCAATCTAATCCCAAGAATTTCCATCTTAGTGCCGTAAAACGCATTTTCCATTATCTTAGTGGAACTAGATTTTTAGGTCTTTGGTATCCTAAAGAAACTCATTTTGATTTACTTAGTTATTCGGATGCCGATTGGTCCGGTTGCACAATTGACCGTAAAAGCACTAGCGAACTTGCCATTTTCTAGGCTTTGCTTTAGTTTCTTAGTTTAGTAAGAAACAAAATTCCGTTGCCTTGTCAACCATTAGCACTCGAAAGATATTCATACATTCGACGAAGTTTAGGTATAATTGATGAATGTGAAATATGTGGCTAACTCTTTATGTTTCCTATAATTGATTGTATTTTATATGACAAACATGTTTTAAAATTATTTGACAAAGGACCAAATCAATGATTTTGGTAAAAATTTTGCAAATTATTCCAATCGGACGACCGTTATTTAAAACGAACGTCCGTTTGAAGTTAAACAGATGAACCATTGATCATCCGGTTCATCATCCGTCTAAGCAGAGAGTTATGTAAAAATTAAAAAATCTAAACGGTGGACCGTTTCATTTAAACGATCGTCCACCTAAATTCAACCAGACGTCCGTCTTATCATCCGTTTGAACAGAGTGTCCAGTTTCAAAAATTCAGTTAAAACGGTCGACCGTCTGAGGTTTTCGGTTGTCCATATCGGTGAAATCGGGTTTTTAAGTTAGAAATTTTTCAAATTTCTTCATTCCAACTTCGCACGATCCCAATGCTTTTCACTCCCAATCTCTTCCCATTCATCAAATCTCTCTCAAATTCTTCAAATTTGTGTTTACAATCAAAAACCCATATCAATTCCATACCTAAAACCGCAAAATCCCCAATTTCTATCCACGAAATCATCACAATCCATCCCAAACGGACGAACCTAAACCATACTCTCCATAATCCATTTCCACCAAAATGCCTCGGGTTAAAATGGCTGCCAAACGTCCCCGGAGGAAAGGCAACCTTCTCCATCCTCCTCCTCAAGAAGACCCTCAAGCAAAACGAATAGATCGGTGTCCCGTCCTCATAGGTAAGAACGTCGACCTTGCCTCCTTCACACACGATGCACCCTCATTCAATATAGAAAATATTTTTATGGGTATGGGTTGGGTTCCTCTTCTTACCCTAAATGATAAGGTTTATCCCTCCATTGTCAAAGAATTCTATTCGAAAATGACTTCTTCTCCGGGGGCGGGTATCTCATGTCTTGTTAGAAATAAGCGAATAAGAGTCACTCAAGAACTTATTCAATCAATTCTTCATCTAGAGGATGGTGGTATTCATCTCTATACCACCAAAACAATTCCTCACACTAACGAATATGATCCGGCCGAATCTTGTTGTCGCGTCACCGACAAGCATTTTGAGGCTGTCGTACGCCTAAGCACGAATCAATTCACTCTTCTGTGTCGTGTCCTCCATAACATCATCGCCCATATAATTGTCCCTAGAAAAGGTCATCTTGATGAAGTTAATCACTATGATGTTTTTCTTCTTGACTCTATCCTTCCGACCGAAAGCTCGATTTTTCATACATTTTGATCTAACATATAACCTCGGTTCTTAGCGGCACTAGGACTAAAGCGCTTCCCTATGGAATGATTCTCACCAAAATCTTCCAACATTTCGACGTGTCTTTTCGTAATTTAGTCGCCCTTACTCCCAAAGCCACCAACACCATCAATATTCTTACCCTTCGACGTGAAAATCATCAAGGAAAATGGGCAATGGATAGCTAAATCTAATGGGTTCGATGATGAGTCCGATCCTTCTACATTGCCATTTGAGGATGAGAAAGAAATGGACGAAGGTGGTGATGCCGAACATGCTCCTCCTCCGCCTCGACCACGATCATCTCAAGGGCGCCGCCCTCCGCCTCCGACTTCAACGAGGACCAATTGAATTTACTAAATGGACGGATCGACTCACTTACATCTTTGGTCGAGGGTCTACACCATACTGTGGAGACTCTCCAACATTCGGTTGATGGCATGACTACATTGCTTCAAGCTCTTCATTCCCATCTTGATGCCGTGCTTCCTCCGCATCCGTCACCGGAGACCTAGTTTATCTCTTTTATTTTTTTTTTGTCTCTATGTTTTTGAAAATTGTCCCTTGTTCTAGCTTTCATTTATGTATCTTTGAACTATGATTGTTTTTAGCTTTCAAGTTTTATCAATGAATGGTTTTACCTTAATGTTTTGCCTTTGCCTTTTGTTTATGCCAAAAGGGGAAGAATATGTGATGTGATGCTATATGTGATTGGTAAAAATGAAAGGTGGAATATATATGCAATATATGATGTGATTGGTAAAAATGCGATATATGAATATATGATGAAATTACGATGATGTGATCAAATTGGCAAATCAAATGAAAATGATATCATGTAATAAAAATTCATCAAACTATGTTTACTTGAAAAAGAAATGAGGAATATATATGATTTATTCTATCTCATTATTCTATATTCTCACATTGTTTGTCATAATCAAAAAGGGAGAAATTGTTGACCTATGGTTAACTTTAAACCTTAATGTTTTGATTATAACAAACAAAATAGTTGTGTTTTCTAACAATCTATTTTCAAGCAATATTTAAAGCGCTACAAATCGAACTCTCATGCAATGTCAAGATCAAGTCAAAATCAATACAAGAGTTCAAGTATCTCAAGATCCAAAATTCAAGACTCGAAGATCAAGATCGAAGAATAGATTTCTAGATAAAATTGTAAATGTATTAACTCTTTGATCTAAAGCAATTAAATGAATGAAAGCTCAAAATATTTTTATGCACAAAACATATGTCATTATCAATTGCATAAAATATTTTCATCAAAGCCAAAAATCAATTTTTCAAAAGCGTGGAAACGGTCATCCGTTTGGTCATCCGAACCAAATCGACTGCGTTTGGTCATCACTTTCTAAAAGTGTCCGCTTACGATTTTTGTAGTTCTAACACTAATTCCGACCATCCGACCGGTCGACCAAGAGATGGCAACGGATAAGGGCGCCTGTCGGCCCAAATGACCCGGCCCGCAAAAAGATGAACCGAGCCGGCCTGGGCCCGGTCCCCAATCCCGATCCCGATCCCAATCCCGATCCCCGACCGGTCATTTATTATTTCACGGGCGAGCCAGCCGGCTCGGTCCTAATCCCGATCTCGATCCCGATCCCGACCGGGCTGTTAATATTTCACAGCTCGGCCCGTGGATCGGTCCGTAGACTAGGCCTGTGGGCCTGGTCCATGGATCAGGCCCATGGACCACGGACCAGGCCCATGTTCCGTGGTCCATTCGGTAGGGACCAAATTGGTCCCCAGCCAATTGTTACAAATTTGGTCCCCAATTAAATTTTTTTTTTTTTTGCAAACGGCTATTTTTTTTTTCCTATAAATACCCCATAAATTAGCTCTATTCTCTTCACAAATCTCTCAAGTCTCAACTTACAATCTTACATTCATACTTACATTTTCCGAAAAAAATTATATTGTGCAATTTAGTGTTGAATTTATAGATTTATAATCTTATTCTTCTTTTCTTCTACACTACATTCCTATTTTCACATTTATTTTTCTACTTCTACATTTCTATTAACTACAATTATTCATGGATCAATACAATTTTCAAGGAAGTGCTTTGAATTGCGTCGAAAACCAAATTCAAGATGATTTTAGTGGTTTAAATAATGTTCCAATTCCGCATTTGGTGATGATTTTGAAGTTGGGAACACAGCTCAATTTTCGATTTAGATGATATTGACGAAGAGTTAGAAACAACCAACACTACTCAATCGACTACTAAACGAAGAGCCGCAAAACAAAAGGCTCGGTATTGGGATCATTTCAATAGAGTGCAGACTGGTGCATCTACAGATGGGCAACCAATTTTCAAGACAGTTTGTAAATATTGTAAACAACAGTTTGCATGGCAAAAGGGTGGTGGAACGAGCCATCTTAACCGACATTTTCCAAAGTGTATGCAAAAGCACGGAGGAGTTGATACCAACCAAGCACAACTACAGTTCGGATCTCCGGGTGGATCTACTAGTTCTTCTCCCAATCTTAACAATTGGGTTTATTCACAAGAGTCTTTGCGCCGGGAAGGCATGTGTCAGTTGGTGGCCAGTGGTGAGTTGCCGCTTAGCATAGTGGAAAGCTCTCATTTCACACGGTTTGTACAAAGGTATCTTCAACCAAGGTATTTATCTTTTGCTAGAAACACTCTTCGTTATGATACTATTGCGCATATAATAAAAGAAAACAAAATATAAAAACTGATTTAAGTAAATATGCTGGTGTTGTATCATTCACTTCGGACTTATGGTGCGGTTTAAATCATAAAGGATATGTTGCGGCTACTTTATATTATATTGATAAACTATGGATTATGCATAAAAGAATAATTGCTTTTAAAGTAATTGACTACCCTCATAATGGCCTACAAATTTTTAATTATTTAATGGCAATTATTAAAAGAATTTAATTGCGAATCTAGAATTCGCAGTATGACGTTTGACAATGCTCCACCTAATAATATTGTAATAGAAAAATTAATTGAGGAATTACAACCGGATTTCGGTGGAATTTGGTTTCATGTTAGATGTGTATGCCATATTTTTAATTTAATTGTCCAAGATGGTTTAAAGTATATAGGCCCACAATTAGAAAAATTAGGTATGCCTTAAACTATATTAATGCTTCACCTTCCAGAAAACAAGTATTTGATGAATTATGCGTAGAAAATTCTCTTCCAACTAAAACTATATGTACAGACATACGTAATAGGTGGAACTCTACTTATTTAATGCTTGAATCATGTGAAGGTTATGAACATTGTGTAACTGCTTATTATAATGGCCGATATTCACACGGTCCACAATACGATTTGCAACCACATGATTGGCAAATTGCATTTCATGTTCGAAAATTTTTAAAAGTATTTTACGACGCCACAAATGCATGTGGTGGTGTATACTACCCTACTAGTCCATTAGTTTTAAATCATTTTTATTTAATTGTAAATAATTTTAATAGATATAAGACGTATGCAATTTTTTCTGATATTGTTGAAACAATGGAAATGAAGTTTAGAAAATATTGGGAAGACCTACCTATGTTGTTCCCGTTAGTGTCAATTATGGACCCTAGAGTAAATTTACAAGGTACTAAACATACTATTTTCGAAATTTCTAATAATTTGAGTTACGGTAATCCATTAACTTACAGTAATTTAGAAAAAAACATTATGTAAAATGTACGAATTTTATGCGGAAAAAACCGGTAGGAACGTTAGAAGACCTCCTGCGCCAAACCCTTCTTCTTCTTCAAATAACCCTAATCCTAATGATTATTGGAGTTTCCTTATTTATAGAGGAACTCAAAATCCTAGTTCTTCATCATCATCATCTTCTTCTTCTTCTTCTTCTTCTTCTTCTTCGCTTTCTCGTGCCACAAATGTTGAAACTAATATTAGAGATATACCGTTAAAGTTAGCTAGATATTTTGGTCACGACATGCTTAATTTGTTAGATGAAGATGAGAAGAATAATTTTGATATACTTAGGTGGTGGAGACAAAACGAGCGCCAATACCCAATTGTTTCTATTATAGCACGTGATCTATTAACACCTCCGGTATCAACTGTTGCATCGGAGTCTGCTTTTAGTACAGGTGGTAGGATTCTTAATGATTTGAGGTCAAGACTTAAACCAGATATATTAGAGAGTTTATTGTGTTTGAAAGATTGGGAGGATGCAGAACATCGAATCCAAGATAAAGTAAGCCTGATATTGGCCGAAGAGATGAACGAATTGAATACGTAAGTAAAACGTAAGTATATTTATTATTTTGTATAAATTCATTCCATTTTTATTCATTTTAACTCGTAAGTTTTGATATTTAAGTTTACAAAAAATTGTACACATAACAACTTGTTCGTGTACAATTTTAACTCTGCATACGCTAATAGTAGCCGGTCCCAAGCCCGGAAAAAGGAGGAGGGTTTGAATTTAAAATTTTTTCTTGACTTATTTCTTTTTTTTTAACTTAAAAAAAATGATTTTCACGTGGGTCCGCGGACCGGCGGCCACGGGCCGATCCGCGGACTGGCCCGTGGATCACAGACCACGGGCCGGTCCGGATCACCGTTTTGGTGACTCAGCTCGACCCATCTATTCACGGGCCGAACTCGGCCCTTTACAAGGGCAGAGCCGGACCCATTGTGCCATAGGCCGAGCCGGCTCGGCTCGGTCCATCGCCATCTCTAGGTCGACCGCTTGATCATCCGTTTCAATAGAAAATGACGAAAATTGATCTCTATAAATACCACTTCATTTATTATCATTCAACAACACTTATAAGAGCATTTATAGAGAGAATCATATTGAGAAAATTCATTCAAAGCTTCATCATATTTATATCTTCAATATCATTCATTGAAAAACTTCGTTTGATTAAATTAAACTTTTGATTCATCATCCTCAACAAAGTTTTCTTCTAAAACTTGAGCTTTCCTCATCTATTGCTATTCATTATAGTGTTAGTCTCTCTTAGAACTAAACTTGTATCTATCATTCATCAAGAGAGAAATACTAAAATCAATCTCTTTACATTTTTGGGTCATATTGAGGTCCCTTGAAAGCGCAATATTGTATAAGGATCGGTGCTCCTTGTTTGTAAGTCACCGGATACATTGTAAGGGTTTGGATTGCACCATTAGTCAATCAAAATAGTGGAAAGGCCGTGCTCGTGTTGGAGAGCTTGGTAACGGGAGACGTAGATCATTGGTTGGATCGAACCTCCATAAAAATATCATTTGCACTCTCTCTCCCCCTTTTATTTACTTATATTGTGCTTATATTTTTGTGGATTAATTTTCATTTCTTAAATATCATATTTTGAGAATATTTTTCGAAAAAGTTTGAGAAAACCAATCCACCCCCCTCTTGGTTAGTTATTCTTGGGTTATCAACTGCTTTAATCTATGATATCGCTTTTATTTAGGTAATGTGCATTAGTATATTTTGATCTTGTTTTAATCCATGATACTCGCTTTTATTCTATGTGGAATGAGTTTTATTTATGATACCGTATTTTTTTATCTTTGATCTTCGCTTTTTATTATGGCAAGGTTTGAACCTCGTAATAATGCTTGAATATCTTAGTTTTGTCTATGATCTTTTTTTTAATCAATGATACTGGCGTTTTGTTTAGGTAATGTGCATTAGTAATTTTGATACTGTTTTAATCCATGTTTTAATCCATGATACTGTTTTGCATAATATAGTATCAAACAACACACATGACTAATTAAACAGTATCAAAGATAAAAACATGGTATCATAGTCATGTGTGTTGTTTGATATTGTATTATGCAAAATAGTATCACAAAAAACAGTATCACAATAGAAATGAACATAGAATTCGCATACGTGCTCAGAATTTTTATAATAATATGTTTTCGGAATGGTCTCGACGAGACGGTCAAGACCAGTCACTTTGCCACTGTGTATGATAGATTTTACCCGTTTGAAGTCGTCTCTTTAGCTTAAAATGGCAATCTTTAATTTTTCTTGTCAAAACAGTATCACAAATCCTTTAAAACAGTATCACGGATAAATGTATCTTTATTGAAGCCACCCTTCATCTTTCTCTTGTTGAACATCCTTTGAACTTGGATAATATGTCCATAACAACCCAAATAGCATCACAACCCCTTGTCTTATGTAATCCCATGAAGACATCCTCAGTGATATTTTCCCATTTCTCTCATGAATCAGTACCAACTGGACTATGATGTTCTACTATAAGTACTGAGAAGTCTAACAATGCTCCACATATTTATCCATTAATAATGCACCTTCAGATCTCGATAGATCTTGGTAGCAACTCGGATGGATGTTCCCATATCTCAAAAGCTTTCCATTCTGTCGGTCCTATTATTGTTCTGGGATGTGAACAAGTTTTAAGTTTTTCATTCTAATGAGTGAAACTTTGATCCCAAGTCACGTTTGATATTGGTTTATCGACTTTGAACTAGAAAGCTCGGCCTTGTAGACTTCATATAAGTACCACTCTATGAGAATTTACCTTAGTCTTGAACACTCGCTTTTATATCTTAAAGGAAGAAAGAGGTTACATCCTAGAAAGATTGTATTTCGTTCTTTTTGAATTACCTATGCCACGGTGGGACCGGGTCATTTGCTATGGAATTCATTCTAGTAGTTCTTATCTCGATATAATAATGTAGGTCACTGGGTCTCTTCACCAAACAAATGCACTTTGCTTTCATGTCCTTGTAGCACAAAACTCCAAGGTTTTAAGCTGATTCGTGAATCTCAAGGTAAACCATGAATTAGATATTGTAGAAATTTCAACTTGTTAGAGAGATCTGTTGAGGCTACGAACATGTTTGAGATTCAATTAGGACATAGATTCCTATTGGATGGATAAGTATAAATATATAGAGTGTTTAATGGTAGATGAATTAATCACTAGAGAATAATATTGTTCTTAAAATATTCCATTAATAGTACAAAATCATAGGTTTAACAGTATCACAACAAAACAGTATCACAATAAAACAGTATCACAAAAAGAGGCATTTTTTTACAATTAAGGGTATGTTGGTCTTTTAGCTCTAAAATGTAACTTTAATTGAAATAAGTTTTGAGCATATGACTTTAGAGCCCATAAATGCCAAAACAGTGACCGATCTTGAATTTACCCAAAAACAAAAAAAACAAAAAGATGGAATTTTTTTTTTTTGGAGATGGAATTTGTTTTTTTGGAGGTCACGTGACGCCCAAGGCCCCACCACCGCCAGCCGGTACAATAACATGCTTCTTCATATTGCTGAATATCCCCATTTCCCATTTACTTTCAATGAGCCCCGATCTCCGCCTTGCCTTTGGGGCAAGAATTTAGCCCACCTGGCCGAGATGTCAACAGGTGGGCCGTCCATGATAAAGATTGCTTTATCATGGACGCCCACGTACTAACACCTTAGCATGTGGGCGAGGGGGCAATATCGAATTCTCATGAGAAGATATAAAATGACAGTAAATTACCGTAATCGAGGAATAATCTTTTATCTAAATTTTCATGAGAAGGTGAAGATGCAGCTACCTTTCTATTCAGAGGCTTTGCCTTGAACTGGGGTACTTTTTCAAGTTCTTCCTTTTCTAGTTCCTCAAAAAATTTTATCTTGGGAGGACGTGCTCGAATAGATGTTTGAAGAAGTGGTGATTTTGGTGCTATAAGGTGAGGTTTCCATTGATCTTTCAGGAACTCAAAAGACAAAAGAGCCAAAATGTGTTTTAAATACTGTCCAGATTTCTGGTTTTGGATTTATGATACTTTTGAAGGTTTTTGGGATTTGGGTTTAGTGAATAGAGCCTCCACTTATAAGTGAAATTTCTACTTAATTTCTTGTTTCTTGCTTCTTTGAGGATATATAATAATGAAAATGACTTGATTATCTGGATTTTGGATGTTTGAAGCCCTGGTTGCAATGAAGTTTAGTTCATTTATTATCTTCTTAGTTTCCATGATGAATCGAATTAAAATATATATATATATATATATATATATATATATATATATATATATATATATATATATATATATATATTGACTTGCTTCTTCTTTTTTCCTCTTTCTCTTAGCATGTTAGATAGAATTCTCTTAGCATGTTAGATAGAATTTGGCCCATAGTTTATTGCTCATTGAAATGTTGGCACCGGATTTGGTCAAAACTTCCTTTTGTCTGCATTTTGTTTTTTCTCAGCTTCCTTGTATGGAATGCATCTTGTGATGAAGAAGAATGGAGTTTTCTGAATGCCTATGAGAAGTTTAGTCCACTTGGCTAATAATGATTTCGACTATTTTGGACTTACAAGAAAGAAAAACTTGTTTGGATTTGAGGACAACAGTTGTTTTAGATGATTCTTTTTTTTTTTTTTTTGGGAAGAACACCTATCAAGATAAAATAAAATAGTTTATGATTTATTTGTACTTTTGAAAAGGTTAAGGGCCCAATTACAATATGTCCATTGCATTTTCTTTATCTATCATTTTAACTTATTTAAGTAAGGAGAAAAATTGTCAAACAATTGTCAAAATAGTCATTTGAGGACCATATGTGCGAAAAAATGAAATGATGTGGATGATATATGCTATAAGAATTGAATGGAGATGAAATCATTACAAACCTGAAAGAATGGGAACTATTAGTGTAATTAACCCCTTTTGGTAATTCTTTTCGAAAAAATATGTACGCAAAACAATTGTTTCATATACAATTTTAATTTCATGTATGTATCATGTAGCTGGTCGCAAGCACAAAAAATGAGGGTTTTTGTGATGCATTTGTTTTCTTAAAAATACATTATAAAATCTATTTTCAAAAATTTAATATTTCAAAAATATATGTTTTGGGTCAAATAACGAAGAAGAAAGCTAAAAGTGCTGCATGATGCTATTTTTTTATCCATATTAAAAATCAGTTTGGATATCATCAAAAATAAAATAAAATAAAAATTAGTTTTCAGAATTTAAGAAGAATTTAAGAAAAAAAGGATCACAATCCACTCGGCTCAGCCTGCATTTAGTCTAACTCATGGGCTAGCCCTAAAAGCCGACCCGGCTTGCTTATCGAGTTAGCTCGACTCGATCTATTGCCATATATAGACCAAGAATTTTTTTTTTGTTTTTATAATTTCAAATTTACAAAAGCATCATTCTATTATATTTTAGTTATCAATTATTATTTTAGATTGACATCTTATGCTATTAGTAGTCCAATATTCATAAATCATCAATTAAGTACACGATTCTTTAGTTCTTTTAAATTAAAAATAGTCATTTATGAAGAACGCTAGGGTTTTAATTTAAAGCTAAATAAGAATAAATGATTTGAGTTATTAAGAACACATTTGGTACGTAGTAATAAATAAGAAAATAATACATTAATTCACATTTCAATTTTTTTTAAATATGTATTGCACAGTTGTCCTTAACGAACAAACTAAAATAAACCCAAATCATTATGAATGTTTTTTTGTCATCACTCCAATATGAACGTTGTTGATTGCAAAGGAGAAAATAATAAAAATGTAAAAAAACTATCTAATAATTAAGTGATATGTAGCTTTACAACAAGAATCCACTCAATGACAATAAAATATAACATAAAAATGATTACAAGCATTTATTAAACACATACGCCGTGTCACTTGAAATTTTGAAATCCAAATATTTAGAGTGATCAAATTACTATTTTGAGCTAAGATAAGATATTAAGATTTATATTCAATCTTAAAAGATTGACATTATTAGAGGACATTATTAGAGGAGTAGTTCAATTCTTTATATATTGGGTTAATATTTTTATACTTAATTCGATATAGAATTTTACTTTTAACAATGTAACCCAAAGATTTTTCTGAATCGTGATTTTAGCCCCCATCCACAACGTTTGTAGGACATGTTTAAAGGGACCCAATACAATCAAGAAATGGAATGTAGGACCAAAATAAGACTAGCATTTTCAAAGGAGATCTTCTTTTAATAAACAACATTTTGTAATCCCTTTTGTTTATCTTCTTGTAATGATCACGTGGGGTATTACAAAATGATAAACAAAGGATTACAAAATGTACGTTTTGTAATGATCACGTGGGGCATTATGAAAGGTCAACAACATTTTGTCTGCTAAAGTGTATGATTAATTTTACTAAAAAAAAAAAAATTTATACAAATTTTGATACAAGTTGATAAAATATATGGTTAAAAAATTGTAAACTTCATAATATATAGTTAAAATTAATTATTGACTTTGACTTTAATTTTTACAAAATTTTACATAAAATCAAACAAATCCTAAGTCATTTTTTTTTAATCCTTAATTGGTAGCATAAGTGACAATTTAAAAAAAAAAAAAAAAAAATGTAATTTGTAATAAAGTGATCGACACAATCAACACAAATACAAAAACATTTACTATTCTTTTGTACTAAAACAATACACTCACGTCCTATTCAATTTTATCCACACCTATCATTTCAACATTTTAGTAATTTACGCAAATGGATCTTTCTAACAATTTTTCCCTCCAACTTAAATAAACTTATAAAACATCAAAAAATAAAAGAGGAATTTACTGCAGAGATTTCAAATCTTTCAAAAATATGTCGTAAAGTCATAAACTTTATAATCCTAAGTCCCCAAAGAACAAAAAGAAGAAAATTAAATTAAATAAGAAAAAGAATTTTAAATAAAAATAAAAATATGTTCTTCTCCCCCAATTACCCTAACCCACCTCGCCCCACCACCCCAAACCCACTTACGCGCCATCGTATTGTAACCGCTCCGGAGGAGGGAATCTCCTTGTTTGATTGCGAAAACTAGTAAGAAGATCTCCTTGGTTTTCGCAAAATCTAGGAAGTTTGGGTTGAAAATTAGAGAGAGAAATCACTATCGATTGGCAATAGTCAGATGGCGCTGCCGCACTTTTGGTTTGTGGTTGTGAAAACTGAAGAAGGAGAACATATCTTCTTCTTTTTTATCATTTTTTATTATTATTATTTTTTTTTCTTTTTTTTGGGACTTAATTGTTAGGATTAGAAAGTTCAGGATGTTAGATACATTTTTGAAATTTTTGGAAACACTGTTGTAGATTTCCTTTTTACTATTTTAGTTTATTTAAATTAGAGGGCAAAATTATTAGAAATGACCATCTGCACGAATTACTAAAAAGTTGAGATGATAGTTGCAAATAATATTTAATGTTGACAAAAATTGAAACAACCTTCAAAGATTGAGACCTGAGTGTAATCTACTCTTTAAAAAAAATGATAATCAAAGTAATTATAAATTTAGTGATGAAGAGATCAAGTGTTAACGGAGTCTTCAAGTGTATCATATTTTATAACAGTCACCTCAACAAGTTGGTTAATTTAGAAGACGAACGTAAATGAAGTGCTTAATTAAATTGAAATAAAAGTAAATGTCGAATAACTAATTTGAAAAAAAAAAAAAGTTTGGTGAGCAAAGAAAAAAAACCTTCAATGTTCAATAACTATTAGAGAGTTTCAAACCGTTAAATTTGCCAATAATTATGAGTATTTTACATTAATCTAAAAGTTGTTTTACAACATCATTAAAATTAAACCCCTAGGGCAAATTTGACATTAGCACAATTTTTTCTAGGGTAATTATAGTTTGGTAATTATATTCACACTACAATTTTTATTATCTACACTATATTTTAATTGTAATGAAGATTTTGACACATATGTCCTCAATTTTTTCGGTCGCATTTTTAGCATTAACTTTAAATTAATTTTCACATATTGTCTCTAATGACAAATTTTGTCTTCTCTAAATATTCTGCTAATGTGTAATGATGGGCAAATATTTTGTTAAATTTTTATATTTATTTTTTATTTTGCTTATTTAAAAATACAAGAGGCAAAAAAATCTTTTTACGCTATCTCAATTATCTTTTTCGACACAAACCATCATCAAAGATGAAGATGAGAGGTGTAAATGAATAAGTTGATGATACAAATGTAATAAAAATTACTAGGGACATAAATGTAAAAATGATCAATAGTTGGGAACTTTAATTGTAATTAAAATGTGGTGTGAATGTAATTATCATTATATTTATGCCACAGTTTTTGGTTGCTACACCATATTTTAATTGTAATGAAGGTTCCCGACCTTTGCACATTATCGCATTTATGTCCTCAACTTTTTTTTTCCACCACATTATTATTCTTAACCTTCAATTATTTAGCATATATTGGCATCTTGTATTTGATTACTTATTTACGCCTAAATATTATGTTAACGTGCTTTGAATGATAGGTAAATATTTTGTTGAACTTTATATTTTTTATATTTTTTGGCTTATTTAAAAATATGAGGGGCAAATAAGTCTTTTTATGCCCTCGTAATGGATTTTTTTTTTAATAAAACATGTCATCATGAGCAATATGTGCTGATTAATAGAAGGTTATGATTAATAATGTGACAAAAAAGCTATAGATATAAATACAATAGTAAGCAAATATTAGAAATCTTCATTACAATTAAAATATAGTACAACAAACAAATATTGTACCGTGAATATAATTACCCTTCTTTGTGCATAGGATAATTATATTACACCACAATTTTTTATTTTATACTACTTTATAATTACACTAAAAGTTTCAAATCTTTACTCATTATCTCACTTATATCCCCAACTATTTTTTACCGCATTCTTATCCTCAAGCTTCTATTAATTATAACATTTGGTCTCTCGATGACGATTTTCATTTAAAAGTTCGTTAGTGTTATGAAATTAAAGAAAGAATAGAGAAAATTATAAGAGATGTGAAGTGAATTGAGTAATTTTTTTAATAACTATGACCCATATTTATAGGGTTCTAAAAAAATTACAAATTGATTTAGATACAAGCAAATAAGGTTATCTAAGTATCATGATAAGACTAAGTAGTCATCAATAATTATTCCATAATTTTACAAAACTCTCTATTTGATGACTATTTGTATAATAACTGTCTCGTTAAAAATTTTGTTTGACAAAAATCTAGTGGAACAAAATATCAAACGAAAAAAAAAAAAAAGAATACAATTAATTGTTAAAATTTTGGAATATTAAAAAATGCTGCCTCATTAAAACATTGCTAAGAAAATCCAATGGAACAAAATCTAGACTAAGAAAAAAGAGTACAACTACTTCTCTTAATGTTAATCTTTGAAGCTTTTTGAGTCGACGCGTCCTAATCGCATGCACCAATTTCTTGAATGTGGATGTTGGCAGTGCTTTTGTGAATAAGTCAAACAAATTATCACTTGTGCAAATTTATTGAACATAACAATTCTTCAAAATAAAAATTATTTTTTGGACTTAACATTAGCACAAAATAATGTTAGTACGATATCCAGTACATCAAATATTATTGAATGCTCAGGATGACATAGTATTATCTTACTAAATAATACACAATTGCATATAAACGATGCAATTTATTCTAGCAAATCTAGAAGAATTTTGCTTAGTTTTAAAGATATCTCGCGTAATGGATATCGTAAGAATTTTGAGAAATATATTTTGTCATGTCCCCTTTGATGTAGCCTCCTTTGAGTTGTGCAACACAAGGTGCATTGTCTTCATACAATATTGTTGGACTATCATTTGTTGAAGTTAATCAGCATGATGCTTGGACATGATGTGTCATGTTCTTCAACCATTTCTAGGGATGGCAAAAACCCCGTCCCTTCCCGCCCGCCCCCACAATTACTAAACGGGCGGGGCGGGCGGGCGCATTCTCCACCCGCCTTTTAATAGTTTTATTTTATTTTATTTTTATGTTTTAAAATTTAAATTGTTTGTAAAAAAAAAAAAAAATAATATAATTAATTAATTAATTAATTAAACGGGGGATAAACGGGAATTTTTTTATACCCGCCCGATTCCCCGCCCGCTTCAAAAATCTCGACGGGTGGGTATGGGAATGGCCGCCCGCCCGAACCGCCCTCTGCTGCCATCCATAACCATTTCTCGATTTTCTTTGTGGATTGCAATAATTTCGAATGATTTAAAAATATTGTTGTCAACGCTTGCTTTCACAAATCTCCATGATATAGATGTTCCTCCACGCCCATGCACATTCCCGACTTGCTTGTAGATTGCAATAATTTCGTAATGATTTGAAGATGTTGCAATCAAGATTTGCTTCCGTATCTCCATGATATAGTCAAGCCTCCACGTGTAAACACATATCTTGTTTGTAATTTAGTTTTATGTGGATCGGAGAGATAACATGCATATACATATCCCACTAAAGAAGATTTTAATTTTGTGAATAAAATAATCTCAAGTCAATAGTACCTTTTAAGTAACGAAGAATGTGTTTAACACTATTTCAATGTCTTTGAGTGGGTGCAGATCTATATCTTACAAGGAGATTTACGAGAAAAGGCTATGTACGGTCGAGTGTAATTTGTAAGATATGTTAATACACCAATTGCACTTAAGTATAGTATTTCAGGTCCAAGAGTTTTTTTCCCATCTTCAAGTGGGTGAAATGGATTTTTTTTTCACATCAAGTGATCGAACGACCATAGACGATGTTAATGAATGTGCTTTATCCATATAAAAATACTTTAATACTTTTTCTCAGATAAGAATATTGATCAACAAATAATCCTTTTGAGAAATGTTCAATTTGCAATCCAAGACATAATTTTATTTTTTCCAAATCTTTGATCTCAAATTCATTTTTCAAATAATTCGCAGTTTTGTTGAGCGCTTCAGGAGTTCCTATAATGTTTAAATTATCAACGTAAACTGCTACACTTGTGAATCCAATATTTGTTTTCTTTATGAAAATGCATGGGCATACATCGTCATTTTTATAAACTTCTTTCAACAAATATTTGCTAAGACAATTATACCACATTCGTCCGGGATTGTTTTAATCCATATAATGATCTTTATAATTTAATTGATAACATAGTTCTGGGGAATGAACCATTTGCTTCTGGCACTTTAAAGCCTTCAAGAATTTTCATATATATGCCACTATCAAGTAAACTATACAGATATGTAGTTACTATATCCATAAGGCGCATATCGAGTCTTTGTGACACAGTCAAATTGTTTAAAAATCTAAATCAACGGTGTCAGTTACGGGATAATATGTTTTCTCATAATTAATTACAAGTCTTTGAGAGAAGCATTGGGCTACAAGTTGGACTTTGTATCTTGAAATTTCATTGTTTTTATTCATCATTCTTTCAAAACCCATTTGTATCCCACAGGAGTTCGAACTACAGGTCCAAAAACTTTACGTTTTTCTAAAGAATTCAACTCACGCCTATATAATTTCTTTTAATTTTGATCAATCATTTCTATTTCAACAATCTTTAATAGATTGTGGTTCATCATCCCCATTTTTCATAATATCAAATACCACATTAAAGACGAAGATATTATCCTTAACAATATTATTTCGTTCCCATAATTTATGAAATAATAAATAATTTATTGAAATCTTATTATTTTCAAACACTTGTGGGTCTTCGTAAATCATATTATCGATTTGATTAATCAATCATTTCTACCATTGTTTCATTAAAAGTTTTAGTTGGGTTTTCTCTTGTACCTTTTTCTTTCAA